>JABTTQ020001386.1:0-291311 GCA_016081115.2 Rehmannia glutinosa
AGTTAATTGATTCACCACTAATCTAGCTATCTTTGATAAGCTTAATCTCAAATATCATGATCTGGCTGAGCTAGTCATAAGAATTGTGGCTGCAGTGGAAAACTGGGCATTTAACGCTCTATCCTAATTGCATACAATTTTATATCGAGATTTCAATGCAGCATTAACTCCTTCATCAAGCATTTCAAAAGAGTCGATTTGATTTAAAGTGTGAAATAGACTTTACTGATCACATACAAATTTCCTATGCTATATCTCGAATACACATCATTCTAAGATTCTTGAGAAAGGACCAAGAATTTTAGAATTTTGCCAGTGGTGGTTCTATCATAACATAATTAGTCTCCAACTATAAGGAGATAGATATGAAAATTCAAGGTCAACGATCTTGACAAAAGTCGAAGTCTCGGAGTTGAGCCAACCAGTATGTCTTTCCAACAAGACAGCACGATGATAAGATAAAGTTGGGAAGAAAAAGACCGAGCACAGATTCGATAATCCTGTCGGATGTTTTTCAAAACATAAGGAGAGTTGAAATGTCCGTATGATGGAGAGAAGTTGAAGTAATATTTGACATCACCCAAAAGGATAACATTTTTCATTGTGATGTTCTATATTTTCTCCAACAACCTATATTTCGAAGGTATCAATGAAGCAAAAAACGGGTGAAATTGGATGACTATCACATGAACACAGAAAAATCCCAGAGCAACTAATGTCGGGTATTGATTTTCTTAAGGATCATAAACCTTGGGAAATATTACAAGATGGAATGGAGTTCACAATATCCTGATAAAAGATACAGAATCAGATGACCACTAGCCCATACTCCATATACATTTCTATTAGAATGTTATATGTTGAATATAAGGCCAAGTATTTTGTCGCTATATGATTCAGATATTTGAATATGTACTAGAAATTTGGATATTTTTCCTAAAGAAATTGAAGAAGATTTACCAATTGCGAGGAAGGGATTTCTCTAAAAGGATTCTAATCTCTGAATCGAGGAATTAAACAAGCAAAAATCATGATCGGAGGTAATGGGCGGTACCGTGGTACAAAGTGAAGACGCCACCAATCTATTTCCATGATACATGAGCATATATTTTGTTGGGAAACAATTTTCTACAAACATACAAGAGATTTACACAGAAAATGGGACAAGAAGGCTTATTTTCACAACATTATGTGATCATAAGATAATTGTCCAAAGACCACATGAAGCATTTTATCAAAAATGCAAATTAATTTCGCAAAGAAGCGTAGTGATGAAGCCAAACTTTGAAATCCAAAAATAGCGGATAAAAGAGGATTTGGTGAGGCATTATTATCCTTCGACAATACGATTCAAAGCGAAAGATACAAAGAAGTGGGATAATAACTTGTATTCATTAGAATACAAGAGAAGAACGAAGTACCTCGAGAGACTATTGCAAAATTGATGTTGAGCCTAATGGAGAAAATACAAAGTGATGTTACCATAGAGGAACAAATATCACTCGAGGATGTCAAGAAAAAGATCCAAATGAACTACAATGAAAATTCTTGGCATGGTGGGATAAGAACGAGCTCAAAGCGTCCTTAAAAGTCAAGCCGGGGAAGGAATACGAGTTCGTGAGGTTCAAACTAATCCTTATAAACCGGGAGGATCGTGAGGATATGCAAAAGATACTTAAGGAACATCTTGACTTTAAGTTAATTTCACCATGAGTTTTCCATACGAGATACGAGATTCTTAGTCGAAATCATGGAGAAATCAAAAGGAAAACAAGACTTATTATGAATTACAAATGGATTAATAACATTTTGGACTTTGATGGATACTACATCCCAAGTAGAGAACATCCGGTTAATCGGATCAAAGGTGCTAAGATATTCTCAAAGTTCGATTGCAAATATGGATTTTATCATATTAAGATGGAGGAAGAAAGTAAAGAAGTTCACAAGATTCTCCACACCACGGGGGACACTATATTTGGAATGTGATGTTTATAGGATTGGCCAACACACCCAAATATATAAAAAAAGATGGATAATCTCTTTAAGGATTATTTCGGTTTCATATTCGTATTATATCGATGATATTCTTATCGCATCAAAGAACATGAAGGAGCATTTTAAACATTTGGAAATATTTTCATATGTTTGTCACAAGGAAGGATTAGTGCTTTTGAGAAGAAGAGCGTTGATTGCTATGAGGCAGTTGAATTCCTCGAGGTTGAAATAGGACTTAACGGAATCACCCTACAAAGCCATATTGTGGAAAAGATACAAGAATTTTCGGATACACTCAAAGACAGAAGCAACTTCAAAGTTTTCTCGGAGTTGTTAATTTTCTTTGGAGTGTTCATAACAATCTGTCACATTACGAGGAAGGTGTTCACCCATTACTAAAAAAAAAAAAAAGATGTTATATTCAAATGGGAGGATGAACATCAAGAAGAGATAAAACAACTCAAGGAAGTTTGTAAAGGCTTCCGAAACTTGCAATTTCACAAGACAGGATGAATCGGGTTCTATATACAAATGCAGAGAGATTATTGGTGGGCATCGGTCCTTACGAAAGCCACACTAAATGGAGAAGTGCCATGCGGATATTGGTCTATTTACGACGGTGATGAAGCAAATCAATGGCATATGAATGAGAAAGAATGCTTATGATCGGAAAAGCTTTCAAAAAATGGCCTTTATTTTCTTTGGCTAAAAGTTTAGTTTAAAATTAATAATTCAAGTGTCAATGCTTTTTTGAAAAACAAAATTGGATCTAAACTAGAAAAGGCTAGATTACTTAGATGGCAAGTTGAATGTCAATATTATGATTATGATATTATCATTATAAAGTCTCATGAAAATATTCTTGCAAATTTTTGACATGAGATGGAAGGGACGCATTCCACGAGGTCCTTAACGATAAGACATCTCAAAGAAAACCCGAGAAGTCTAGAAACGAGATTTTGGGACATTATATCTCAATGCAGGAGTTGTTGGATGACTTCAACAGGCTAACCAAAAATTCGTTTCTAGTCAAATACGAGCATGTCACTTTGCTCAAGGACAATAGTTCTTAGCACTGGAAGAGCCTCTCCTCCAGGCTGCATCTCCTACGATGCAGAAAGGAGAGATTAGAGAACAAGGCTCTAACCCGGAGGTTATGGATTCAGATACCATAATCACAAGTGTTGTAGGTGATGCATCCTCTAAGGGTGTACAAATTGTAATGAATGTTGAAGCTCCGGGATCACAACCCGAGTCTTCAAGTCAACCCATCACCTATGGGGTTAAAGAGGGAGAGTTGAATCTTAACGACGACAGACAAATCTAACATTCAACCAGACGAGATTAAGATTTCTCCAATGCAGTTTATCAATGACAATGGGATACATTGATTATAAGAAAAGCTATTAACCCGTAGAAAAAATAGTGGTTGATATCTCACCAAATACCCAAGAGAGTTTGGATGAAACAAGGAAGTCATCCAAATGAAGTACAAGAATGGTATACTTTAGGAGCTTTAGCTTCAATATATACCGTGTCACTAGGATTCCCAGGAATTTTCAAGTTACCAAAATGGATTGGGGAAGCATTTTACGAGACTTGGGCCAATAATCACATTGGGCCGGAGGAGACATTTGGAACTGTATTTTATTAGTGTAGCTCCAAAACCAAAGCCAAAGAAATATTTCAATGAAGCTTTTCATTTCATCAAGCTTAGAAGACACGATGGAAATGCTTTGAAATACATTAAGGCGACTTCCACCTAGGAAAGTACCATTACTAGTAGGAGCAATCTCGGAGAAGATAAAACTTCTACAGGCGAGCATGGGGATTTTGGGTTTGTCTAATCGAAATGAACAAAGTCAAGTATCCATTCAAGTTTTTCTAATTCAAAGAAATATATCTTTCCTTCTCGAATTCAATGACAGGATCAACAATAGGATTTGCGGAGGAACTTTTGAGACAAAGAGAAGAATTCTCACAGGAAAATAAGATTTTGGCGATGAAACTTACCGAGAAATTCTATAACATGGCGCATGTTGGTCGTTGGATCGATTGGATCCTCGGGCATGCCCATAATAGAAAGAGCTCGAGTTTGGGAAAGGATTCCAACCCAAACCCATTCGACAAGACCATATATTTGGAAAGGATAAAGGCCCACTCACAAGACATGTTATCCCGGGGACCACGCAAATCAAAATTTTAAAAGATTACCCGACAACCATCACATGGGTCGAGTCACGCGGAAGAAAAAGGAAATAGTCAAGACAATAATTTGAGAATATGACATAGCGGTGATATCATATACTTCAACAAGATTTGGAGTCCGCCTTTCAAGTCAGATTCAAGTCTATAAATAACGAGAGTTAAAAGAAGTTGAGGATATCGAACATTTTCCTTAGTTTTCTTATAATATATTAAGTGAAAATTTATAATATCCGAGTGTTTTAGTTTTAAGTTTTATGTATTTTCAAGTTCAAGCCTCATTAATAAAAGGTTAAACAAGTACTCTCCTCCCAAAAAGAGATTACTAATGTAATAAATATCTCTTCAAGTTCTTAATAAAGAGGCTTTTTTTTTTTCAACATGTATTCATAATGTTCTATTAATTTATCCATTTGAAGAATTATCTTGTACGCCGAGTAGAAAATGAATCAAGGTCATGCGGGTAATGCTGTTTGAAGAAATCGGATAACTTATAGACCATTTTCCCTGATTAATTGGGTTGAGCAGCGGCGTTTGTCAAATGGTATAGGCGTGATTTTCCAGTGGTGGTATTGCGAGCCATGTCGTCCAAGCTTTTTGGTCAAAGAAAGGTATGAATTTTAAGGGATATTTTAATTTTATGGAAGCATGTTGGAGTACGATATGGTCGTAATGGACTATATCCATTTTGTTAATATATTTAGGCAAATTGAAGATTTAGATACATGTTAGTGAGGCCTTTACAAAAGTATGGCATGTTAAGTTTATAGGTTGAAACGACATGATCCACTTAAAACCTACGAATAGAGATGGATCTAAGTAGATGTAACAATGTCACGAACAAAACAAGTGACGAAAATGAAAGCTTTCACAACATGTGATACATTGCATAATATGGTAATTTGGGACTATCATTACAATATGTATATTTTGTGGGACTATTTATATATATTTTTAAAACTGTTGGGATTGAAAGTGCAAAAACTGGAAACAATGGGATGACTTTTTGTAAAGTACGAGACTAAGATTGTAATAGGCATAATCCTTGTTAGTCAAGTGGCTACGATAATCTAGAGGGGTGAATAGATTATCCCGATTTTGGATTTACGCCATCTTTTCGAATATGTAGATGATGACCAAAATAAAAGTGCGGAAATATAAACAACACATAATTTTATAGAAGTTCAACCCACTTAGGGCCTAATCTTCTACCACCCGGTATGTCCGGAATGGATTTCGAAAAAGGAAAAAGTTTATTAATAGATACCAAACTATTACAACATTTACCTTGAAGAGCACCAAACTCTTCTTACAACAACACCTATGAAGATCACCACAATCTTCCAACTCGAAGAGCACCAAACTCTTCTTCACCTCGAAGAGCACCAAACTCTTCCAACTCGAAGAGCACCAAACTCTTCAACACCTCGAAGATCACCAAACCCTTCAACACGAAAAACACCAAGCTTTTCAATCAAATCAACCAAACGTGTTCTTGCCTAAAGAACACTAATAAGGATTTCTTGTTTTGGATGATGTTACAAATACAATCAAGATTGCACTTTAAATGAAACATTACAACTCAAAAATGCAAGTGTAATCAAGAAGGAAAGTCTAATAAGCAAGATGTGAAAGTGATAAGTTTAGGCTAATACAACAAGAATGTTGAAAGTGAAGAACAAAATATTTGCAGAGATTTTTCTTGTTGTGTTGTATTGTGCTGCTTCAAGCCTTCATCTATTTATAGGAGAGGTCTTGGATTTGAATCCCAACAATAGGCTCCTCCTTGGATATTGAAATCTGTAAAAAATTGCACATTAAATGTAGATTATAGCTGTTAAAAATTAATCCCCTAATTTCATGAAAAGTTGTCTGTTGTGCAACGGATAGTTTGCTGATAAAATCTTAGGTCGACCGGTTGACCTCTAATATGAAAAATACGTTAAAAATTGAATTGCACTGGAAAATTACACACTTGGACCAGTCTAGGGGGGTTGGACCATTCGATCTCTTGGACCGGTTGACCCCTTCAAAAACATAAACAAAAAGAAATTTTCAAATTTCAATCACTTCAGGCATCGGTCGACCGGTCGGCCTCCTCCAATTTTCCTTCCGTTTCGTTTCTGTTTCAATTTCAAGTCTTCAGGCATGGGAGGGTGACCTGTTGGCCTCAAAACAAAAGTGTTGTCCGATTTTTGTCAAAAATAAACTTCAAGAAATATGCCAAAAAATTAGTAAAAATCATTTAAATCGTTTTGAAGTATTTGGACAATATTTGGGGACATTATTTTGATGTAAAACTCAATAATATGAAATCATCAAAATTACGATAAAATTATTTATCTAACAATCCTCTAGGACTGAGTATGCAATTTTCTCCTACAAATACATTTTAAAGATTAACAAATGATAACAACTAAGAAATATCCAACGTATCCTTTGCTAATAGTCATATACATATAACAAAAAACTAAAGTTTTATATTTTAGGTTTCAAATAAGTAAAAGAAAACCTAAAAACAATTTAACCCAATTGATCAGTTTAATTGATCTTGAGTCTTGACCAGTTCAATTGTAAAAATAATTCGGGGAGCTAATTGGACCGAACCGACAATTCATGATCAAAACGGTTCAACCAGACATTTGGTTTTAATTTTAGATCATTGAGTTTTGCAATATACTAAAAATTTAAAAGCACCCTAAAATCAGGATTTTGGTTCGTCAAAACTATTTAATTACAAGAATAACCTTCCTTGTATCTATATATATAATAACAAACCTATTTCCAAAAATATTTTCCTCCCATTTACTATTTCCTAAAATGAATTTTGATGATTTTTATTAAAAATAAAAAAAAAGAAAAATGGATCTACATTGATGGCACAATATCATTGCAATTGTATTATTATTTTTTCCTTTTTTATTTCGTTATGTATTAATTGTCTAATTTAGGTATGACAATTGAATATTAAATATTATATCGTAAATTTGGAAAGCTTTAATTATGCAAAAATAAAAATTGACTGTCTAATTTAGTCCTAAAATGCAATATATATACGATGATTTATATCTAAAGAACATGGAAAAAACAAAGAAATACTAGAGTTAAAAAGTCGCATTTTATAAATTTAAGTTCTTACTACAATGTTTATGATAAACTCGCAATCAATTTTCCACATCATTTCAAAATGTCACAATGAATAATTTTTTTACGTTTTAATGTAGAATTTTATAAAAGAGTTTTATGCAATGTATAAAATTAATATAACAAATAAAATATTAAAACTCAATGCATAGTTCATTGAATTATCTAAATTTTAATATCAAACATCTTTATCTATATATAAAATAACAAGCATGTTTTCAAAACTATTTTCCCACCCGTTTGCACTTGGTAAAAATGAATTTTCGAATTTTTAATTAAAGAAAAATAAAAAATTAAAATAGAATGTGCATTGCTAGATTTTGGAGCTCATTTAATTTGATAGCTAGAATTATATTTTATTTAAATAAATATCACCTTGTAAATGCAAATTTGGCTCATTGGTTTTATACTTTCTAATATTAAATAATATATTTTAAATTTTCTCGACTTGCCAAAATTCATCTTATTTTACAAAAATCATGTTTAGGGATTGATCATCATCATTATGGACTATTGGTCAGTATATATTGATACTAATACAAGTACCTGACTATTAGAGATGTCAAAATGGGTCGACCCGATAAAAAGTCTAGGTCGGACTGCAATTTTTTAGGCCCGAAATGATTGAACCTATTTGGCTCCGCCAGCAGGCCCAAAAAGTTGGGTCGGATCAGTCATTTCATATGTATTTTCATGGGTTGCGTCTTAAAAATTCTGGCTGAATGTGATTACAACTCAACCCAAACCAATTTTTCTCCTTGGCCCAGTGAGTCAGTACTGGCCAACCTGGATCGACTCATTTAATAGCTTCACTGATAACTAAAACAGCCCGTGCATCGCACGGGGGCCTCATCTAGTTCTCATTCTCTTACTAAGTTGTTTTCACATTAGTTTTGCAAAATTGCAATACTCAAACTAAAGAAGAAAATCATAAATTTGTTAGTTTAGTGTGATGGTCAAAGACAAAAATAAACAAATTAAGCATTAAAAATTTTCAAAATTAAATTTGTCTACTTAGGAAAGTTATTAATAAATTACATCCATAAACAGTGTAGATGTATGTATAAAGGTAAGTTGGATATCCTGCTAAGGCATGAAATGAAGTTTTATATAAAAGTTCAACCAGAAAACAATTTTTTGGGGCATTCATGCATTCAAAATAAAAAAAAAAAATTATGATGTATAACAATATCATATTTTACCAAGATAATTTAGAAGGTGAATGTCAACGTTGCATACAAATTGGGCGATGATTGACCCGGGTTCGATACCACTCAAGTGCGCGTGTCCTGTCTCCGGTGTCCCTCCCCTACTATCTCTTATTGTACTAAAGAAAATGTAGATGTTGTGTGGCGGAGCCACATGCTCGCTCGGGGGCCCCTGCACCCCCCCCCGCTTTTTTTTTTTTTTTTTTAGTACCTATATTTTTATTATTTAGTACTTTGGCCCCCCTCATAATTTTGTTGGATAAAAATTAGTGCATGAATTTTAGTAAGTTATATTGGAGATTTTTTGGGTCTTATTTTATCTTATCATCATCTAAAAATATATTTTCTATTCATCAAAAGATGGTTTTCTCATAATTATTTACTAATATATATTGAAAAAGAAAATTACAAAAAAATTAGGATAAATTAAATTGTAGATGGTTTTCGTGATATGCAAAAGAGACTCTAAACAAGTTAAAGATTTAAATATGATGTATTTTGTAAGTATTACTAATGAATAATATATTCTCTTGATACAAATGTTATATATTTAAATTTTATTATCTTGTATATATACACAAATGTGACTCTTGGCTAGGGCGTTAATTTGTGACACAATACGATAATCGGCACGAACCTAACACGAATTTAGGTACAATATCTTTAATGATTTGAGTCAAAATCGGAACAACCCTTAGCGGTACACGATAACCCGACACGAACCTAACATGAATTTAGCAGTACACGTACAACCCTATGTAATCCATTTAATTTTCTGATGACATATTATTTTAATATTTTGTTATGTTTTAGTTTGGTTATATGATGATGAAAAATTTATTAAATATATTTTTAATAATTTTTTAATATTTAATGTATTTTTATTTGTAATTTTAATTTTTCTCTATTTTTTTAATTCTTTTTTGTGTCAACTTTAAATTATATAGGTTTTTCGTAGGCGTGTCGGGTTGCCATATTATAAATAGGTCGTGTTCGTATCGTGATCTTGACACGAATAATTAAAATGTCGTGGATTCGTAGCCGGACATGTAATACATGTATGTCGTAACACGACTAGCGAACACAAAATGACACCACTACTCTTCTTCCCCCAACCAGCGGCCCTGTTCCACCCCCTGGATGTTGACTTAGTTTTGTAATAGAACTCCATGTATATATCTGACCCGAATCCTGATCCGACCCATTAACAATGTCTGTCCAATCCAAATGCTTGAAAATGAATAAAAAAAAGAACGTCCATGTCACAAGTCAATAATTGGCCACATCGAATGTACTATTTAGGTACCTAAAAGAATGTGGATAAATAGATTGAGGAGCAAAGTATATTATTTAACCAACTAAAAAGCTACGAAAACTGCAGATTCCCCCTTTATGCGTGTTTCTTAAATAATGGTAATCCTTCTCACTTTTGCTTATATTCAGTTTCAGTCCCACACTTTACTATTATTTCCCTTCTCTAATTGCTTTCTTCTCACTCATTCACCTTTAGCATTCCAGGTGATAGACTGATAGGTTTCCCTACATGCATGCATCACTTTTTATGGCTAAAAGAAAGAAATTAAAAGAAAAGAAAAGAAAAAGTACCTGGGCTAAGGATATATGTAGTGGACAATGGACATAAACATAATGTAATGTTCTTGGAAGAATAAAGATAATTGATATTTATAAAGTATTCTATAACAAATTTCACTATTGACGTGCATAATCTCACCATTTATTGTGTACATTATAAGTTTTGTAAAAGAATATATTTGTTTTTTTTAAGATAAAAAAGTTAATTTTTGTTCTCCTATTATTCAAGAATCAATAATAAAACAAAAAACACAATTAATTAATCAGTTATAAGCTGAATTTGATGTCACGTTTTCTTTGAATTTATCTTTGAGACAGTCGCTTTGACACGTACATAATTCTAATTTTTTATTTTAATTTGTTTAATTTACTTACTAATTAATAACTTTTCCTTGATGGGGACAATTCCAATCTTATTTTTCTAGAGTTAGAATCTTCATCGGTTGTCACGCAAGGCGACTATGGCATAATATATATTATTGGAAGTGGTGGACCTTGTGTGCAAGACTATATTTTTAATAATTTAAAGCAACGGCTATAATCTAAATGGACTTCAAGAACCACATTGGTGGGCTTGAAAGAAAGCATATATGGTGTTCCTTTGTGAAACTAAGAAAAAAAGGGCCTTTGTTTAATCGGTGTGGGTAAAAAGCTTAAGATTGAAGATAGATGGTTATGTGTTGATCCCATTGGAAAAAGTGGGGGTTTGCTTGTATTATGGTCTAGTAAGATTACTGTGGGGCTTTATTCTCTGTTGGATTTTTGTGTTAAGATGGAATGTGGCTATTCTGAGAGTGAAGGGAATTTTTGGGCGAATTTTGTCTATATGAGTACTGATAGGGGGCTCCGAAAACAGCAATGGGAGTTTCTTGAATTTGCTAAAGAGAAATGGGGTACTAAGTGGTTGCTAGGGGGTGATTTTAATGATATCTCAAATATTGAGGATAAAAAGGGAGGAAATCCCACATCTTTAACTAGTCTTCAGGGGTTCCAGAATTTCATTGCTTGTATGGAAATGGGGGAAATTCCTTTTGATGGGCATCCGTTTAAATGGGCTAATAATCGGGAAGGAAGGCTTTGTTGAAGAACGTATTGATAGAATTTTTGGATCCCCGAAATGGCTTGTTCTTTTCCCACATGGTCGGGTGTATCATTGTGAAAAACATGCCTTAACACTCATTATTGCTTCTTGAGTGCGGCGTGAAACCAAAATTTAAAAGCGATTTTATTTCGACAATAGATGGTTGGGAAAAGAGGGCGTGGATTGCATCGTGGAGAATGCATGGAATAAGCGGGTAGGGGGTACACCCTCTTTCAAATCCAGAGAAGAATTGGTAATCTGAGAGTTGCCTCTTGAATTGGAGCAAAAGCCATCATTCGAACTCGGCAAGGGTCATTCAAAAATGCAAAAAAATTATCTCGAGATGAAATATGGTGAAGGTAAAGGGAATTGGAGTGAATGGAGATCCCTTCGTACGGTGTTGGATAAGGCGTATAAGGATGAGGAAGCTTTGGAGCCAAAAATCTCGTGTGAATGGCTTAAAGAAGGAGACAAAATTTAAATTCTTCCACGCGTATACGCTTCAAAGAAGAAAATCGAATGGCATTGTTAGGTTAGTCAAGGAAAACGGTGTGTACGATACCCCTGGTCTTTGTGGAAGAAGAAATTTCGACTTCTATAAAGGGGTGTTTTGTTCTTCCAACCCACCTTTTGAACCGATCTTGATGGGATTAAGGAATCAATTACACCTCGGTGAACCAAGATCTTACGGACTGTGGAGGACTTGGAAATTAAAAAGGCGCTCTTCGATCTCTGTCCAAACAAGGCACTGGAATTGGTATGAAGCCTTTATTCTTTCAAAGGTTTTGGCATGCCGTTTCATCTCAACTGTGTTGTGCGGTAAAAAAAAAATTCCAGTGCTCTAAGTTGCCCAAATGTGTTAATCATACCTTAATCACTCTCATCCCTAAAATTAAGAATCCTACTTCTATGAGCCATTTTCGACCTATAAGCCTTTGCAATGTGGTTTATAAAATCATCTCTAAATTGCTAGTTAATAGGTTTCAACCTGTGCTGCACAATTGCATTAGTGCTAATCAATCCGCTTTCATTCCGGGGAGACAAATCATTGATAACGTTGTCATTGCGCATGAATGCATACATTTTTAAATGGTCTTAGACACGGTAAAAAATCTTTTATGGCTCTTAAACTGGACATGTCCAAAGCGTATGATAGGGTGGAATGGAATTTCTTGGCTTCTATTCTTTGTAAAATGGGATTTGATAGGGTTTTTGTGAAATGGATTTTTACATGTATTTCTTCCGCTGCTTTCTCTTTCAATATTAATGGACAGGTTTCTGGATTTATTACTCCCTCCCGGGGTATCCGTCAAGGTGATCCTTTATCCCCGTATCTTTTTATTATTCTTTCTGAAGTTTTCTCGAATTTGATTCCAATGATTACTCATTTGTTTTTTGCGGATGATTCCATTCTTTTTTGTGAGGCTTCTGTGAATCAAGCATGTATGGTCAGTGATATTTTGAACAAGTATTGTCAAGTGTCGGGGCAATTGGTTAATCTTGATAAATCTTCGGTATTTTTTAGTAAAAATTCTCTTGATGATTCTCAAAGTCAGATTTGCTCTATTCTTCAGGGGGTTTGTGTTCAGAAAAATGTGAGATATCTTGGACTCCCTTTGGTCATTGGGAGGTCCAAGAAAGAAGTGTTTGGGTATGTTCTTGAGTGTGTGAAAAAAAAAGGATTTTTGGGTGGAGTAATCGATTTTTGTCATTTGCTGGCAGAGAAGTACTAATAAAAGCTGTTATCAATGCTTTACCAAACTATGTGATGTCTTGCTTTAAACCCCCCTTGGGTTTGTGTAAAAGCATTTGTCAAATTGACTTCTAGATTTTGGTGGGGTGGGGGTAAAGAGAGTAAGGATAATAAGATTCATTGGGCTTCGTGGGAAAAAATGATTAAATCTAATTTGGATGGGGGATTGGGGTTCCATGATATTGCTTTGTTCAATGAAGCTCTACTTGCTAAGAAACTTTGGAGGTTAATTACTCAACCTAATTTGTTGTCTAGTAACCTTCTTAAGGCTAAATATTTTCCTAAAGGGGGCTTCTTCATACTATGGGTAAATATAATGACTCGTGGCTTTGGAAAAGTTGGCTTAAGGGGTGGGAATGCGTTATCGTTGGGTCTTAGATATAAGGTGGGGGATGGTAAAGGGATTAGAATGTAGGAGTCCCCTTGGATTCCTAAAAATCCTCTTTTTAAACCTATTTGCCCTCCCCCCTACGAGTGTTCTGTTATTTGGGCTTGTGATCTTATGAATGTGGATAGGAATGAGTGGAATAGGGATGTGTTGGCTCATTTTTTCTGCCCTTTAGATGCTGCTAATATTTTGCAGATTGTTATTCCTATGGATGGTGGAAGGGATACCCTTATATGGAAGCATGAAAAACATGGGAAATATACTGTGAGTTCATCCTACATACATTTAATTTTGGAAAAAAGGAGAAAGGTGGACATTCCTGAGGCCAGCTCTCACAACAAACATGAAGGGACAACCTGGAAAAGATCTTTGGGGTTTAGAGATCAAAGGAAAGTGAAGCATTTTTTGTGGAGGAGTATCAATAACATTCTCCCCACGGTGACAACTTGTGCAAGAAGGCGTTCAAAGATCATGGCTTGTGCGAAATGTGTGGTGAAAATGTGGAAACTCCGGTTCACCTTTTGTTTAGTGTCCGTCTTTGTGAATGTGTGGAAAATTGCTTTGTTCTTTGGAGTAATACCAAGGAGAAGCGATGTCACCGCTCACAAGGATCGTGGTTTGAAATATGCTCATTGGATAAGTCTCAAGTATCTCAGGATAGGATTCAACTCTCCGTTTACTTGTTGTGGTGGTTGTGGAAAACCCGCAATTTGTGGGTGTTTCAAAAAATTAGATTTTCTGGCAGAGAGATTGTGGATATGGCTATGAAAGAATGGATGGAATTTCAGTCCATTTGTGGTAAAGGCTTTCGATCTGCGGTGCCCCGGGAGGTTGCCCCTATTACGAACAGTACATTTGCAGATGATTATGCTTCAGTAGGTTCACTATTTTTAGTGATCAGTGCTGATGTATCTTTTAATGGCAAGGTCTGTTTGGGTGGCTGGATCGAGGAGGTTCAGGGTAGTGCTCTGCAAGCGTGGGCGACTTCTAGAGAGGACATTGTTAATCTAGTGGAAGCGGCTCTCGTTTGTGTTCGAAAAGCAATGTATGTGGCGCATGGACGTGGAATCAAGAAAGTGATCATACGATTAGATGACAAGGATATTGCTCTTAAACTCAACGACAAATTCCCTTTTGAATTTGACGTGTCGACAATAGCCGAAGACATCTACTTATTATGTTATCTTTTTTATTTGTGCGTTTTTATGCCGGTTGACCAAGTGAGGCTTTCTCTTTGTAATAGATTAGCTCATTTGGCATTTGACTCTGTTGATGACTTGAATTGGTTTTCCCAATTCCCCTCTTGGCTCCATGTTTAGCTAAGTTGGTCCTAAGCCAGTGAACTTAGATGTTCGTTGTATGTATTCGATGAGTTTGAATAAAATACTATCGTTTGAGAAAAAAAAGTGACAAAACCTATTTTATTAAACGCATTGTTTTTCTCAATTTATTTTTCAATTGAAGCAAATTATATATGCATGTTTGTCAAAACTAAACTATTCCTAAACAACTATCAAATTGATACTCATAAGTCATATCCAAAGTCAGATCCAGAATTTTGGTATAACGGAAACACCAGAAAAATAATCATACATCAATAATAATTACAGTTTAAACTTTATATCACACTTATAATAATGATATATAACACTATTAACACTTTTTAATTATTTATTTATTATTTTTTAATTTGTAATATTATAATGTTAAAATATTTATTAGTGTTATAATATTATTAATGTTTTATAAATAATAATTTTAGGCATAGTGTTATATAAATATAAATAGAGAAAAGTTTGAAAAAAAAACTAGGGGGCCGACACATATGGGTAGAAATAAGGCAGGCTACCCAACAGGGCCCTACGGACTGACTTACTTTCGCCCTGACCTAGCCTGGTTTATCTAATAAATAGGTTAGACCAATGCCTTTTAGCAAGTCTATTTATGCAAATAGGTCATACCTAGGCTTTTAAAAAGGCCTTTAAGACTTAATAGACCGACCTATTTATGACTTATAAATATAAAAAATACAATATATTTTGTATACTTTATTAGGGAAAAATGCAAAATTAGTCCTCCATATATAGGAGTGTTACAATATTAGTCCTGTAACTTTTGAAATTGCGATTTTAGTCCTGTATGTTTTGCTTTTTTGGTAATTTTGGTCTCGTAAGTTTTAGATTTGTACAATCTTGGTCCTATAAATTTTAAGTTGATGCAAATTCGGTCCTAGGACTATTTCAATATTTCAATTATTGACAATATGCCATTAGTAGCCAAAATAATCGATATACCTAAGATCAAATATAAAATAGTATTAGATTCTATATTTTATTTACTTGAGTTGAGTTTATTTATCATTATACTATAGATTACCTAATGCTTGAAGAATTTTAGATTTATGAATCAAAATCAAAATCCGAGATACGAGTTCTACAAGTATTATTTTCTAATTATGAAAATAACAAAACACATAAAAAATTTGGCGAAATTAATTATTTTGAATAATAGGACCGAAATTACCACAACTAATAATAAAAAAATAAAATTGTCAAATCCTAAAAATCACATAATTAAAATTGTTATTTTTGCTAAGGGGCATAATTGTCATAAGACTAAAATTACAATTTCAGAAGTTACAGGACTAATATGTACATGACCAATTTTGCAATTTTTCCTACTTTATTAATACTATTCTTTTTATATAATTATTTATTATTATTATTATAATAAATAAAATATATTTTAATGGCATTTAATATGCTCAGACCAGACTTATTTTTTAAACAGGCCAAATTTGGGCTTAAAAAAAGCCTATTGTACTTAACAAGCTAGTCTTAGGCCCAAATAATGGCAACCAAGCCTATCTTTGTTAACGTAAAAGTCCTGGTTCACCGACCTATTAACACCTCTAGGCACGTGCCCTCCGTCTTTGCTCATGTGAAACCTAGGCAAAATGGTTTTTGTGATCAAAGTTTAAATTTTACATTATTCTCAATCTTATCAACAAGGTGATTAGTAGCTAAGATAGTTGTTAGGATACTATGTGCTCATCAACCTAAGATATATTCATTAGTGATACAAAACTTTTGTTCCATCATGAGTTCGCTAGTCAAGGTAACTAATTATTGCTAAACACCCTACACTAATTATAATTTCATTAGTTATTGATTCGAGTCATGCAGAGAGGATTCAGATAAAGAACGGTCAATTCTACTGTCTACATACTATAGTTTGATCATTTTTTTTTTTGAGGAAATTGAAATATTTTGATTTAAGCTACAAAAATGTATTATATTTAACCTATTGTTCTTAGAGGAAGTCTCTTGTGAGACGATCTAACCGTGAGATAATGTGAGATTAACAACAACAAAAAAAAAATATAAAAAAATAAAAATAAAAATAAACCCTGAAGAAAAACAAATAAACCCTAAAAATGATGAACCTGAAAAATAAACCCAACAAACAAAAAATATATCCAAAAAAAAATTTAAAAATCCTAAAAAGACAAATCAATTAAAAATAAACCCAAAAAACAAAAATAAACCCTAAAAAGATAAATATAAACCTAAGATAAATAAACCCTAAAAAACTCTAAAACTTTGTGTAAGGACTAGTCCGTGAGACGACCTCACACAAGTTTTTGCCTTTTTTTTTTAAATAAGTTGGGAGGAGTGGTTGGAAGAGTCTGGATAAATATAAAAAAATTGAAAGACTCAAGGGCGATTAAATACATTTTCGCTAGGGAAATACTTTTTCAGGTAGAGAATGATGGAAAATAATTGACGGAAAAGAATGAATTTTGAGTGATTGCTTATGATAAAAATATAATGATAAAAGCTGATGTGATATAAAAATAACAAATATATGAAAAGTATTTAGAAATATGTAAGTGGATGAATAATGAAATTTGTGGGAAACTGTGTAATAATGATTTGTTATTTTTAGAAAAATATGTGGATGTGATTGATGAGAGAACAAAGAGAGTGAATGACTATTGTATTTTCTGATAATTTTCGTCGGCAATTACATTTTAGGGTGCTTTTTTTTCTAGTGAAACGAAATGTTTCTTTTTTTTTTTTGTTTCCAATCGCTACGTCTCATGGTTTGAACCTTGATCAACACCTTTATATGGTGTGAACGATATCACTTAAGCTACAACAAACTCGTGGTTTATACTTGGCCTATATTTTACCCAAATGCGGAAGTGGGAATAGCAAATGGTTGGTTAATTAATCCCATCAATCAAAGCGTACCACTTAAGAGGCTAAAAAGCTAAAATGTCATAGAGAGTACAATTGTTGAAGAGGAAAAAAGAAGGCAAAAACCCACTCTAAAAAAAAGGAAAGAACCACTGGGAACCCAGTGGCTACGTATATTTTTTTAATAAAAAATTTTGGGTTCGAGTCTCTGCAATAACATGATCGAATTTTAAAAAAAAAAAAAGAAAAAAGAAAGGATGTGCGGGAAGGTTGTTAATTACCCCAAAGCCTTGGATTCTAAGTTTATTCAAAGTTTTTTTTAAAAAAAAAAATAAGGACAATTCTTGATGGACAATGTCCCCCTTTTTCTAGGGCGTGGTGATTCCATCACATGCTATATAATGAAAGGTAGTTGGCCTGTCACACTCTCAAGTCTCAACCCCAAATTTACATTATATCTACTTAACCCATCTTATCGGGGCATCATAGGCATATGTCCGTAATAGTGTTATACATTGATTTAGTCATTTAGTTGGTCCCTTTTTTTTAATGTTTTTATTTTACGAGGTTGTTAATTATGTTGAGTTTGTAGTTATAATTTATTGTTATGGAATTTGTTTGATTCTGATACATGGCTATTGTCTGTTGACTGCATTAAGACTAGCAAGTGACATGCTGATCCTTAGAAGTCTATTTTGAGTTCAACGCAATGAATATAATATGGGATATACTATTTTTTAGAGTATTGTTTCAAAAGACTATGATGGCGTAGCGGGAATAATTGAAAGAAATTGGCCGTCATTTAAATGGGGGTAGATCAAATAAAAAAAATTAAAAAAATACACATAAATATTAATTATTTTTTAAAAAAAAAATACCTAGTAAAAAAAAATTAAAGGGGAGGGGAGGCGTCCGGGCTCGGGTTGGCCCCCTACCTCCGCCATTGAGCACTAGGTAAATATTACATTATTAAGATGACATCATTTTTATGGGAAGTTCGATGTTATTCAAAACATCATTTTTATGTGAAGTTGTGAAGTTCGATGCTACCCTAATTGGGTAAGTAGCATCCAACTCCATTGAAATGCTTACGTGTGACAATTATGACATTAAGATGTGTATTTTTTTTTTTAAAAAGAAGATAAAAATTGACACATGTAAATATCCCAATGGAGTTGAGATTACTCAATCGATTGGGTAGATCTAATTACCCCATTTTATATACGTGACATATGGTATATTCAAACACTATAAGAACACTTCTTTGGTCCTTAAAACATGCGCAAAATAACTTAAATTATTTTCAAAAATATTACTATGTTTGTTTAACTTCATTCAATCACATTTCCTTCTCAACTTCTTCCCTCAATCACCATCCAAATATAGATTACACTTTCCAATATATTTCTATACTAATCAATGTAAGAAAACAGAGCTTCGACAAACAACGGCTTGTGAACTAGCTCGGTTAGCGTTCGTTTATTAAGCTTAGTGAACATAAACGAACAAGAAAATTTGTCCGTTTATGTTCATAAACTGTTCACGAACATGTTCATTTAGTGTTCGTTTGATGTTCGTTTATTATTCATTTTAATTATTAATTATATGTTTACTTCTTGATATTCATTACTTTATTATGAAAAATAGGCTTATTTTAGTTTAATATTACAAGCTATTTATATTTGCAATTATCATAATGTTCATTTACTTTGAGTTGAGTATTCACGAACAAGGTGTATTTAACTTTTTTATACACATGTTCATATAGTTGTTAATAAACAATTAATGATCATGTCCGTGAACCGTTCGTGAACAAGTTCGATTATTAAATAAACGAACACAAACAACCTTTTAAAATAAACGAACGAACACGAACAACTCTCGTTCGTTCAGGCTCGGTTCGTTTACAGCCCTAATACTAATGCACACATTTACCAATACATCATATCAGACCCTCCTTCCCCAATCACCCACAATCACCAAACAAACATACTCAATTCTTCGTAGGAATAGCTAAGGGTGGCCAACGTTTCAAAACTGTTGGTTCCAGGAGTTAGAATAGGCGGTTAAGAGCCGGTTCCTAGCTCCCAGTTACAGATCGATTCCCGATTAAGGGTCGGCTCTTCCTCCATTTTCTTTTTGTTGGCGTGAAAAATGCTATCTTTGCATATTCAAAATATTATATTACATTTCTAGATTATTATGTAACTAGACAACTTATAGTATCTACAAAATATATGTAATCATATATTTTATAATAACCGATCAATCTTTTCCTAAACTAGTTATATAATCCTAGCTAGATGTCGAGCATAGGGGTGGCAAATTGTGCGGGTTTGTCTTTGTTATCGGCCTACTCGAAAAGCACTAACCGAACACGGCCCAATAAGTTTAATGGGCCAAAAATGGTAGCTTAACACGACCCGATAAAAACCGATAGCCCAGGCACGACCCGTTAAGCCCGATAAACAAATTTATTTATTTATATTTATTAATTATAATTAATTTTTGGCTCATTAAACAATTTAGAGCATTTGGCTCGTTAAACCATTTACTAATATAGTATAATATTATTTTTCTTCAAATATTTATCACATATAAAGCCCTTATGAAGTTAAAATGAGGAAAAATGTGTAAAAAAAAGATATTATTTATGTTATCGGGTTTAACGGGCTTATCGGGTTGGCCCGATATGGACCCGATTTCTTATCGTTCTTATCGGGTCGGCTCGATAACGGCCCAAACCCGCTAATTTTATGCCGTGTTCGTGCCGTGCTATCGTGTCGTGCCTCAAATTTCCACCCCTAGTCGAGCATACATTATGAAATCTATAATATATAAAGTTGTTACCAAAATATATAAATGACTATATTACCAAAATGAATCAAATGTCAAGCCTTCCTAAACTAAAAGCATTTATTATAGAATCTATGATTTATAAAGTTGTTAAACATAGACTAACTAATTTATCTTATTTTGAATATTATTTATCTTATTTTGGATAGTATATTTTCTCCTAGACTAAAACTAGATTAAGTATGATTCGGTACATTCAAGGGAGACCTGACATTTTATACTCACCTAGTTTAGATCTACGCTCAAACTAGTAGAGTAGGGGGACTAGTTGATTCGGCGTATCTAAGTACATATGAAAGGAGCGATCCTAACAATAGAACATGACCGAGCTGATCAGAGTAACTAGATGGTACGGCCGACCTGACAGAGAGTTCTAAGAGCTTTGGACGACCTGTTAGAGTTCCAAGAGCTTTGGACGACCTGATAGAGTTCCAAGAGCTTTGGACGACCTGATAGAGTACTAAGAGCTTTGGACGACCTGATAGAGTATTAAGAGCTTTGGACGACCTGATAGAGTACTAAGAGCTTTGGACGATCTGATAGAGTACTAAGAGTTTTGGACGAGCTGACAGAGTACTACGAGCTTTGGACGAGTTGACAGAGAGTAACTAGGAGGTACGGTCGAGCTGACAGAGAGTAACTAGGAGATATGGCCGAGCTGACAGAGAGTTACTAAAAGATACGATTGACTTGACTGGAAATGCCAAAGCTTCGATCGGCCTGACATGAAGTTACTAAAAGATAGGAATGACCTGACATGAATTTATTAAGTGTCAGGTCCTACCTGCGAGCATTAAATATCCCGCGAGGAAGACCTGACAAGTAATTAATATCCTAAGAAGGCTGATTCGACAGGAAGTAACTATCCCCAGGGTCGACCTGACGGATGTGACTAGTTCTTTTTGTCGACCTGACATATTTTCCTACCTTGTTTTGACTCCCAATCCAGATTGGACACGTGGACATAAAGGACAAAATGGGTTGGATATAAAAGGAGGAAGAAGGTGAGAAATGAAAGGATCTTGGCATTCTTATTCAGCTTTTATATTTTATACAGTGTTTTTTTACTCTTCTTCCTTTTTACTAACTTGATCGACGGAGTGCTTACGCCGGAGTTCTCTCCGGTTAGTCTTTTGCAGGTTAGTTGAGGATCGAGTTGGATTCTTAAGAAGATCTCGCCATTGGAGACCTTTTCAAGTGGCACCGTCTGTGGGAAATTGAGTATAAGACGTGAGGATATCGAGTTTGGGTTCGAAGGGCAAGGAGGTGGCCGGTGTGGGAGGATCTTCAGATGGGGTGGTGACCCCGCCTGGCGGTGGGGATGGAGTAACTATATCAAGGGTGCCTCCCACACCCGTTACGATGAGGATGCCGGTGGCGAGCTTGGAGACCCTGTTCGCGGCGGAGTCAGTCCAGGTGACCGGGGACCAGTTGTCATCCATAGTTCAAAATGCGGTCAATATTTTATGGGCCAAGAAAGAGGCCGCTGTTGTAGTAGAAGCGGGGGCGAACAGAGGATAGGGTAGCGCCGAGGAGGGAGGAGGAACCATTGTCAGAGTTGGAAAAGTTACAGGCAGAGGTGAGAGAGATGAAGAAGCGAATGTCGGGGCAAGATGTGGTAAAGAGAGGGATCCCATTCAAGGAAGTGGTCATGGCGGACGATCTCCCCGTAAAGTTTAGGGCACTGAGCTATGACTATGACGGAACCACGGATCCATGGGAGCATTTGTGTCGGTTCAAGAATTCAGCCCTGCTGCACTGATACACTGATGGAGTAAAATGTTGGGTTTTTCTTACTACCTTGGCTAAGTCAGCTCAGCAATGGTTTAGTCAGCTCCCTAACGATACTATTGGCTCTTTTGAGGAGTCCAGCTCAGCCTTTTTGCATCAATTTGCCAGCTCGCGGAAACATCAGAAGATTGCTCTTACTCTCTTCGGTATAAAGCAGGGAGAGCACGAGCCCCTTAGGGGGTATGTGAAGAGATTCAATTCGGCATCCCTGGACGTACCCTCCGCCACACAAGAGGTGCTATCCAGTGCCCTATCCCAGGGGTTGCAGTAAAGTGATTTCTTTAAGTCAATAGCTAATAGACCCGCCAAAAATTTCGATGATCTATCGGCCAGGGCTGAAAAGTATGTAAACCTGGAGGAAGCGCAGAAAGGAAAGAAGGACGAAAGTAGGGAAAAGAGGAAGGATAGGGTAGAGGTGCCGCCGTTAGTGTTTGGTACATGTTTTTATCTTAATTTTGATGATTTTATTTTTACACCAAAACAATGTTTTTACTTGTTGTCCAAATACTCCTAAATGAATTAAAATGACTTTAATATTTTCCGGAGTATTCCTTCAAGTTTTACTTTAGATAAAATTGGACAACACTTCTAATGATTTTGTGTTTATAAGTTTTCACTTCAAAACAAGGTTACTAAATGTTGTCTAAATACTTGATTGGTTTAAAATGTTTTTACTATATTTTTGGAGTATTTCTTGAGTTTTATTTTCGATAAAAATTGGACAACATTTTGCCTCGAGGTCGACCTGGGCCGCCCTATAGGCAACCCGCACTCAAGATGATTTTTGAAATAGAAATGAGACGGAAGAAAATCGACATGGTCGACCGGCCGCATTCTAGGGCGTCGCCGAAATCCGATCGATGGCCGCCCAGTGGGTCGACGGTACTCGAACGTGCACTTTGAAAAGAATATTTTTTTCTTCTCAATCTCATGAGGGGACCGGTTGAAGTGTGGTCGACCGGCCGAAGCCACGTCGGCCGGCCGCCTGTAAATTTCATCGTGCCGTTTCAAACTTCTATTTCGTGCGACCGATCGCTTTGTGCTTTTGACAAAGAAAATATGACCGTTTGACAAGCAAACATATTTCCTTAAAATGTGGGATTGATTTCTAACAGCTATATTCTTGATTTTAATTGTATTTTTCTGTAGATTCTCAATCCCCAAGAGGAGCCTATGCTTAATCAAATCATCTCCTATAAATAGAGGAAGTTTTGGAGCAACCAATACAACAATTGAGATACAACACAACAAGATACACTTCAAGCAAATATTTGTTCTTCATTGTTATAATTTTTGTTGTAAATTTGCCTAGCTTATCACTTTCACATCTTTGAGGTCTAGGCTATTCTTGATTACACTTTGCACTCAAAATTGTAATATTCATTATTGAGTTGTAATCTTGATTTTTTTGGTTATCATTCAACACAAGATATCCTTGTGAGTGTTCTTGTGGTAAGAACACACTTGGATGATCTAGGTGATAGGTGCAAGAAGATTGTGGTGATCTTCTTATTGAGGTGTTGAAGAATTTGGTATTCTTCAAGGTTGAAGATTGTGGTAATCTTCACAAGGTGCCATTGAAGGAAGATTGTGGTGATCTTCAAAGGGGGATTGTGGTAATCTCCAAAGGTGTTGTTGAAGAAGAGTGTGGTGCTCTTCAAAGTGTTGTAAGTTGAGTTTGTATTAATTTTGGTAATTAATAAAATTCTTTTTCTTTTTGAAATCCATCCCGGATATACTGGGGTGGTAGAGGATTAGGCCCTAGGTGGGTTGAACCTCTTTAAATCGACGTGTGTTGTTTACATTCCACACCTTTATTATTGTCTTTGAGCATTCAGTTCGAAAAAGAGGGTAAAATTGAAAAGATGGAGATAATCTATTCACCCCCCCTCTAGATTATCGTAGCCGCTTGAACTTACAAGTGGTATCAAAGCCAAACTCTTTGGCAAGCTCGTTTTACATCGCGAGTGAAGAGGAACGATCATCGGCTACGAACGAAGCTCATCTTACCGGCACCTCCGCCACAAAGCCACCACTATTTGACTCCAAAAATTTCAATTTTTGGAAAGAAAGAATGGAATGCTATTTACAAGGTTGCGGGTTCGACATTTGGAACACCGTCATAAATGAAGAATCCATTCCTATGAAAGATACACCACACACCTCAAAAGGCTTCAAAACGCTCAATGATGAAGAGAAGAAAATCATCTCCTTAAACGGTAAAGCTCTTAATATTTTGTATTGTTCATTTACTAATTTAGAATATGAACATATTGTAGGAATTCGATCGGCACATGAAGTATGGCAAAAATTAGAAATATTGATGATCGGAAAAGTACTTCCGGATCATGTCAATTTTTAGGCGATTGTCTAGTATCTTGGTTTTCAAAGAAACAAAATTGTGTTTCACTTTCAACTACGGGGTTCGAATATATTTCGCGGCATTTTGTTGTACACAACTTCTTTGGATGAAACAAACTTTAGCGGATTATAAATGTTCTTTTGAAAATGTTCCTATCTTTTGTGATAACATATCCGCTATAAATATTGCGCAAAATCCGGTTCATCATAACTGTACTAAACATATTGAGATTCGACATCATTTTCTAAGGGATTGTGTCTCAAAACGAAAAATTGAGATATCTTTTGTACCATCTCAAGATCAATTAGCGGATATTTTTACAAAACCGCTATCTTCCGAGACTTTTGCATCAATACGAGCTCGGTTAGGCATAATGCATATTGAATGAAGATTACGTTTGCATTTTGCACGTTTTTAAAACTTAGGGGCGAAAAATCGGATTTTTGGTTGAAAATTCGGGTTTTGGAAAAACTGACAAGACAGTGAGCTGAAGGAGTTGAGGGAAACCGGTAGCCCTCAACCTCGACCGGTCGCCCTAAGCTATATTTTGGCTTATAAACGTTCTGTCTTCAGCATTCTTCATTTTAACATTTTTTGGCCATTTTTCGTCCCCTTTGCCAAAATCACTAAAATTTCACTTCAAATGTATTTTCTTGTATATGTTTCATTTTTTAGACTTCATTAAGCTCGATTATCATCATCATTGCTCATCTTTACCGAATAAATGGTAAGAATTTTACTCCATTTGCTCAATTGGGTTGAACCCTTGAGATTTTGACTTATTTGCAAAATTTTTGATGCTAGTTTCATATGAATGTGATGAGCTTAATATTTATGATGTATTGAATGTTGTTTGAACTGAATTGGTGATGAAAATGTTTGGCTTAAATGAATTTCAAAGGCGTTATATACTTCTAGTTTTATTCGACGCACGCCAAGTGTTCGACAAAATGTTTCAATGAAAAATTCGTCACTTACGTGATTCTCTCGATTTGAAAAGTCATATAAGTTTATAGAGATCATGTTTTATCAATCAAATGAGCTTTTGCAAGTCAATTGATCAACTTTTCCCTTTTATTTGGAATTTAAGCTTCAATTTTCAATAAGCTCGATAAATCGATAAATTTGCGCACTTTGATATGAATATACGATGTTTTTATCGTGCTAACATTCTTTTTGATGATTCCAAAGGGGGAGAAACAGGAAAAATGCTCATACGCTCAAAGAAAGCGAAAATAAGCTTGCAAGAAAAGCTATAAGCTAGGGCTCTTGAAAGCCATAAGTTGTGAACAATGCTTAGTCCATTTGATGTAGTGTGGACTTTCATGCTTGACTAATGATGTTTTGTGACAGGGGGAGCTTATAAGCTCATGGAATTCAAGCTTAAGTTGTGAAAGCTAAGCTTTTAGCTTTTAGTTGTTGCTTGTATACTTGTTCTTTATATGCATGTTGATAGGGGAGCATGTGCAAAAATAATTTTGAAAAATCTTTGCTCCTATCCTTGTGTACTTGTACTTATGATGTATCTTGTTTGTAATTGATTGTTGTTTTAAGACCGGAAAATTTGTTTTGTTTTAAAATCGACCTTCTAAAATTGTTTTGGTTTGTAATCATCAAAAAGGGAGTTTGTTAGATAAATGTTTTTATCAAGATTTTGATGATTTTGTTTTAATAAGATTTTATACCAAAACAATGTTTTTATATGTTGTCCAAATACTCCTAAATGATTTAAAATGTTTTTACTAATTTTTGGAGTATTTCTTAGAGTTTTTAATTTGATAAAAATTGGACAACACTTTTGATGGTTTTGTTTAAATTGATTTTTACACCAAAACTATATTTATAAATGTTGTCTAAATACTCCCAAATGATTTAAAATATTTTTACTAATTTTTGGAGTATTTCTTGAAGTTTATTTTTGAAAAAAATCGGACAACATTTTAAAGGGATGGTCGGACCGGTCGCCCCAAAGTGGTCGGCCGTACCTGAAGATTAGATAATCAAATGTAACTTACAGTGTCTTGAAAAAAGAGGGGAGGGGACCGGTCAAGAGGTGAGGTCGACCTGTCGCACCCTAGGGCGACCGGTCGCACCCCACCTCGACCGGTCGCACCCCCCTACAACCTCTACCTGGATCGCACTATTTTTCAAAACGGTCGAAATCTTCAACAGGGCAACCGGTCTCCCTTTGTTATTTTGTGACAACAAAATTTCAACCAAATTCTGTAACTGTGATAGCAAGATTTGCTTTTCTATTTTGTACAATATTTCTACATCTTGTGATCTTCTTTTTGTAGACAAAAGTGAAGATAGAGGAGCCTATGTTGGTGAAGCTTCACTATAAATAGAGGATGAATTGAAGACACAAGACACAACACATACAAGCAAAAATACACAACAAGAAATCTGCAAATTGTTCAAGCTTTCATTTTTACATTCTTGTTGTAATAGCACAAGTACTTTCACTTGCATATCTTTGAGGTCTCAGGCTTTTTGATTCTTGATTACACTTGCACTCAATCTTTGTATTGGTTTCATAGAGTTGTAATCTTGAATTTTGTCCATCATTCAACACAAGACATCCTTGTGAGTATTCTGTGGTAAGAATACACTTGGGTGATTTAGATGATAGGTGTTTGAAGAGTGTGGTACTCTTCAAGGTGGTGAAAGGAAGATTGTGGTAATCTCCTGAAGGTGTTGTAAGAGGATTGTGGTGATCCTCAAGGTGTTGTATTAATTGTGGTAATTAATAAAATCTTTTTCTTTTTGAAATCCATCCCAGAGAGAATCTTGGGGTGGTAGAGGATTAGGCCCTAGGTGGGTTGAACCTCTTTAAATCAATGTTAGGAATTTTATTGTTTAGATTTTGATGAATGACATGTAAAACTTAGAATAGAAAGTTGGCACCCCAATTCTTGTTGTAAAATGCATTGTAACAATTAGATTGGCAAGCCGAGTCAAGTCGCCTACGCCCTAACATGCAAGAAAACAATCAAGATGGAAGGAAGACTGTGAGACAAGTGAGTATGGCAAAGAAGAGTAGACGGGAACTCTACTAAAGAAGCGGTGAGATGCGACCCAAGTGGAGTATCGAGTCAAGTCAACTCGAGAAAAGCCAAGTCTCGAGTTGAAGTGACGGAAGAGTCATCCATGATTGGAAGATGACTCTAAGTCACCTGGGGAAAGCAAGGAAATGCGGTCAAGTCGAGATAATCAGAAAAGATCCGTTGCACGTAAATCAAGAGATTTACTTAAACAAGTAATATCTCCATAATGTGTAGCCGATTAATGTGCCATAATTGTCTAATGATGTTTTTGAGACAGGGGGAGCTTATAAGCTCTTGAACAAAATGTAAAAGCTAAGCTTTTGGCTTATGGTTAATTGCTTTTACATTATTCTTGATGTGCTTGTTGATAGGGGAGCTTGTGCTTATTATGCCTATTATTGAATATTCTTACTCCCTATTGGTTGCTTATGTTTTTTGGAAATTTTGGTTGCTTCCAAACGGTTACATGTTTTTTACCGGAAAATCGTTTTTAAAAATTGTCCGTCCAAAATTTCTCTAAAAATTGTTTTGGTTTATAATCATCAAAAATGGGGAGATTGTTTGATACATGTTTTTATCTTAATTTTGATGATTTTATTTTTACACCAAAACAATGTTTTTACTTGTTGTCCAAATACTCCTAAATGAATTAAAATGGCTTTAATATTTTCCGGAGTATTCCTTCAAGTTTTACTTTAGATAAAATTGGACAACACTTCTAATGATTTTGTGTTTATAAGTTTTCACTTCAAAACAATGTTCCTAAATGTTGTCTAAATACTTCCGATTGGTTTAAAATGTTTTTACTATATTTTTGGAGTATTTCTTGAGTTTTATTTTCGATAAAAATTGGACAACATTTTCTCGAGGTCGAATGGTCGCCCATAGGGCAACCCGTGCACCGAAGATGATTTTTGAAACAGAAAAATGAGACGGAAGAAAATCGTCACGGCCGCCTGGGTCGAAAGCACGAACGTGCACTTTGAAACAGTAACATTTTTTTCTTCTCAATCTCATGAGGGGGACCGGTTGAAGTCGGGTCGGTCGTCGGCCGAACCGCGTCGCTGACGTCGGCCGTCGTGTAAATTTTATTGCCGTTTCAAACTTCTATTTTTGTGCCACCGATTGCCTTGTGCTTTTGACAAGCCAAAAAATATGACCGTTTGACAAAGACATATTTCCTTAAAATGTGGGATTGGTTTCTAACAGCTATATTCTTGATTTTAATTGTATTTTTCTGTAGATTCTCAATCCCCAAGAGAAGCCTATGCTTGATCAAATCATCTCCTATAAATAGAGGAAGTTTTGGAGCAACCAATACAACAATTGAGATACAACACAACAAGATACACTTCAAGCAAATATTTGTTCTTCATTGTAATAATTCTTGTTGTAAATTTGTCTAGCTTATCACTTTCACATCTTTGAGGTCTAGGCTATTCTTGATTACACTTTGCACTCAAAATTGTAATATTCATTATTGAGTTGTAATCTTGATTTTTTTGGTTATCATTCAACACAAGATATCCTTGTGAGTGTTCTTGTGGTAAGAACACACTTGGATGATCTAGGTGATAGGTGCAAGAAGATTGTGGTGATCTTATTGAGGTGTTGAAGAATTTGGTATTCTTCAAGGTTGAAGATTGTGGTAATCTTCACAAGGTGCCGTTGAAGGAAGATTGTGGTGATCTTCAAAGGGAGATTGTGGTAATCTCCAAAGGTGTTGTTGAAGAAGAGTGTGGTGCTTTTCAAGGTGTTGTAAGTTGAGTTTGTATTAATTTTGGTAATTAATAAAATTCTTTTTCTTTTTGAAATCCATCCCAGGATATTTGGGGTGGTAGAGGATTAGCCCTAGGTGGGTTGAACCTCTTTAAATCGACGTGTGTTGTTTACATTTCGCACCTTTATTATTGTCTTTGAGCATTCGGTTCGAAAAAGAGGGTAAAATTGAAAAGATGGAGATAATCTATTCACTCCCCCTCTAGATTATCGTAGCCGCTTGGACTTACAGTTAGGACCTAAGCAATTTCGCGAGCCGTATGGGAGACTTGGACTGTTAAATCGGGCGCCCGACCTAACAAAGTACACACTTTTGATCGTCCCCCGGGCACATGTGTTAATGGCAACAGTAGGGCATAGGGATTTAAAATGGCCGGGGAACTACTCTACTGTTCCCGTTAGGCCCCGGTCTAATTTTTTCTGTGACTTTCACAACGAGTATGGACACACTACTGAGGAATGCAGGCACCTGAGGAATGAGATTGAGCGCATGGTGAGAAAAGGATGGTTGCAGAACTGGGTTAAGTAGGAGCACGAGCTACGACCAGGGTCACATAGAAGTCCTAATAGGTGAGACAGGCTTGTCGAGGGCAAACATGGTCGCTCCTCGACCAAGCCGGCTCCATCCAGATGAACAATTCATATGATCGTAGGAGGACTTACGGATGGAGACTCAAATCGAGCGCGGAAGGCGTACGCCAGGAGCTCGGGGGAGGTGTTCAGTATTGGGGGAAAAAGGAAGGGCCGGAGATAACTTTCGGGCCAAAAGATGAACAGGTGTCCGTCGCACATAACGACGCTATGGTGATCACAACAACCATAGCAAATTACGAGGTATCCAGGGCTATGGTGGATACCGAAAGCTCGGTCAATGTGTTATTTCACGAAGCCTACTTAAGGATGGAGCTGGAAATGGAGATCAAGCCGGTGGAGACCGCCCTGTTTGGCTTTGGAGAAGGAATGGTGGAGCCGCTAGGACAGGTCACCTTGCCAATGTCTCTAGGAGATCTCCCCATGCTAAAAACACGGATGGTAACTTTTCTTGTTGTGGACTCTTACTCCACTTACAATGTTATAATTGGTAGACCTGCCCTTAATTCTTTTCAAGCTATTGTATCCACATTCCACATGAAGCTTAAGTTTGTGGTAGGGGATGGGATAGGTGAAGTATTAGGAAATGCACAGGTGGCAAGAAAATGTTACGTTGAGGCGGTAAGAAAGAGAGAGCAGAAGAAATCCAAAAGGAAGGTGGTAGAAATTGACAAGGAAACCAAGCCCATTAAAATAGGAAAAAAAGAAAAGAAAAAAGATCCAGACCTGCTAAGTGTCAGGCCCGAGGAAGAGTTGATGATGGTAGAGCTAACCCCTGGAGATCCGTCGAAGGTGGTCAAGATCGGAACTAAACTAGGATCCGAGCTAACTGAAGGAATCGTAGACTTCCTAAGAGAGAATAGGGATGTCTTCGCCTGGTCGTCAGGGGACCTACAAGGGGTCGACCCTAGCATGGTAGAGCATCATTTAAACGTGGACTCTTTAGTGAGACCTATCAAGCAGAAGAAGAGGCCATTTGGGTATGAGAAAGATCAAATCATTCAAGAAGAAGTGGAGAAATTGCTAAAAGCAGGACATATAACGGAGATCCAATTCCCAGAATGGGTCTCCAACGCGGTGCTGGTTCTAAAAGGTGAAAAGTTCAGGATGTGTATCGACTTCAGAGACCTCAATAAGGCTTGTCCCAAAGATCATTACCCGTTACCCCGGATTGAACGACGGGATATGAACTGTTAAATATGATGGATGCATATCAAGGTTATCATCAGATCAGGCTGGCCGAAGAAGACCAGAAAAGGGTGAGCTTCATCACTTCCTCGGGGACTTATTGTTACGTAGTTATGCCATTCGGGCTAAAAAATGCCGGGGTGACTTATCAGAGGTTGATGGACAGGGTATTCAAGAGCCAACTGGGCCGCAACATGGAGGTCTATGTTGACGATATGTTGGTAAAGAGTAGGAGGGAGAAAGATCATATCACAGATCTGGGAGAGACATTTGTAGCATTGAGGAGGTTTGGAATGAAACTAAATCCGGCTAAGTGCTCGTTCGGTGTCAGGTCTGGAAAGTTCCTCGGTTTCATGGTTACGAAGAAGGGCATCAAGTAAATCCCGAGAAGGTAAATTTTGTAGTAGAAATGGAATCACCCACAAGCATCGCTGCAAGAAGGTACAACTGACTCACGGGCGATAAAGAAGATGAACCGTTTCATCTCTAGGTCAGCGGAGCGGAGTCTCCCTTTCTTCACGGTGTTAAGAAAGGCTAAAAATTTTGAATGGACACCGGAGTGCGAACAAGCCTTTAAGGAATTGAAAGCTTGTTTAGTGGCGCTTCCGTTGCTTACCAAACTGAGCCGAGGTGAGGAATTGTATTTGTACCTTTCCATAGGAATGGGGGCAGTCAGCTCTATTTTATTAAGGTCGGAGGGAAATAAGCAAATGCCAATCTATTATGTTAGTAAGGTCTTGCAAGGGGCGGAAACGAGATATTCAGAGATACAAAAAGGAGGGCTGGCTCTGGTAACGGCTACACGTAAATTAAGGCCATATTTCTTGTCTCACAAGGTGGTGGTGCTTACTAATATGCCTTTAGGGCACATTATGGGGAAACCGGAAGTGTTGGGTTGCATGATAAAGTGGGCCGTAGAAGTGGGGGAGTTCGACTTAGAATATAGGCCTAGAGTGGCCATCAAAGCGCAAGCTCTGGCGGATTTCTTGCAAGAAATGGCATCAGAACCGAGCACATCAATACAGGTCTGGTTATTGCACGTGGATGGTTCTGCTTCAATTGGGGGAAGTAGTGCGGGGATTGTCCTGACCAATCCATCCGAGGAAGATCTGGAGTTTGCCGTTAAGTTCGAATTCAAAGCCACGAATAACGAGGCCGAATATGAAGCTTTAGTAAGAGGACTCAAAATGGCATTAGATCTGGGCGTCAGGGTTGTAATAGCGTACTCCGACTCTATGTTGGTAACGAATCAGGTCGGGGGGAACTTTGATATCAAAGAAGATAGAATGAGGAGGTACGTAGGAGTGGTGGCAGAGCTGGTAAAAAAGTTTGACAGATTTGAGTTGCTACAAGTACCAAGGGGAGAGAACACAAAGGCAGATCATCTTTCGAAAGTGGCTAGCTCAGCTCAGGAAAGTGAATCACGAAGCATAATGGTTTTGACGGATAACCTGCCAAGCATCGGAGCCGAGGTCACAGAAATAGAATAGGGGGACGACTGGAGAGCTGATCTCCATAAATACTTAAGCACGAACGACCTATCTGAGGTTAAGAGAAAGGCAGAGCGATTAAAAGCAAGAGTTGTGCGATTTCGATTAATCGGAGGGTTGTTGTATAAAAAGGCATTCTCTTTACCATATCTGAGATGCTTATCAGAAGAGGAAGTTTATTATGTGCTGAGGGAGATACATGAGGGCGCATGCGGAGCTCACATCGGGGGAAGGGCTTTAGCCAAGAAGGTGGTCCGAGCTAGATATTTTTGGCCAAAATGGAAGAAGGCAGCAGAGGAAATGGTAAGGAAATGTGAGAGTTGCCAAAGACATAGCTCGCTGATATATCAGCCAGCAGAACTGTTAGGGGTTATGAGCTCGTCGTGCCCTTTCGCGAAGTGGGGGATAGATATTGTGGGGCCTTTTCCAAAGGCAACAGGACAGAGAAAATTTTTAATCGTGGCAGTGGATTACTTTAGCAAATGGGTGGAGGCAGAACCCGTGGCCAGAATATCCGAGTCGCAAATTAGAAGTTTCATCTGAAAAAATTTAGTTAGCAGGTATGGATGGCCGAGAGATCTGATATCGGACAACGGAACTCAGTTTTAGGGCAGGAAGATCAGGAAATGGTTAGCGGAGATGAAAGTCAGGCAGCATTTTACTTCCGTAGCGCACCCTCAAGCAAATGGGCATGTAGAGGTCACGAACCGCTCTATTGTCAAAGGAAAGGAAAGCAAAGGCTGGAAAGAGCTGGAGGAGGATGGGTGGACGAGCTACACTCAGTACTATGGTCTTATCGCACCACTCCCAATGAGGCAACGGGAGAAACTCCGTTCAGTTTGGACGACCTGATAGAGTACTAAGAGCTTTGGACGACCTGATAGAATTCCAAGAGCTTTGGACGACCTGATAGAGTATTAAAAGCTTTGGACAACCTGATAGAGTACTAAGAGCTTTGACGATCCGACAGAGTACTAAGAGTTTTGACGAGCCGACAGATACTTAAGAGCTTTGGACGAGCCGTGAGAGAGAGTAATCAGAGGACGACCGAAGCCGACAGAGAGTAACTAGGAGATATGGCCGAGCTGACAGAGAGTTACTAAAAGATACGGTTGACTTGACTGGAAATGCCAAAGCTTCAATCGGCCTGACATGAAGTTACTAAAAGATAGGAATGACCTGACATGAATTTATTAAGTGTCAGGTCCTACCGCGAAAGCATTAAATATCCCGCGAGGAAGGCGACAAGTAATTAATATCCTAAGAAGGTCGATTCGACAGAAAGAACTATCCCGTGGTCGACCTGACGGATGTGACTAGTTCTTTTTGTCGACCTGACACATTTTCCTACCTTGTTTTGACTCCCAATCCAGATTGGACACGTGGACATCAAGGACAAAATGGGTTGGGTATAAAAGGAGGAAGAATGTGAGAAATGAAAGGATCTTGGCATTCTTATTGAGCTTTTATATTTTATACAGTTTTTTTTACTCTTCTTCCCTTTTACTAACTTGATCGTCGGAGTGCTTTACGCCGGAGTTCTCCAGTTAGTTTTTGCTAAAAGGCGAGGATCGAGTTGGATTCTTAAGAAGATCTCGCCATTGGAGACCTTTTCAAAGCAAATGATCGGTGGAACCGCCAGGAAGAAAAATTTTGCGATGATACAAGGCAAAAAAACCATCGTTAAAAGTTTTTTTGCAACGATAAGTCGTCGCAAGAAGATCGTCAATAATGAGTTGCATATAACCTTATTTATGACGATAGCAGTGTCGTAAGAAATAGATGTAATTCTTCAGATATATAAGAAATAGATGAAAATTTTATACCTCTTTTAGCATTTTGTCATGGATGTCGGTATATCATATATGGCTTTCAAAAAAAATAAAAAAAATGGATGTCGGTATATGAGCAAATTGACCCAATTATCGAAACCAATGTGGTCAGTCGTCCCATTTCTTGCACGCTGTTGTTAACTCATTATTACATGGACAAAAGAGTTTAGTTATGATCTCCCCATGTGCATAATTCACTTAGCCGATGCACATCAGCAAATTTGGGTCCACAAATTTACGAGGCGCAATCCATAAAATGTCAATAATCACGGGCTAAGGACCCTTATTTCAAATATTAAATCTGAGGTGACGAAATCAAAAGCCCAAATAAAACAATGCAAGTCCACATTTCGCCATTGTCATCCGATTGGACTGGACAGATCTTGGCATCAGATGCTGATTCATTATATTTGGATTAGATCCAGAAAAATTATCTCGGAACCCGTACTCTTAATTAGTCCGTTGGGCCACTAAAAAAAGGTGACGCCCAAAATTGTAAAGCCCTAAAGCCCAGCATCACAAATCATAATAAAGAATAAGGGATAATTTCGATTCTAGTACCTAAATTATACCATATTTTTACTTTTAGTACCCTACTTTCAAGCCATATAAATTTTGGTGTCATGTATTTTACTCTTTAATCATTTCACATTCTGACGAGTATATTTCAATTTTGGTTCCCTGTATTTTACTTTTCAATTATTTTCAACCACATATAAAGTGATTAAAAATTAATAAATAAGGTACCAAAATTGATGAACATTTTTGGAAATTTTGTGAAAGTGATTAAAAAGTAAATTATGGGTTCAAGATGTCCCAACTAAAATGAAAATATAGTATAATTTAGGTAGTAAAATTTAAATTATCCCTAAATAATAACGGTGATAGATTTTGGAAGAAAACTCCGTTTTGTTTTTTCCTGGTGAAGATTAAAACCAACCCCACACAATCCAAAATTCCGCCATTGAAACTACAATACCAGAAAACTCAAGATTCTCCTATCTCTCGTTCAATTTCATTAGCAAAATTTCAACACTCAAATAAATAAATCCCACAAATATAGGGAGCGAAAATTAGTAGAAAAAAAAAAGAAGAGATAATTGAAAATGTCAGCTGCCCCTTCAGCTTCTCGCCTCAACACTCCATTCCTCAACTGCCCACTCAAGCTTTCTTCTTCATTTCCTTCTTCGAGAAAATCCGCTAAAACTTCACGGTCTCCAGGTTCATATCCATGTGTCAGGGCTGTTGATCTTGACCAGAACACAGTAAATGACCTTTTAATTACGTTTATTACATTGTTTTAGTTGTCATTGTTCTGGTTTATTGTGTTTTTAATTGTTTTGGATTCATTAATTTTGGTGATGATGTTAATTTCAGATAGTGGCAATAACAGTTGGGGTGGTAAGCGTTGCAGTTGGGATTGGAATTCCTGTTTTCTATGAAACCCAAATTGATAGTGCTGTAGGTTTTCCTTATGCCCTTTTCTTTTTTTAATTGTGGTTTATGCTTTCTTTCTTATTGTTCTCCTTTACAATTTCGAATAGAATAATGGGATTATGCACTGGTCTGTTTTGAGAGTTTGGTGTTGAATTGGGTGAAATTGAGGCATTTATGTAATGCACCTACTTTTTTCAGGCCAAAAGAGAAAATACTCAGCCATGCTTCCCCTGCAATGGCAGCGGTGCTCGTACGTCATTCTCTTCTTTTCTGTTGTTATTATCTTAGTAGTTGTTATTGGAAACAAATTTATGGAAAAAATCTCGAGATATTACAAAGTTATAAGTCAATTTATGTCGGTGATCGTGTCATAATTCTATTAATGTGATTTCTTAGAATATGTCTTAGCCAAAAAAGATTTATTTTAATTGAGAATTGTGAATACAGAAAGAGTGAATCTAAATGAGGTTGTACTAATTTTTCAAGCACTATAACGGAATTTAGAATTTTGTTAGTTTTTTTTGTCTTTTTCCCTATATGCTTTTTGGAACATATAAGAAAAGACCCATTTGTGTCTTGAAATGTGTCCAACACAACATTCGAAATGCGCCGGACAAGTCATCAACCGTGTTGGAAGCATGTTTGGAGAGTCGGTTCATTATAGTGGTATACAGTTGCAGAGGGGAGAACAAAGTTAGATAGAGGTTGATATGTCTATTTCAATTTCATTGTTTCCTGAATAACACAATATTAGTGTTTATATTATGTGGGATGACTTCAAATTATGGTAGATTGCCAAGGACTGCATCTTTCTTAACTGCGTGCCTCATATTCGTTAATAAAGATGTCATCTATGCTACAACAAATATCAGTCCAAGAATCTAGTCAAATGGCTTATGCTCTATTTTAGTTATTTCAAACTAATATGATGAAATAGTTTATCCATCAATTCTGTAAAAAAATTCGAATTGGCTTGTTGATGCAGTAAGTGCGCGACTTTGTCTAGGGTGTTGAATTAGTCGTTGTATGGAAACAAGTTTATAGTGTTGTGGCTGATTTCTTTCTTTTTTTCCTCTTTTTTTTTTTTCCGGGTCTGTGTAGAAGTGTTGTTTCTTTTCGTTTTCTCCCTCAAGTCGCATACCAGAAGAATCTTATCTGAGAAAAATTGATTCTGCTTATCTGAGAAAAATTAATTAGACGCCAAGTTGATTTTTTGTATTTGAACGTACTGAATTGCCTGTAATGTTCATGAAGCCCTCATTCTCGTACAAGTCCATTTATTTTTTTGTTCTCTTTGGTAAATGGTATCTCCCAGATATTTTCTTGCAACCTATTGAAAAGTCACATTCATTTTCAAAGTTTTATTATTATGTGTACTTCCACTCTTCTACATAGTAACTCACTATTTAGTAATAATGAATTTTGTACCCTTTGGTGCACTCTAGAGCTCTTACACAGAAAGCACTAACTTAAAAAATTTAATGATCGACATTTCTATCCATATCATAAAAATTGTATCCATCTTTTTCTTTCACCATTTGCGTTATGGGTATATCATATATGATGAAATTCTTGTATATTGTTGTTTGAACATTGATGATTATGATGCAAATGAGAGGTTATAAAAGATATAACGTGAGCGTAAGTCTTTAGTTCCAGCATGACTCATGGTCACAATATTATATGGTGCGTTTGGATCAGTAATCGTTTTTTCTCATAGCTATAATATACTATTTAAGATTGCCTCTCAACTTTTTGAAATTTTGTGCAGAGCGATGTAGATTTTGCATGGGTACTGGGAATGTGACGGTTGAGCTTGGTGGAGATGAGAAAGAAGTGTCGCGATGCATCAATTGTGATGGGAATGGTTCTTTGACGTGCACCACGTGCCAAGGCAGTGGTATCCAACCTCGGTACCTTGATCGCAGGTTAGTCATCTGATCGTGTCGATTCCATCTTATCTCAACCTATAATGTAAACCCACCATTCCCAAAATACCTCCCAACACCATTCATGACATCGATCATCAATGCAAACAAAACATTCTTTATTTCTGATGAATACTTATATCTTATCCTATTTTTTTTTGGTTGGGTGGAACAGAGAATTCAAGGATGATGACTAAATGGTGTAGAGAACAAAGCTACATACACAGGAATTCTTTGATGTGGGTGCATTAACACTTTTTTTATGCGTTACATCTCTTTCTATGTATTTTCTTGACTTGGTTGGGATAATCATTCATGACTTGTAATGGCATTTTAGTATATACCGTTGTTTGTTTACCCGGAAATAGATGTCTATGATTAGACACTGTTTTGTGCTCAAAGAGTCCTTTTGGTTGGAAGTTGACATTTGTTAAGATTGTAATAGCATTTTAGTAAATTCAGTAATTTTAATATTTTCAAAGCAATGAAACTGAGCATTTCAACAATGGATCCTTCAAAATATATTTTCATTCCTTCCCAAAATATTGACCAGAACTTCTATTCATTATCATACATATATATAAAGGGTTAATTACAAAAAGTACCCTTGAGGTTTGACCTAATTACGAAAAAAACCCAGCTAACTTTCAAAATTACAAAAAATATTCCCGAGGTTTAATTTGTCTAACATTTAAACCCATCATAAGCAAAAAATATTTCAAGATCCCCCTTCATATTTATAAAAATATTACAGTTTACACCTTAATTTTAACACTGAATCAAACTTCAGGGGTATTTTATATAATTTTACTAGTTAGCTGGGTTTCTTTGTAATTAGGTGAAACCTCAGGGGTACTTTTTGTAATTATCCCCTATATATAAATATATAACTTACAAGGCATTTACATCATCCATTCAATAAGAAAATATCCTTCACATCATCTGATGATATTTTATTATCCCTTAAAAATTAAATATATCACAATTCGCGATAAAAATGAACTAAAAAACTAATATACATCATCATTGTTGTCTTGTTGGAATTTGTGAAATTATGAAAAAAATAATAATCTTTTTAATTTCATGAAAATATGACAAACCATTTGCATATCTGAGTTCTGACCAGAGAAAACATACAAAGCACACTTAGTAGAAAGAGCCAGGAAGGAAAAAGGTTTGAAGAAAAAAATAAACGTCGACAGCAGGGTTCGAACCTGCGCGGGCGAAGCCCAACAGATTTCAAGTCTGTCTCCTTAACCACTCGGACATATCGACCTCTTGGTGCAAGCATGAACATAAAGATACACTATCGCTTAATCTAAATCCACGCAACTAAAATTTGGAGAATGAATATTGTACATAATGGGATGTGACCTCAATCCCCCACCCTCTATAGGTGTTTCATTCAAGAAAAAAAAATGTTGTAATATAATAATGTGTTCAAACTGGATATGTTTTTTATTTTTTTAAATCATGTTTTTGTTTAACGAAAAATGAAATCAAGAGAACCGTAATTGCATATTGTTCTTCACACCAAATCATAAGCTAACTCTCATAGTTCCAAGCGGCTGTCATCCCCGAAATTACTTAGTGGATGAATCTGAGGGAAAGTCATCCGCCTTCGGGTATAGGTTATTATTTTATTTCATTTTTCAAAAAAAGAAGAAGTTAAATTTGGCGCATGCCAGGATGGGCAAACAACTGTAACACCGAAATAGGTTGATAAATACCTTTTAAAATTAAAAATTGGTTATCTACATGAACTAAACATTTCAAAAGACTACCTCAAGATGTAACTGCACTATATATTCCTATCATGTAACCCCTAAAAGGCTAAAAAACATTATGGATCAAAAGATCTTCAACATTTACAAGAACATATAAACTGATCTCCCACTCCCAAGTCAAAAAAATTTTGCCACGAGAGATATTTAGACGGACCTGCAATGCAAGTCCATTGCTACACCGGGGGATAATTGCCACACTTTCCCTGCAACCACGTTAACCGCACATAATTGCTCTTGAGAGAAACGAACGTCTCCCTTAAACTAGGATTCTCAAACAGATCCAACGCAGCATAATAAAGATTGTCTTCGATGCCTTCAATCTCATCCAAGGCTTTTATGCAGTTACTAATAGCGAATCTTTCATCAATCGGAGGCTTCGTGAGATTTTCGCAACCTTGATGAATTGATCATATCCGAAATGGCATCTGCCATCGTATCATTTAATTCTTGATTCCAATTGCTTTGTTCGGGCAAAGTGCCTGCTTCTGATGGGCGCTTTCTCTTATTACTAGCCATGTTCTTGCTAATGTTGTTTTGGGGTGAAGATCCATTCTGTTCTGGCAATTTTGATGTCGATGGAGTTTTAGGATGTGGGTTTACATTTTCTAGACCTGACAGATCAACACCACCAGACTTGTCCAATTCCTCATAGTGGCTCGATTGGGCGTATTTTCCATCCACACCTGAGTCTGCAAATATTACGCATAATTGTTCATAAATAGGACAGTCCCTGGTCTTAGCTGGTTCAATCTTGGATTGTGCCTGTAATATATGTCGATTAACAAGCAGAATGATTGAGCACTTGATGTATAAAAAAGGGCTAATTAAGAAAACGGTCCCTGAACTTAATTACAAATAACTTCAGTCACCTTTCAAAATGACAAATATCCCCTTAAAGTATTACAAACACCCCATTGAGATTTGTATTTACCTAACAAATACCCCTCTCTTGACTGTGCAATTTTGCAAAAGAGAAACAAATGTCAATGGGGGTATTTGTAATTTTGAAAGATTACTGTGTTTTTTGTAATTAGACTAAACCTGAAGGAGAAGTTTTTGTAATTAACCCATAAAAATATTAACGTGCATTGCTTCAATAGAAAGATGAAAAGACATTGAAGAGTGATACCCCGATGTCTTCCCATAGATCAAATCCCACATAGCAAGGATCCTGCATGGCGTCATTTTGGTTAAAAGCCGACTGTAAATTGTGATAGCGTGTCCGAAGAACGTCTAGATGCTTCCTTAATTGATTGTTATTGAAACTGAGATTGGTTTGTCTATTGAATCCCTCACGGATTTGGTTCCATGTTTTCTTGTCGAAAACATTATTTGACCTGTTCCCTTGTTGAATCTGCTCCACAACTATGTCGGCGAAAATCTTGTCGAGATCTGGTGTCCATCTTGTCCTCAAACGCTCTTGCTTGGGTTGCTGGTCGTTAACTTCAGTATCCATCTGAAAAATCAGGAAAGCATTTTAGGAAAACCACTCAGTACCATTAAACACTGTTGAAACATTTTTGAAGTAGGCAAGCCAAACATTCAATTGGAATTACCACAGCCATCCAAAGAAGAGCCAATATTTTTCAGCGGGGAAATACTTGAAAAAAACTTACCTGGGCTTGATCCTCACCCAAAAACTTGCATATGCGATCAAAGTGTTGGCTCTGCTCCTCTGCAAGTGTGTGCCACATCACACTGACCACAATCTAGTTGAAAGTATACCTTCTTAAGTATTTTTGATAAATTACAAACATATCATTCTGAAGGTTACAACTTCTAATCACGTTTGTATTATCAAATAGAAAAAATTGAACTGTTGAATTGATTTGTTAAAGTTTTTTTTCTACAGGAATAATTCTATACATCATACCATAAACTCTGTATAAAAGGCGGGGGATAAAAAATAAAAGCAAACAATCACACACGATCTTGCCACAAATGAACATCCCTGCCACCCCACCCATCCCACACCAGGCAAAAGAAAAAAGCGGAAAATGTAGAAAACAAGAAACAGAATGCAGAAACCATAAAAATGAAAACTGGCACGAACGCGTCACGGAAAAGTCAATCATCACTACATGGAAAAGCACATTTTCTGCAAAACCAGAAAATCAATAAATCAAACTTGCATTGTCTCCTAAACCCTAAAACTTCAGCGCAGAAGTTTCATGCTTTATTGAGCTTAATTACCCACCCACAACTTTCCAATCAATCACATAACAACAATCACGCTTCAAATAGACAAATTCAGTAAATGAAAAGCGAAATTGAAAATGCAAAAACAAACAAGAAGGGGCGGAGAACATGTACCTCATCGGAGAAATTCCCAGGAAGATCGAAATTCAGACAAAACGGCGACACAATCGACAATTTTGAGATTTTAGGTTTTGGCTTGAGAGCAATATCATTATGGCTAAATCCAGAAAATCAATGAGTTAATTGCATATTTGCATTAGATATGATTTTTCGTTTTCTCAGATGGTTTAACTATCGGGCTTTATAATGGGCCCTCAATGGGCCCAGTGGAGGTGCAATAAGGATTGGAGTCCATGTCGTACATTTGGTTTCAATTTAATCCAGTTGAATTCTAGCCAATATTTTCCATAAGCACTTTTTTTAAAAATTATAATAACTATTAAATATTTATTATAAATTATTATTTCAAAAGAAAAATATCTTGATATTTCAAATATATTTTGCAAATTTCACATCTATATAGATAATTAGTCATCCAATATTGGGGTGGCCAAATGGAATCGAAACCGGGTTCCAAATCAGAACCGGTACCGTGATCAACAGTTTCGGAAACCATGGAACCGTATTGGAAAACCGTCGGTTTCAAGGTTGAAACCAACGATTTTTATTTTATTTGGTAAAAATATGCTAGAAGAAATATTAAATATTTATTATGATGTTTTATATTCGTAACTAAATGAGACATGTTTTAAACCAAATGTTGTAAGCGAACTACGTGAACTTTGATTCCTCTATACTCTAACAATATATATAGACACTTTAATATTATTATTAACATTAAGTACAAAACGTAATTAAATATTAAGTCCAAGTGTTTTTTTTTCTTTTCCTTTGCTTTTTTAATTGAAATTGATAAATCATTTTTAAAAAAAATAATAAATATCAAAAGACAAACAAATGGTTCCTGTTAAAACCAAAACCAGAACCGTGGAGGAACTGGGTTCAAATTGGAACCGGAATCATGAGGCAATAGTTTCGGTTTCTTCAAAATGAGGAACCAGAAGTTCCAGAATTGTGGCCACCCTAATCCAATAGATGTTTTTTCCTTTTTCATTTTTTTTCTTTTTTTTTCTATACTTTGTTGACACGTATTCAATATCCTCGCATATTTGGAGAATCAAATTCCTTGAACTATGATCAAATTCGAATTTCATATGCTACGATTTGATACAAATCAACCAGCTAATAACTCTAAAGATGAACTTTAGAAATTGACTGATGATATTTACAAAGGCCGGTATATCCGATGATATTTACAAAGGAATATTCAAAGTCGCAAACTATCTGTCCTGATACAATATGGTTTCAATTAAACTGAGTACAAGAGTCTGCATTTTCATGTGCATTTGATTTCCACTCATGTGGGGGATTGTTGGAAATTGGTTTGAGAAGTAATGGTTGATACCTAACTTTGACCAATTTTTTAGTGACTAATTATTTAATTTTGGGAGAATTAAATATTAAAATAAAATTTTACGTTTCGAGTAGAAGAGTGTGGTATATTTAACTTCTCAAAACCATTTAGTGGTGAGTGAGAAATAAAATCCACAAGATAAATACTTTGAAAAGGGATAATGGATGATGGGAAGGTGAAAAGACACATCCCACATGGGAATAAAATATTAATTTTATTCAATATATATATAAGTAAGTGGGTGTATAAGAGTGTGCAAGATGAAATAACTATACACATGTGAGGTGTGGTGGGCAAGGTGCCGCGCTCGCCGGGCCGGGGCCGTGGTCGTGTCCCGATCGAAAAACAAATAAAGTTGCAACTTAAAAGTTGAAATCTGAACTTTTATAATGGAACAAAGACCACTCGCCCCTACTTGGAAGATTCTGAAGATAGTGGTCATTGATGGAGTGCCCACTACCTGGAGGTTACAACCCATTATCTCGGAGTTACCGCCCGCAAAGTAAAGAGACCCCAAGACACTGGTTGGAAGTCCTATAAATAGGAGCAATGTTGTTGTTCGGGATTACACACTTTCATACTCATTTTCTTTCTTGTACTTGCATAGTGTACTCGATTTTGCACATTTCGATTTGAAAGGTGCCTTGTAATTTTGATCTTGCTTTATTACAAGGATCTAAGGCACATTGTATCTTTGGGGATAACACGCCTTCCGTCAAAGACTTTATACGGACGTGTTTATCTTGCAGATAGAGTTTTTATTCGCTCGGCTATTCTCGCAATTTTCGATTTCTTTGTAATAGTTTGTTACTGATTCCTTGTAATCCAGTTCTGTAAATAAAACACCAGAATTTTCAACAACGCAAGATAAATATTTTTTGTTTCGTAAAACGATGGCGTCTACTTCAAGGGTGAATGTTCCTACCGCTCCTGCTTTCGCCGAGAAGCCGAAAAATTTTCTAGTCTTGATTTCAAAAGATGGCAATCCAAGATCTTTTTTTATCTCGACTACACCGAGCCTCGCTAAGTTCATGAAGGAGGATCCACCGGTGGTGGAAGAAAATGAAACCAACAATGAAAAACGTCTTGCGCTTTGATGCTTGGGCAGGGTGACTTCATGTGTCGCAACCACGCCCTAAATGGGTATTCGACTCGCTATACAATGTGTATAGTGAAGTGAAATCTTCCAAAGAGCTCGGGATTCTTTGGAAAAAAATCGAATCGAGGACGCCTGGTTCCAAGAAGTTCGTGGTTGGCGAGTTTCTAGATTTCAAAATGGTGGATTCTAGAATGTCATGGATCAAGTTTCAAGAATTGCGATTAATTATGCACGATATTCATGCAGAATGAATGCAATTGGATGAAGCTTTCCAAGTGGCGTGCATGATTGAAAAGTTGCCACCTGGATAGAAAGACTTTAAAAATTATTTGAAGCACAAGCGAAAAGAAATAAATCTTGAAGATCTAATTATGCGTTTACGAATTGAGGAAGGTAATCGCAAATTAGATTCAAGGTTTGAAAAGGGTCCGTTGATGCAAAGGCGAATTTGCTAGAACATGACAGATTCTAGTAACAACAAAGAAAAGGAAACGTGACAATAACAACAACAACTACAAGGGAAAGAAGCCTGTAAACAAAATGCCGTTTACATGAAATTGTCACAATTGTGGAAAGCCCAACCACATGGCTAAGGATTGTCGGCTTCCTAAAAAACCAAAATATAGATGATTTAATGCTAATGTGGTTGAGCACGGTGGTATGATCCAAGAGTCGATCGATATGGATCTATCTGCAAATGGTTTTGAGGCAAACCTTGTGGATAATCCAAGGAGTGGTATATTGACATGGGGGCCACTCGGCATGTCCTGCTCGACAAGGATGTGTTCTCTACCTACACCCCCTTGTACGGGTAGAAAACTTAATATGGGTAATTCTTCCTCTTCCGATGTTGCAGGTTTTGCAACGTGGTTCAAGCTCACTGAAAAGAGCCGTCCTCGAAGGATGTTCTTCATGTCCCGTAAATCAGGAAGAATCTAGTCGTGGATCTCTTCTTGTAAACCATGGTTTTAGACTTATGTTTGAGTCTCAAAAGTTTATTTAACTAAGTTTGGACAGTTCCAGGAAAAGGTTATTTGTATAACGACTGCTCAAAATGAATGTAATGCCGATTCACCGTGTAACCGATTCAAGCACGGCAATAAAATTGAGCCTACTGCTTATATGCTTGAGTATTACGATTTGTTGCATGTTAGATTAGGGCATGTTAATCTAAATGCTATAAAAAGATTAATGAACTTGGAATTACTTCCAACTTCAAAAATTGATTCTCAAAAGAGATGTGAAATCAGATTGAAGCTAAAATGGCTAAGTTACCTTTTCATTACGTGGAAAGAAATACAAGACTCTAGAATTGATACATACCGATATATGTGATCAAATTTGTGCAAACTAGAGGTGATAAAAATACTTCATCACTTTTATTGATGATTGCACAAGATTTTGTTACTTATATTTATTAAGAAGCAAAGATGAAGCGTTGGAAGCTTTCAAAAATTATAAAAATGAGGTTGAAAATCAACTTGGGAACCGGATTAAAATAATTCGGAGTGATAGAAGTGGAGAATATGTTGCACCTTTTGAAGAATTATGTAACAAAGTGGGAATAATTCATCAAACTATCGCACCATATTCACCACAATCTAATGGCATTGCTGAACGTAAAAATCAAACTTTAAAAGAAATGATGAATGCCATGTTGATTAGTTCTGGACTACCTCATAACATGTGGGGGAAGCTGTTTTGACAGCAAACCACATTTTAAATAAAATCTCACTTAAAGGGAAAAATAAGACACCTTATGAATTGTGGAAAAATCATAAGCCATCTTATAAATACCTTAAAGTGTGGGGGTGTTTGGCTAAGGTAGCTATACCTGAACCTAAACAAGTCAAAATTAGCCCTAAGACGGTTGATTGTATTTTTATAGGATATGCATACAACAGTAGTGCATATCGGTTCTTGGTACACAAGTCAGAAAATCCAGAAATTTGTGAAGGTACCATAATTGAATCAAGAAATGCAATATTTCTTGAAAATGTATATCCTTGTAAAGAAAGGGTTGGAATAAGTTCTAACAAAAGAACTTATGAGAAAGTAAGTCTTCACAAGAGAATGAAGAACCAAGACGAAGTAAAAGGACTAAAACTGCTACATCATTTGGTCCTGATTTTGTCACTTACTTATTAGACGGTGAGCTAAGTACTGTTAAAGAGGCTCTGTCTAGTCCAGATGTTCCGCTCTGGAAAGAAGCCATCAATAGTGAAATAGAATCCATTTTACAAAATCATACCTGGGAGTTGGTTGATCTCCCTGCAGGTAGTAAACCTTTAGGGTGTCAATGGATATCAAAAAAGAAATATAAGGCAGATGGAACTATTGATAAATATAAAGCCAGGTTAGTGGCTAAAGGCTTCAAACAAAAGGAAGGAAGTGATTTCTTCGACACATATTCACCTGTATCAAGAATTGCATCCATTCGAGTGCTTATTGCGATTGCTTTGCACGATCTCGAGATTCACCAAAATGGATGTAAAAACTGCGTTTTTAAATGGTGAATTGGAAGAAGAAATATATATGGAACGACTGAAGGATTTGTAGCACTGGTCAAGAGAAAAAGGTGTGCAAATTGATAAGATCGATGTATGGACTTAAACAAGCTCCAAAACAGTGGCATCTTAAATTTGACACAACGATGTTGTCAAATGACTTTAAAATCAACGAATGTGACAAGTGTGTTTATGTTAAAGGCATGTCAAATGCATTTGTCAAAGTTTGTCTATACGTAGACGATATGTTAATAATGGGTAATAGTCATGACATAATCATGGACACTAAGAAAATGTTAAAAAGAAATTTTGACATGAAAGACATGGGAATTGCTGATATGATTCTCGGAATCAAAATTGGCAAAACATCTGAAGGAATTAGCTTGACACAATCCCACTATGTGGAGAAAGTGCCCAAGAAGTTCCATGCTTTTGATGGTCCACCATGCAAAACGCCCATTGATTTGAGCATAAATCTGGTAGTAAATAAAGCTGAACCAGTAGCTCGGTTGGAATACTCGAAGGTGATAGGAAGTTTGATGTACATTACAAACCGTACACGCCCAGATCTTGCCTATCCTCAGAAACAAGTTGAGTAGGTATACAAGCAATCCAAGCCAAGAGCATTGGAAAGCACTAACTAGGGTACTAAGATATCTAAAATACACCCCGAGTTATGGAATACACTACTTGAAATACCCTCCAAGACTTGAAGGGTATAGTGATGCTATTTGGATTTGATTCAAAGGACTCTACTCCACTAGTGGATATATATTTACTATTGGAGGAGGAGCAATATCATGGAAATCCACCAAGCGAGACTTGTATAGCTAGATCCACCATGGAATCGAGTTTATAGCTTTTGATAAAGGCTGGGGAAGAAGTTTCGAGTGGCTTCGTAATTTCTTAGAAGATATTTCATCTTTGGAAAAAACCAGTGCCTCCCGTGATGATTCACTGTGATAGTCAAGCTACTATAGGGAGAGCACAAAGTAATATGTATAACGGTAAGTCTAGACACATCCATCGTAGACATAATACCGTAAGACAATTGATCTCTAATGGTGTTATATCAATTGACTATGTAAAGTCAAAGGATAACATAGCGGATCCGCTCACGAAAGGGCTTAACAGAGATCAATTGAGTAAATTGCTAGAGGGAATGGGATTAAAATCCACCATTTAAAGAATGATTAAAGTGGTAACCCAACCTTGGTGATTGGAGATCCCAAGAACTTGGTTCAATGGGAAAACTAAGCTTTAAAAGTTCAGTTAAGCACTTGTAAATCAGTTAACCCATCCCTAGAAGGCAAAACAAGTGCAATAAACTTGTTGGTTGTGGTAAGGTTAAGTCCTAAGGACTTTTAATGATAAATTGACTCGGTCAGAGAGATCACCTATATAAGTGAGAAGTGAGGGGCCGCTTCAATGTAACACTTATGAATCCAAAGATGTTGTCCATGGCCAAAAAGGACACAATCAAGAACGGAATGTGATGAAGTCATATTGTGTAAATGTCATTGACTAAGTGTACACGAAGGAGGAATAGTTCAAGCGTATTGCGTCCATTAAAGCCGCCGGTATATCCGATGATATTTACAAAGGAAGGTTCAAAGTCGCAAACTACATGTCTTGATACAATATGGTTTCAATTAAACTGAGTACAAGAGTCTGCATTTTCATGTGCATTTGATTTCCACTCATGTGGGGGATTGTTGGAAATTGGTTTGAGAAGTAATGGTTGATACCTAACTTTGACCAATTTTTTAGTGACTAATTATTTAATTTTGGAGGAATTAAATATTAAAATAAAATTTTACGTTTCGAGTAGATGAGTGTGGTATATTTAACTTCTCAAAACCATTTAGTGGTGAGTGAGAAATAAAATCCACAAGATAGTCACTTTGAAAAGGGATAATGGATGATGGGAAGGTGAAAAGATACCATCCCACATGGGAATAAAATATTAATTTTATTCAATATATAAGTAAGTAGGTGTATAAGAGTGTGCAAGATGAAATAACTATACACATGTGAGGTGTGATGGGCAAGGCCACACGCGCTGGCCCGCTGGCGCCACGGCGGGCGGGCGTGGCGTGGTGGGTCGAGCCCGAGCCCGAGCCCGTGTCCGTGTCCCGTCCCGACCGATCGACCTAGTTTTGCAGACAAAAACATTTGTTTTTTATTTTTGGAGAATAAAAAACAAATAAAGTTGCAACTTAAAAGTTCTAAATCGCAACTTTTATAATGGAACAACACCACTCGCCCACTACTTGGAAGTTACAACATAGTGGTCATTGAAGGAGTGCCCACTACCTCGGAGGTTACTGACCCATTATCCCGGAGTTCCGCCTGCAAAGAAAGAGACCCCAAGACTGGATGGAAGTCCTATAAATAGGAGCAATGTCGTTGTTCTGGGATTACACACTTTCATACTCATTTTCTTTCTTGTACTTGCATAGTGTACTCGGTTTTGCACATTTCGATTCGAAAGGTGCCTTGTAATTTCTGATCGCTGCTATTACAAGGACGACGGTTGTTGTATCTTTGGGGATAACACGCCTGTTAAACAAGACTTATACGGGGCGTGTTTATCTTGCGGATAGAGTTTTTACTCGCCTCGGCTATTCTCGCAATTTTCGATTTCTTTGTAATAGTTTGTTACGATTCCTTGTAATCCAGTTCGTAAATAAAACACCGTAATTTTCAACAATAGGCTCATACGAGTTTGTCTTTTTCGTAGGCTTAAACTGAGCAATATGAGGGTTGTATATGAATAGTGGGAAGTCAACACACGAAAGTGGAGTGAGTCGAATGGAAAACTAAAAATATATCATATAAGTTATAAAACTATTTTTTTTAGTTTCTTAACACTATCGGCATGTCTCCGCCAGTGTATATGGAGATTGGAGAGAACCTAAGTTAAATTGCATCGGATGGGATTTTTTGTTCCAAAAAAGTGTTTCATTTCATATTCCACTAAACGGATGATTGCCACGTGTATAAAAATTATTATATTAAAAACCCATAATATTAGGCTTTGATGTATGCTTCAAAATTATTATAATAGCATTTACATATGTGATAACCATCCGTGTGGTGGAATAGGAGATGAAACACTCTTTTGGAACAAAAAATCTCATCGATATTGCATCAACCTAGAATTTAACCTAAAAAAAAAACGACATGCATTTTCCAAATGTGGGTTCCTCATTAATTGCATGGCCTAATCTACTTGTCCTACTATATTGGCACAATATTAGCCTGCCTTTTTATAAAAATGATTATGATCATCCAGCAATTAGAAATTTAAAATAAATAAAAAAAAGAGAAAGAGAAAATCATAATCATTTCAATAAATTTATCAATCAAATTAAATTATTATCATCCATCCATTACATCCCAAAGTACATCAAAAAATGAAACCACTAACTAACTAACTCAACTAACGAATGCATTCTAAAAAGGAAGAAAATGAATCATCGTTGAGCAATATTTCTCGGTGCTCTGTTTTTTTCCCGGTAGAATATATTCAATTCCACCCCTCCAAAATTATCCCTTTTCAGATTTTACCCACATTGCCGTCAAGGCAATAATTAGTTTTTTGCATGCTTATATAGAAAATATATCATTTCTCCATTCTTAGCTCCTTTTTCTCCTTTTTTGGTTTGATTGTTTGTTGAGAAGAATGGAGAAGAGAAAGCGAGGAGGGTGTTGCGGTTGGTTCTTGGTGTTGTTGGTATTGGGGGCCGCTGCTTTTGCAGTTTTCGTAATTATGAGACATAAAATGCTTAAATCGGAGCCCGTTGCCGCCCCTGTTCCTGGCCCTCCCGGCGCCGTTACCAAGAAATATGCCGATGCTCTTAAAATTGCAATGCAGTTTTTCGACGTACAAAAATGTACATCTTTCTGTTTTCTCTCTCTCTATTTGCATCTATCCACCACGTAGACAGGGCTATGTTGGGCCCCATCTCCAACCCGACAGTGTTAAGAATTTACAAAAAAAATTAATTATAGTTTATGTTATTTTTTTTAGTTTTTCATCCGACTTTCATGTGCTGGCTCTGCCATTGTATATATCCATTTATATGTTGTTATCTTTTTGCTTTATTTGTGTAATGTTATTAGAAGTGTTGTATGATGATTATGTTGTGGGGTGCCCTTATTGGTTGAATGTGTTATATTTATGTGATATAGAAATTTTGTCAGAATGATGCTAATAATCTTTGATCATTTATGATTTTGCGCTTTAAACTACTAAGTACCAATAGATTTTAATTTCAAAATTTTTTGAAAAATTTTATACTAGGGCTGCTTTTTTTTTTTGTGTGTTTGGTAAGTATTGTTTGCAGTGCCATTGAAGCCTTAAGACTATTGAGGCGGCTGCCTAAAGCCCTTAATTAATTAGTGATATTTATAGTTTGACTAATTTAGTTTTATACGTGTGCAATCTACTAAGAGTGAAATACTAGAACTGTTTGAATATAAATTAACTGATTACAAATCAGAAAGTTAGAAAATTAAAATGAGGATTAATGATACATTGAACTGACCCCTCAAAAACAATAAAATTTGCCCAAAGCCTCAAAATCTGTGGACATGATCCTGCGTGTTCTGGTAATTTGTAATTTGTTGCTTTAAATGTTGCAGCTGGAAAGTTGGAAAATAATCCGATAAGCTGGAGAGGCGATTCGGGTTTGAAAGATGGGAGTGAAGAAAAGTTGGATCTATCAAAGGGGATGTATGATGCTGGGGATCATATGAAGTTTGGATTTCCAATGGCATTCACAGGAACAGTATTGTCATGGGCGATTCTTGAGTATGGAGATCAAATGAAGGTTGTGGATCAGTTGGAACCTGCTCAAAACTCGCTCAAGTGGATTACTGATTACCTCATTAATGCTCATCCTACTGATAATGTCCTCTACATTCAGGTTTATTTAATTTCTTTTTTTTTTTCAGGGTTATCGTTTAAATGTTTTTCTAGTGACAAATTTTAGAAGTAAGTTGTGTCGTATGCACATAGATAGATGTAGAATAAACTTGTGATAGTAAGAAAATGTTTGCAAAAGCTTATGTTATGTTTTTAGATGAAGTGTTTATTGTAGGACAGGTGGAAAAAAAGTTGAAAGTTAGAAGTTTGGTAGCGTTTGCAAATAAAAGCTAAATAAAAGAAAATTTTCGATGAATAAGTTGTAAAAATACTTTATTTGTGTAAAGTCAAACCAAAACAAAATTAAAAATCTAAGGGAGTGTTTGCTTGTAAGAATATTATCCTCCATTTCATTTTTCAGACAAATTTTTTAATGGACTTGTGATTGTTTGTGAAAATACTCAAATAAATTCACTCATTCTTATTTTTCCATCATCAATCACGTCCATTTATTATTTTAACAAAAATTACGTCAAATCAACTAACTACCATTGTCACACAATCATATCACAAATACACTATTTACTCTCTCTGATTTTAAAAGTCATCAATCACTTCTAATTACTATTACACTAAAAAAAACTATCACGTCAACTATAATCAACACATTTTCATCTTATATTCAATCACACTCTCAAAATATATTTTCAGTTTTTAAAATAAAATTTTCACAATATTCTCTCTAAAAGTAGAAAAGAACGAAATGAACAATTGCTCCCTAAAGTACTCCTACCCTTTCCTGCTTTTACATTCTGATTAGGGATAATTACAAAAAACAAAAAAATAAAAAAAAAAAACTAAGGTTCGGGCCTGATTTGATTCTATCTTATATTTTCCCTCTTAATAAGCAAAAATATTTCAAAAATCTCCTGATATTGCTAGAAATATTATAGTTAACCACTTAAATTTAAAACAAAATCAACCTGACAAAGCTTTTAGTAATTTACAAATATCGTTGGATTTTTTTTTTAACTAGTCCAAACTTCATGGTGTGTTTTGCAATTATCCCTTCTGACTATATTATGCACAATTAAAGCAAAAATCGACATTTGAAAACACTAAAAACCGATCTCCTGTTCGGAGAGACCTAATACATTGATAATAATAGTGAACTTATTAGCTTAGTTTTTCTAAACTAAGTAAAACAATGTGAAAGATTAAAACAAAACATTCTGGCAGGTAGGCAACCCTAAAGTAGACCACAGTTGCTGGACCCGGCCCGAGGACATGACGGAGAGAAGGCCTCTTACACAGGTGAATACCTCGGCACCAGGTACCGAGGTTGCAGCCGAGACAGCAGCGGCTCTAGCAGCGGCGTCCCTCGTCTTTAAAACGACCGATCCTACGTATTCCAGTTCGCTTTTGAAGCATGCTGTGCAGTTGTTCACATTTGCTGACAAATACAGAGAATCTTACAGTATTAGTATTCCCGAAGTCCAAACTTATTACAACTCGACCGGATATGGGGACGAGCTATTGTGGGCAGCGAGCTGGCTCTATCATGCGACGGGGGATCATGCGTACTTTGACTACGTGACGGGGGCAAATGGTGATGATTTTGTTGAATGGGCAAAGCCTACTTGGTTTAGCTGGGATAACAAGCTGGCTGGAGTTGAGGTATATTCTGCTTTTGTTAATATTAGGGATTATTACAAAAACATCCTTGTGGTTTGGGTTATTCAATTACAAAAAATTCAGATATTTTTGAAAATTACGAAAACCACCTTGAAATTTGATCTTATCTTAAATTTATGGATGTAACTGTAATATTTATATAAATGTCTGGGAGATTTTTGGAAAAAAAAATTTGCTTATGAAGGGGAAAAAGTATAGGAAATCAAATCTCAAAGATTTTTTTTTTAATTTTCAAAAATCTTCGAATTTTTTATATTTGTCCAAACTGTAGGTTTTTTTTTGTAATCATCCCTTAAGATTATTTCAACTTACAGTTTCACTTGAAGTTTAAAGAGAAAAAGAGTTTTTTTGGTCATGTAACTTATACTACTTGGAGGATTTACTTATCGAAGTAGTAGCCACCTTTAAATTTTGATCTAAAATCTTCTAAAACGTTGGATGTTTAGTTTGTGTAATTTTACCATAGTTGCTCGTTAGGACCGATGAGTACTAATGTGTCAGAGAAATTAATTAGGGATTTGGGTGAATTTGTATAAAAATTGATACACAAAATTTGGTGATTTTAATGTTTTGGTGGAAATTTTAATGTCAAATCACCAAATCCCCCAACTTGTTTGGCATGTTTGTACCTGATTGGTCATAGTCATCAATTTTTAATAAAATTATATAATTTTCAGTCACCAAAATCCCGAATTTGTTTGACATGTTTACACGTGACCATCAATTGTTTTACCAAGTTGAAAATAGTGATGATGATAATTAATGTGTCGTTTGATGCAAATACGCAATGTGAGAATTTGATCACAAATGGCAATTTCAAGCTCCACACAAGTCCTAAAATTTTTATGTTTTTTCACTTGTGAACCAAAATATTATAATTTGGCCATACACATTTCTTAATTACATAATTTTAAACATTTTTATTGGAATACAAATGTTAATCAGAAAGTAACGGCGTGTTTCGCTTGCAGGTGCTGCTCTCTAGGGTTAGCTTTTTTGGGTCAAAAGACGCCTCCGATGGCCTGAAGAAGTATAAGATATCAGCAGAAGCTGTGATGTGCAATCTTCTTCCAAAATCTCCATCTGCTACCTCCAGTAGAACTCAAAGTAATCTCCAATTTTATTCTTGAATTTTGATTTAGAATCCTATGTTGGGTTTTAAGTTTTTCCATGTTGGCCAGTTTTAAAAGAAGTGATTTATCGTAGTAAAAGTGAAAAACAATTAAAAAATTTAAGTTGATAATCTTTGCAAATGAAAGTTGTAATTTGATTAAGCAGAGAGTGTTTGGTGAATAAGTTGTAAAAGACATATTTCAAAATGAAACCAGAAATAATATCATAAATCTAAAACACATATCCCCTGCTTTTAGATTCTGATTAATGAGTATACGTTCAACTTATGAATGTAGGTGGTTTAATATGGGTAAGCGAGTGGGACGCGTTGCAGCATCCTGTAGCGTCGGCTTTTCTGGCCATCGTTTACAGCGATTACATGCTTTCTTCCCGAACTGCAAAGCTATGGTGTGGTGGAGATATTTTCACGCCCCAAGATCTCCGAGAGTTTGCAATCTCACAGGTACACTTTTGCTACCTTCACTGCTATACTAAAATCATGTACGACTTAAATTGTCGGTACTTATTTTTTTAAATAAGCGATACCACTTTTGCTACAAGTTCCTGATTAAATGTAAGTATTTATTGTTCTTGCGATTTCTTGTTAGGCGGATTATGTCTTGGGTAACAATCCGATGAAGATGAGTTATCTTGTCGGGTATGGTGATAAGTATCCACAATATGTTCATCACAGAGGAGCCTCGATTCCGGCTGATGAAAAACCGGGCTGCAAAGAAGGTTTCACGTGGCTTGATTCTGATGAACCGAATCCGAATATTGCAATGGGAGCGCTTGTTGGTGGACCGTTTCTTAATGAATCGTACATCGATTTGAGGAATAACTCGATGCAAGGCGAACCAACGACGTATAATAGTGCAGTTATTATTGCGCTTCTTTCTGGTTTGGTGACCACATCGTCTGTGGTGCGGTCTTTCGCTTAAGGTATTTGTAATTTTAAAAGATAATTATGATTTTTTTGTGATTAATGTAAACCTCTAAGGTAGATTTTGTAATTAATCCTTGTGATTATTATTCTATTTTAATCTTCCCATTTGTGTGTTTAATTAGGTAAATGCTTCGTTGGGACGAGCTGCATAGACTATGTTCAAACAGGGTGCTGCTTAATATAACTGTTTTTTTAGGGGCTCTGCTTAATATTTAGTTGTTGAAACGGACGAAGATTATTAATGTGTCTGTAATTTGAAGGTGTTAAAGTTTGTTAAATTTAGTTTTAGAGGGTGTTCATGAGGTGAAAAGCACCAATTATAATGTATAAGTGATTCTTTTTTTGATGGATTTCATTTCTGAAAATTGTATTGTTAGGATGTGCTATTTTTATGAAAACAATACAAGGACAACCGAACCTAAGCTGAACGGCGTGCGCACATGCGCACTAGCAATTGCACTATTTTACTTTCGTATCCACTTCACGAGTTGCTTAAAAACAATGCGTGCATTAGAGCATGAGGGCACTATGAAGTTGCGTCCCCGAATGGACGGATGATTGTCACATGTACAAAAATTATCATATTAATTTTGAAGCATAAATCAAGATTAAATAATGAGTTTTAATATAATTTATATATATGGTAGTCATCAGTGCTCAGAGCCGTGTCTAGAAATTTTGAGGCCTTAGGTGAAATTTTAGAGGGGCCTACTTTAGTTTATCATTAATAATCCTCATTTTAATTTTCTAGCCTTTTGAAGTACAAAATCACGTATTAAAGTTTTGTAATCAAGCAATTTTAATATTTCACTCTTAAATAGATATATATAGCTAGTCCATTCAATTTATTTTGTAACATACTTGATATCAAGTTAGATTTAATCAATTTTAATTTTGAAAAACTTCTTTTAGCGATAGCAACAATAATATGTATCCTTTGTAATATTTTGTTAGCAATGCACAAATTTGGAAAAGAATATAATATTATGATATAGTTTAATATATTTATTGGAGTGTTAATTTCTTTTGTGGAACAATGTCTTATGTTAATTGTATATAATTATCATTCATCAAAATGCCTTTAAATTAGCATTTTAGCATGATATTTCAAAACATAAGTTCTTAATAAGATGAGATTTTTTTGGTGGTAAAATAAATTAAAAAAAAGCATTCAACTTTGTGTCAAACATTAATATTGTATTTTCAAAATCAAAACTAAATACATGCATATTTAAACTATTAAAATTACTTATTTAATCAAATAGGTAGTAGTAGTGGTGGGGCCCTAGGCTTCCGCCTGATCAATAGCCTAAAGGTAGGAACAAATCTAGAAATTTTTCGTAATGGGGCCACAAAACAAATGCAAATTTAAAGGATATCAAAAACAATTAGTGGGGGCATTGTTTATTTTTTTTTGAGCCTATTTACTAGTTCTTAAAATAAATAACAGTTAAAAACATTACATTAAACAAAATTAGTGGGCCAAACCTCGTTTTTTAAAATTGATTAATATACGATTTTTAAAAATAAAACCTAACTATTAAAAATACAAAAAAAAAGTAAAAAAAGTTATGGGGGCACGTGCCCCCATAGTAGGTAATATAAATCTGTCATTGCGTAAAGGCTCCCACGGGCCATGACTTTGTATGTATGGTAGAATAGAAGATGAAACACCTTTTCAAATAGAACATTACGTTCGTCCCTCACTTTCTTTGCTCTACATATAAAATTTTGTTGATCGCATCTTTTGACTATTTGATTGATATTTAATACCGTTCAATGATTTTTATCTCAATATGTCTATTAGAACTGCTCTTGTTCCCAGGGACGTAGCTTATTAAGGCCCAGTGCGGTCATTGGACAACACTGAAATTTTGGACCAAGCTAAAATTAATTATTTTGCCCAAAAAAATTTAAATAGGCCCTGTTAAGTTTTGGGCTGGACCACACTCAAAATTGGTCCAACCCATAAAAAAAATTGAATTTGGTACATTAGTAAAACTAAAAACTCCACCCCTCAAAAAAAAAAAAAAAAAAAAAACTAAAAACCCCAACTAATCTCTAAATAATTCTAAAACAAAAAGAGAGATAAAAAAAACACACGTACATGATACGACAGATAGAAAAATAAAACCTGGGGCTAGTGGATGGAAGCCACCGACCGACCGGAAGCGCTCTGTTAAGTTTTCTCTTTGGTCACTTTTTTTTTTGTTTGTTTGTCGCCAACGACTTGACGATCAAAGCTCGGAACAGGAAGAATTGAAGACTTTGTATGTGGTAAACTATCATTTTTAACTTTTAATTTGTAAAGCCCTAATTTTTTTAGTTTCGACTTCAATTGGTTAATGGTAAATTGTTATTTTTAACTTTTAATTTGTAAAGCCCTTTTTATATGATTTCATAATTATATTGTTTTTCTCCCTTGTTTTTTTTTTTTTTTGGGAATTTCAATTTGATTTATTGGATAGTTAATTTTTGTATTAATAACATGGCTAAATTGGTGTTTGTGATTTAGTGGATAGTTAATTTTTTGGGATCCAATAGGCAAAATTGGTGATTGTGAAAGCAAATATGTTAACTAGAAATTTATACATTTCAGAAGCAATTAACTAGAAAATCGGGTTTGGGATAATTTCAATTTGATTTAGTGGATAACCATATCCTTGGAATTATGTTTAATTTATATTTCTTGTTGGATTTTGTAGATTATGGAGAGATATTTTAGAAAAAGAACTCTTAAAGAAAGTATAACTGTAGAAAGCACAAACAGAACTTCGAAAAGTATAAACAATGCATCAGAGGCTACAAATAGAGTTAAGGATGGTTCAAACACAATTGAGAAAAGCTCAAATATGCTTGTTGAATTCGATGCCGCACAATTTCCTATGATCCTGGACTTAGGATTCCAATTGTTTTGTGCGTTTGATAAGAAGAGATTGATTCAACTTGCCGAGTTTTACCCACAAGGTTTTTCAAGAACAAATATCAATAAGCTTCATGATCAACTTGATACTTATATTTTTGATATGCGTTCTAACAACGCATTTAAAGAGTTGAAAGGCTTGAGTGATCTTGCAGAGAATTTAGTTGAGACAAAGAACAATAAGCTATACCATTTTGTTTATAAGCTTTTGACTTTGTCGTTAATTCTACCGGTTGCCACCGCTACAGTTGAAAGAGTATTTTCTGCGATGGGCTTTATGAAGAATAAATTAAGCAACCGAATGAGTGATGAATGGATAAATGATTGTCTTGTTTGTTATGTAGAAAGAGATATATGTCACAAACCTGATAATGATGTCATTGTAAAGCGGTTTCAGAGTATGAAAACCCGCAAAGAATTATTGTAAGGTACGACTTTTCAATATGCTTTTTTTATTGCAATGTACTTTATTTTCGATTTATTAAAATCTTGGCTCGACACTCGCCCCGTTAAAATGAAAAATATTTGACCACACTGACTCAAAATCCTAGCTACGTCCATGCTTGTTCCTCATAATTTATGGTGACTCTAGTATGTAGTACACTCAGGCCAATGCAGTTAAAGATTGAGCTTATTTAAAAGATTTTATAATTAGCTCTCATATCTTATAAGGGATAATTACAAAAAGTACCCCTGAGGTTTGATCTAATTACAAAAAAACTCAACTAACTTTCAAAATTACAAAAAGTACCCATGAGGTTTGATTCAGTGTTAAAATTAAGGGGTATACTGCAATGATTTTATAAATATGAAGGGGGATTTGGAAATTTCTTGCTTATGAAGGGGTTAAATGTTAGACAAAATAAAACCTCAAGGGTATTTTTTGTAATTTTAAAAAATAGCTGGGTTTTTTGTAATTAGGTCAAACCTCAAGGGTACTTTTTGTAATTAACCCTATCTTATAAATATATTTTTAGAGTTTATATAAGATGTTAGATTTTATTTTGAAAATAAGCTGTTGAAGTGTTTAGATAAAATAAGATAACAACGCTTATAAGATGTTAGTAATGACAATTTTGTAATTAAAATGGTTAAAATCAAATAAGGTTATTAAAATAAGATATTATTTGAAAACTGGGTCCTATACCTTAGAGCTTATAAGCTCTCAAATATCTTAGGGAAATTTGGGAAATTGCCCCTCTATGAAGGGGTATTTTTGAAAAATACCCCCAAAGTATTAAAATTTGATTTTGATTTAGATCAGTGAGCTACCTTCTGGTCGCGGACTTTCGGGTAATCGGGTTCGAGTTCTTAAGTGATCTGAAATAGATGAACACACGTCAGACTAGCCAGGGGGTGGTCCCAGCTAAGACCCTGCGATGCCTAAGTCAGATCGAGTTCGTGAGGTATTGGGGTATGAAGTCAGTAAATGTAAAAGTAAGTAGTAAAAGTGACAGAATAAATAGTTAACATCAAGTTACTATAGCATTGGTATTTATAGATATCCCTGGCTAATGTGGTTGCGTCAAGTGTCACCATCTGGAGGGTGGAGTTGTACTATATTGTCAGGGAGATCAATGGTTCACCTTTTCGGGTTAGGCCCATTCTTCCAGTCTGGGTCGGATACGGGGCTCCAGACCCTATTTCAAGACCTCAATGTATAACTTTAAGATCTCACTGTGTAGCTTTAAGATCTCACTGCCTTATCATTATTCCCCGATTCACGAGGTTGTGGAGAGCTCAGGATCATTTGGATGAGCTCGAGGTAGGTGACAAGCTCGTGAACCCTGGTCCTTGACCGTTGGGCCCATGTTCTTTGAGTTCGGGATCGAGGTCATGTGATAGCCTAAATCCTGAAACTCGAACATGCGTACCGGACCTTTCTTGCCACGTGTATTTTACCATTATACACATTTTATTTTATTTTATTTTATTTTTATTTTTTATTTTTTTTATTGGGAGACGAAAAGTTGTGTCCTCTTAGGGTTTCCAGCCTCCTCGTTTTTCGCCGCCCGTCCCATCATTAATGATAGGCGGTTTTATCCCCCTATATATAATATAGGGTTGGATGGTGAAAAAACAATCATTTTTACCATCCTCTGTAAAAAACGAGATGGCGCAAGACCTCACGACCTCAATCAAGGCGTCTGAAGAGCTCCTCCATGGCCGTTGCTCCCTCGAACTCAAGAACTATCGACCTCCAGCCCTGTCTTAGGTCTTCGCATAGTCTTAAATTCCTTCAGGTAGCTCTTGTCTTCTTCTCAATTTTACTTTTATTCCTTTATTCTTTTCTTTATCAAATAAATGGACTCTAGAACACCTCGGACCGTTCCCATAGTAACCCAATAAACGTGGCTCTTTTGAGCTCAATCAATTCTGATTCCCAGTCGAGTTCGAGTTCTTCTAGTGGCGATGTAATTAGACTGTATCGCTCGTGCCATGATGTAAGTAGACCAGATCCAATAAGCTCGATCCCCCTATCCCCCGGTCTGACCCGTAGGATTAGCTGTGCTCCTGGTACCGATACCGGTTCAGAGCAAGTACTTTCCGATCCTCATATGCGAGACTCATGGGAGATCATCAGGTCCACGGTACGGCGTGATGATGATTCTCACATTAGACACTGATATTTTATTTCTCCCGAGTATAAAATTATTATTTCTGGTCGTGAGGACCGAATGCATGATCCCTCCCCCTAACTGTTTTACCTTTCATCTTGCCTCTTTGGATACGGGGTTACGGTTTCCTTTGAACTCGACCTTAGAAGAAATTTTAGTGCGATTAGGTGTTTGCCTTAGCAATTTTCTCCTAATGCCATAAGGCACATAATCGGTTTCATTATTTTGATGAAATACTTCAAGGTCGAGTCCTCCGTGGCCCATTTTTGGTCTTTATACTCGATTATCACCTCCGCGCAGACCAACGATCGCGGTTTCTTTTATGTGACTCCTAGAGCTCACTGTAAATTCCTCACCTCTCTACCTTCCTCTTCGGGTGATTGGCGCAAGCGCTTTATATTTATTGAGCCCCCCCGCGATCGCCCTTGAAGGATCCCCCGGAGGTAGTCGATTTCTAGACCCCGGGTCCTCACCCCTTCTCTAGGAGAGTGTACTTGGGATGAGGACTTCGTCTCAAAGAAATTTACCACACATTATTATGACATCCGAGAGCTTGTTAAAGAGGAGGTCCTGTCCTTGGCAGGTCTAAGTCTCGCCGTCGTTCCAAGGACCTTGACACTTGGTAATTAACTATTCATGTTTTTACTGTTATTCTTCTTTTCGTTATATGTGGATGTTTTTCTTATTGGTTTCATCTTTCTTTTTTCTTTTCAGGCGTGGCAGTACGATAATCTTTAGTTGCTAAGGTCATAAAGGAGAACAAGGAGCGTCTCATAGCAGCTGCTAGATCTTTGGGTCTAAACATCCCCCCTTCTCCTTCCGTTCACTCAAGTGATCCGAGCTCCAATGCTCCCATGGCTCATGCCGGTGAGGTCCGATGTTCAGAGCCCTCTTTGGGTACACAGCTCGTTGCTCATGAGCCCGGGACTTGGCCACTGATATCCTCCCCTAGTTCTCACCATTGAGGCTGGGACGGCCTCTGATCCCAAAGACAAAGGCAAGGGTAAGAGTAAGAAAAACAAGAGCCTGAGCTGCAGCGGTAGCAAGAGTCAGAGCAAGAGCTCTGGCGGTAGCAAACCGAAGAAAAAGAAGCTCGCGTTGAGAAGGAGGGCCTAACGAGGAAGAGATCTCTGCAGCCTTGAGCGAAATAGCCATTCGCCAGAAAAAATTGAATGAAGCTTGAGAACAAGCTCGCATCGAGACCTCTCATCCCCAAAAAGGAGTTCTTGGGTACTCGTGTAATTCCGAGCTGGAATATCTCACCTGAGAGCTCTATCATGAAGAACCAAACGGGTGAGGATCTCTCGAGCTCTACCAAACATGCATCCTCCCACACGACCAGATCACTTTAGGCGCGATGTCAGACACTAGACTGGAGGAAATCGCGGCCCATGATCTTATGAGGGTACTCCTCTCCCCGAGCTCCTCTTCTTTTAACTTTTTGTCATCTTTTCTTGCACTTTTCTCTTATTATGGTGACCTCCCTTCCTCAGGCCGCCAATATTGTGCATAACTTGACCCTTCGGGGTCATCACTGGCGAGTTCGTTTCATGGAGGCCGAAGCCCGAGCTACACGCCTTGAAAAAAAAAGGTTGCTATTGAAGCTAAGACGAAGTCCAAGTACGAGGCTCGCATTAAGTTGGTTGAATCTAAGCTATCTGAATTCGAGATCCGGGCCAAAAATTCTGAGGTGTCCTTGAAGGTGGCACATGATGAGGTTGCTCGCTTGACTCGCGAAGGTCAAGAAAGCTTTAGTGTTGGACAAGAGGCTGGGAAGCGGAAGGCCTTTAACTCCTAAGTTCGCGAATCAACTCCTCGAGGTACGCCACAAAGGAGCTCGGGACTTCAAAAATTCACCCATTTTTGATAGGCACGTGGTACAGAAAGCTGCTGAGTTTGAGGTCTTGGGTTTCTACAAGTGCCGTCCGCCGAGGAAGTTCGGTGGCTTCAAACCGGATTTTGATCCTAGCAAGCTGGATCCCGAGCTAGATGGGAATGGTGAGAAGAGCTCCCTTGAGGAGGTGGAAGAGGAAGACCTTGGAGGCCATGAGTTTGGGTTCCTTCTTCAGGACCCGAACCCCGCTAATGAGGAAGTCCCTCCTCAAGGTCGTGGAGGGAGATGACTTGCTGGACGTTGTTTCCCTCCTGGGGCCTAGCACATGAGTTCTTCTTCTCTTTGTCTTTTTGGCCCTTTAGTTAGTGCTAGGGTTGTTTTGTAAGGGGTGTGGCCCCTGAATTTAATTGCTCTGATCAGTGTAACTATGCATGAATCTGATTGTTTTGAACAATGTAAGTATGCACGAATTTAATCTAATTCCTGCTAATGGATATTTTTATGCTATATCTAATCGCTTTGTATGTCTACATTTTTGTCCTTCTTTTTTGGCTGGGTTTTTACATTTTTTAGGGGTCTCGTGGGACCTTAGCGTATAAGTATTGGGGTCTTTTTGGAGCCTTTGCGGTTCGAGAGCAAACTCGGATTTGGACCCCGATATCTTAGGCCACGAGGTCTTTGACGACCCTCAGCCTTGGTTTTTCCTTTTTTTTTTGCCTCGCTCGAGTCCTAATTCTCCAGGTTACGAGTTCTTGAGGTCTTTTTTTTGCGAGCCAAGGGTTCTCTTAGGACCCTGAGATCTCTCTTAAAAGTCAAGAGGTCACTTGGGACCCTTCTTTAATTTTACACAAGTTATTGAGATCTTGAGATATCACTTGTGAGCTGAGGGATCTCTTGGGATCCTTCTTTATTTTTACACAAGTTATTGGGATCTTAAGATCCCACTTGTGAGCTGAGAGATCTCTTGGGATCCCTCTTTTTTATTTCCGTACAAGTTATTGAGATCTTGATATCTCACTTTTGAGATCTCACTTGCGAGTTGGGGGATCACTTGGGATCCATCTTTTGTATTTTTGCACAAGTTATTAAGATCTTGAGATCTCACTTGCGAGTTGGGGGATCACTTGGGATCCCTCTCTTTTATTTTTGCACAAGTTTTTGAGATCTTGAGATCTCACTTGCGAGCTGGGGGATCATTTGGGATCCCTCTTTTTTTATTTTGCACAAATTATTGAGATCTTGAGTTCTCACTTGCGAGCTGGGGGATCACTTGGGATCCCTCTTTTTTTATTTTGCACAAGTTATTGAGATCTTGAGATCTCACTTGCGAGCTGGGGGATCACTTGGGATGAACCCTGAACTCGAGTTCTAGAGGGTCCTTGAACTAGAGTTCTCTGAGATGAACCTTTCGCGTGCACAATATTTACCATAAATATGTACATCATTCCGATTTCCAATTAAGGAAGCCATTAACTTGATATCCACAACGTTTAACAAAATACGGGGTCAAGGGATATCAACTTGCGCGCACGCGTCCCTTACCCTTTTAACAAAAAATGCCCATAATGAGCTATATAAGCTTAGGCCTTATAATTCCTGACCTCTATATTTTCTAACAAAACATGGGGTTTTCAAATTGCCCCCTAATTTTTAAGTAATTACGTAAAATAAAAAACCAATACGACGAGTTATCCATGCTAAGCGTAGAACCTTCGTAGGTTCTGGGCGTTCCAAGGCCTTGGGAGCTCCTTGCCTTGTAGATCTTCCAAATGGTAAGCCCCTTTTCCTGAGATGCGAACCACTTTGTACGGGCCCTCCCAATTGGGATCTAACATTTTCACGTGCTTGGATACCTCAACCTTTTTCAGGACGAGGTCTCCTACCTAAAAATTCCTTTTCTTCACTCTCTTGTTGTACTTGTTCATCATTCTTTCTTTAGCCAGTAGGATCCTTCCATAAGCGCGCTATCTCCTTTCCTCAATGAGGTCTAGGTCATCTACCCTGTTCTCTTGGTTTTGACCTTCGTCAAAATTTTCAATTCTATGAGTGGGCTCGCCGATTTCTGCCGGGATCACGTCTTTGGAGCCGTACAGCAAGCAAAAAGACGTCTCACCCATAGCCGTCTTTGGGGTCGTTCTATAAGCCCATAGCACTCAAGGGAGCTCATCAACCCAATAGGTCTTCATTTGTTCCAGACGCGTCTTCAGGTGATGTAGGATTATGCAGTACGCGACCTCCGTTTGCCAATTGGCTTGGGGATTTCCCACTGAGGTGAAGTTCTGCTGGATCTTCATTTCTTTGCACCATGCCACTATTTTCTTTCCTTGAAATTGAGTCCCATTATCCGAGATTAAGATCCGCGGTACTCCAAATCTACACACAATATTTTTCCACATGAAGTTCATGACCTCGGTTTCTGTGATCTTTGCCACAACCTCCGCTTCTATCCGCTTAGAAAAGTATTCCACGACGACTATCATGAACTTCTTTTGTGCCCGGGCTAGTGGGAAAGGACCTAAGATGTCGATTCCTCACTGGTCAAATGGGCACGTTATGGGTATTGAGGTCATTGGTACAACCGGTTGATGCGGCATGTTCGAGTATAGTTGGCACGTCTCACATTTTTTGACAAACTCAATGGCGTCTTGAGCTAATGTTGGCCAAAAATAAACCTGGCGCATGACCTTCAAAGCTAGTGATCTTCCACCCGAATGATTCCCGCAACACCCTTCATGGATCTCTTGCATCATGTACGCGACCCTTTCTAGAGCTAAGCATTTGAGCATGATCTTGGTTACTGATTTCTTATAGAGGTTCCCATCAAACATGCAAAAATGGGATGCTTTTACTCGAAGGTGCTTTCCTCTGCGGGTCGTCAGTAAGTGACCGCAGGAGGTAGTTTTTGATGTCTTCCATCCAGGTCTCGGAATATGAGATCTTGAGCACAAGACCCATCGTGGGGCATAAACCAATCGGATCTTTTTCAGATCTGATCTCGGGTTCTTCGGCTGTTAAGACGACCACTTTTCTGGAGCTGACCCCCATGATACTACTTGCAAATTTTGCCCATGCATCGGCCCACCCGTTTTCCGCCCTTGGGACCCGGTGAAGCTGGAAATGCTCGAAACCTCGGGTTAATTGTTTCACTCGCTCCAAGTATGCTACCATGGTCTTCTCTTTGGTTTCATTCTCTCATTGGACCTGCATTGCCACAAACTGTGAATCCGTGTAGGCTATTAGCTTCTTTGCTTGACATTTTGAGCTAATTGTATGCGTGCTATCAAGGCCTCGTATTCCGCCTCATTGTTAGTGACCCCAAACTCTAACTTTAATGTGATTTCTAGCTCCAGGTCGTTTGGACCCTGCAGTAGAATTCCGGCTCCTCCTCCTTCTGCCACCGCGGAACCATCCACATGAATTAAGCATCCAAGTCTTTGAGATAGGCTCAATCGGGCTCAACATTTCTATCAAAAAATTAGCTAAAACATGCGCCTCTATGGCCGTCCTTATTTGGTATTTGATATCGAACTCTCCTAACTCAACTGACCACTTGACCAAGCGACCCGCGAGACCCGATTTTCCCAAGATCTGCTTTAGTGGCTGATTGGTCAAAACTATGTTCACATGCAACTAGAAATAAGGTCGGAGTTTCTGAGCTGAGGTCACCAAGGCCTAGTCTAGCTTCTCGACCTCAGAGTACCGCTCATCCGCGCCTTGAAGAACCTTACTGACATAATAGACTAGTTGGTGAGTTACTTTATTATCTCTTACCAATATTGAGCTCACTGCATGAGGTGACACCGCGAGGTACAGGTAGAAGGGTTCTCCTTTAATCGGCTTCGCGAACAAAGGAGGTGAGGTCAGGTACGTCTTGAGCTCTTAAAAGGTTTTCTCGCACTGATCCGTCCACTCGAAATTTTTCACATTTTTTAGGGTAGCAAAGAAGGGTAAATTACGATCTCCAGATCTGGAAATGAAACGGTTCAAGGATGCTACCATTCCAGTCAACTTTTGGACCTCTTTGATACTCCTAGGCGATGCCATCTAGAGAACTGCCCTAATTTTTTTGGGATTTGCCTCTATTCCGCACTCGTTGACAAGGTAACCCAAGAACTTGCCAACTCTAACCCCAAAGGTGCATTTTGCCGGGTTGAGTTTCATTTGTACTTTCTCAGTGCCGCGAAGGACTCCGCCAGATGGTTTAGGTGGTCATTCTCTTGCTCGCTTTTCACTAGCATATCGTCCACATACACCTCTATGGTTACTCCGATGAGATCTTTGAACATCATATTGACAAGTCTCTGGTAGGTGGCTCCCGCATTTTTTAGCCCAAACGGCATGACTTTGTAACAGTAGACCCTGGTATCTGCTACAAACGAGGTCTTTTCTCTATCTTTCTCAGCCATTGATATCTGATGATAACCCTGGTACGCATCCATCATACTTAGCAATGGGCACCCGGCGGTCGAGTCCACCAACAGGTCGATGCGAGGAAGGGGATATGGGTCTTTAGGACAACCTTTGTTCAAGTCCATAAAGTCGGTGCACATCATCCATCTTCCATTCGTTTTTGGCACAATCACGACATTAGAGAGCCAATCCGTGAACTTTACCTAAACAATGTACCCCGCCTAGAACAGCTTGCTGACCTCAACTTCTATTATTTTGTTCCTTTCCGTTCCAAAATTTCTCTTTTTTTGCTTCATCGGATTTATAGTGAGATTAATATTAAGGCGATGAACAATGACCTTGGGGTCTATTCTCTCTAGGTCTGTTGGTTCCCAAGCAAATACATCGCAATTCTTTTCAGAAATTCGATCATCATGAATTCTTGGGTCAGGGTCATCTGTGACCCGATTCTTGTTGTCTTTGTTGGGTCGTTTGGGTCCAGCTGAACCACGAGGTACTCTTCCACCGACCCCATTTGATAATCTTCCGACTTGGAATTTTTGCCCGAGCTCGACTCTTCCAAGCACACTTGCCTCACGGGTTCCTGGGTGATCCGCTTTGCTTAGCTCTTTTTCAAAGATAAATTGTAGCATTCCCTAGCCATCTGATGGTTCCCACGGACTTCTCCCACTCCAAACTTCGTGGGGAATTTCATTTTTAGATGGTAAGTAGACACCACGGCTTGGAATAGGTTCAGACCGGGTCTTCCCAATATTATATTATAGGCAAAAGACGTCTCCACCACCAGATACTTAATCATGAACGTTCTTCTACATAGCTCTTCACCCAGAGATGTGGGTAAGTCGATTGTACCTAAGGGCACGACCTCATGACCTCCGAACCCCGTAAGAGGGGTCTCCACTGGCTTGATTGATGTTATCCCAAGATCTATCTTTCTTAGCATGCTCAGGGATATTACGTCCACTGAGCTACCACTATCCACCAAAACCTTTTGCACGGCGAAATTCACCACATCCATCGTAATGACCATGGGGTCATTATGCTCCAGGTCTAACCCCTGAAGATCCGCATCATCAAATGTGATCGAGGGACCCTGGATCGTGATGAATTGATGACCTCTCGTGACCTCTGGCTTGTAAGCTCTTGCATACCTCTTACGAGCCCTCTGCGAATCCCCGTTAGTTGGCCCCCCAGCTATCACGTGTATTACCCCCTTCCGAGGTAAATTATCTTGTCTATGGGAGTGTGCCTGATCTATGAGTCTCTTTCCTTTGTTGAGACCCTGCCTGTTAAGCTCTTGTGACCTGCTGCGGGACCTCCTCGCCGGGTCTTGCTTATGAATCGGCTCACCTTGCGCCCTGAAGTGCTGGAGGTACCCTTGTTGGATGAGCCTCTCAATCTCATCTTTCAGCGAAAACAATCCTCGGTGTTATGACCATGGTCTTTGTGAAAATAACAGGATTTATCCGAGTTCCATCTATTCGAGTGGATCTCATTTTCTTTGTCCACCTCACCAACCTTGAGTTCTCAATAGCCATCAAGGCGCGCAACCTGGGACCATTCAAGGGGGTGTAGTTTTGGAATTTCGATCCGTCTAACTTTGGTGGATCTCTGTCATGATCTTTTTCAGATCTGTCGGAGCTCGACTCCTTTGGGCTCTCTATTGTCCTTGGTCCTCGTGAGGACCACTCACGATCTTTCGGGGAGTTCATCTCTCTTCGTGTATGTATCTTTGTGTCATCTCCATCAGTCCTCGACATCGCCCGGGGGGTCTTGGGCTAATGATGATGCGAAAGGTCCCTTTTTCTGAGCGTGAATCATGATACTGATCATCATATCATTTCTTAGTTCATCGACCTCAAGACCTCATTGTTGAACCGGTTAATGAAATCTCAAAGACGCTTCTTTCTCCCCTCGCAAATAGTAAAAGTGACGTGGCGATCTCTTGCTTATTCTGGCAAAATGAAAAAGGAATTTCCTCAACATTTGCTCATAAGACACCACGATATCCAAGCGGAGAGCTCGTGAACCACTCTTGCGCTCGACCGATATAGCGTAGTGATAAAGATACGGGTGTTAATAGCGTCGATTGCCGTATATTTGCGATAACGTGTTCAAATGCAGTTAGGTGTTCTTGGGGGTCCCTGCTTCCATCATATCGAGGTAGGTCTGGGAGCTTGAAATTCGGGGTCACTACCTCCATCAAGATCTCTTCACAAAAAGAAGACCCTCTCTTTTTGCAGAGCAGACGAATCGCTTCCCCTCTTCTCTTCATCTCTCCAACTTCTTAGTGGCGATTTCAATTTGCTCACTAAGCTCCTCAGAAGTTATCGCCTAATGGTACTCGCGTCATGGGCACCCCCAACCCCTCGACCCCTAATCCTGCTTTCTCAGGGGATCTGGGTCTTGGAGAAGGGGTCCTGCTCTCGGCTTCATCCTCTTGCTCAAGACCTCCTGGGGTACCCCTCTTACCCAGGCCCTTAGGACCATCATTATCCTTAGCCAGGCCCGTCATGGGGTCGGGGTTGGGCAACCCCTTCTCCCCGTCTCTCTCCTTCGCGAGCTGCTGACTTTTCTCCATGACCAGTTTTTCAAAGTCTTCCTTCCTAATAGAGATCATCTGGTCGGGCCGTATCCGGAGGATCCGGGATAGATTGAGACGAAGAGAACTCTGGTTGTAGCACCTCCTTATCCTTCCTTGGGGTCTCTAGCACCCCCTTTTGAACATGTTTCAATGGGGTCTCCATCCTTCCGTACCTCCTTTAGAGTTAAAGGGAAACAGAAGTTTCCCACAGACGGCGTCAACTGATTTAGATCAGTGAGTTACCTTCGGGTCGCGGACTTTCGGCTAACCGGGTTCGAGTTCTTAAGTGACCTTAAATAGATGAACACACGTCAGGCTAGCCGGGGGTGGTCCCTGTTAAGACCCTCTGATGCCTAAGTCAGATCGAGTTCGTGAGGTACGGGGGTAAGAAGACAGTAAATATAAAAGTAAGTAGTAAAAGTGACAGAATGAATAGTTACCATCAAGTTACTGTAGCATTGGTATTTATAGATATCCCTGGCTAATGTGGTTGCGCCAAGTGTCACCATCTGGAGTGTGGAGTTGTACTATATTGTCAGGGAGATCAATGGTCCACTTTTTCGGGTTAGGCCCATTCCCCTAGTCCGGGTCGGATACGGGGCTCCAGGCCCTATTCCAAGACCTCACTGTATAGCTTTAAGATCTTACTGCCTTATCAGATTTATGCCCCTACACCTCAAATGCTCACCTCATTGCTCACCTAATAACCCACTTCACTGCCCACCAAATTCTGTAAGGAAAACAAATCCAAATTCACAATTGTTTTTGTACAATTCACCAAACACCCTCTTATTCTCGATGTTTACATGATTTTATTCATCGCAAACACATTGGCATATATAATTACATTTGATGCAAGTTGAACATATGTGTCTCACATGCACATGGAAAAGATGATGTTATTATTGTACTATGCCATTCATCTAGCTATTATATTCAAGTCCCATTTGGAACTGAGTAGGAGATTCAAACTAGTGGATGCACGACAATGCTATTTTCGTCCACGAACATGCATACCTTAAATAGAGGAACATTCAACAATTGCAATATCTTATCCAACACGGACATAGTGCATAGTCTAATTTGTGTATTTTTCGTACTGCTAAGTGCTAAGGACATTTCATGGTGCACTTCATATGCTGTACGCACATATTTGACATGGCATTAGTTGTAGGACCACTTGCATTGTCCTATGTTTGTGGAAGATAAGAATAAAGACCATAGCAACAAAAAATCATGGACATTATTATCAATTAAGAGTCAAAATGCACTATAAAAGTCTAACCCACTAAGGCATTAACTGTAATTGTCGAAGCTAGCTAGAAGTCACTGTTTCACTTCTGTAATGAAGTCAAAGAAATCGTGTTATCACTAGGGGTAACCAAATAGAATTGGAGCCGGGTTTCAAATCAGAACTGTAACCATGGTCAACAGTTCTGAAAACCATCGACTGGAACCCAATTCCAAAATTGGAACCGGAACCGTATAGGTCGGTTCCGATTTTGGTTCCTCGTTGCCAAAAACTGTAAAACCGACACTTTTAACCAACGATGGGACCGTGTTGGAACTGGCATTTAAGACCAATGGTTTTAAATTTTTTTTATATAAATATACTAGAACAAATGTTAAATGTTTATTAAAGTGTTTTATATTCGCAACCGCATAAGACACGTCTTAAACCAAAATATTTAAGAGAGCCAGGCCCGTACTTGATGGTAGGCACAGTAGGCCATTGCCTAGGGCCCCAAATTTTTAGGGGCCCAATTTTTTTTTTATATTCCTAATGAAAAATAATTTTTGGCCCAATTTTTTTCATTCTCGACCAAAACAAAGCAAGAAAAGACTTTCAACTTCAAAAAGACAACACCCAAATTTCAAAAAGGCCCAAACTCTTCCAAACTTTTATGCAATTCACGTTAATATTCAATTATCTCTACCATTCTTATCTCAAAAAAAAATGTCTCTACCATTCCTTGGTCAAAGACTCAAATATTCTAATATTTTATTTGAAGACCAAAATACAAATATTCCTTTGGAGGAATGCATTCCTTTTTAGCACTATAAGTTTTTTCCGAAAAATATAATGCCGGATATGTATCAAATTTTATTATTGAAGTTCTTTTCAATTGTATATAGAATAAAGATTAATTTTAACATAAAATATGTACATACTTTTTATAAAGCAAGTGGTTCACGACTATTCAAATGCACAATTCTCAAGATGAAACGAGGACTTAAATTTAATTACAACTTTTAAGAACGAAACCCTCTTCTCTTCTCCATTGTGAGTCGTCACTTTCATCTTCCTCACTTGGTCACTCCTCGCCTGTAGCTAGCAGTCAAAGGCGACGGAGGTGGTCAAGGGGCCCATTTTCAGAATCGCGCCTAGGGCCCTGTGAAGCACAGGTCCGGCCCTAAAGAGAGCTACATGGACTTTGATTCCTCATACCCTAAGAGGATTATTATTATTATAATATAAAGTCCAAAACTTCATATTTATCATGAATATTAAGTCTAATTCTTTTTTATTTTTTCTTTTCCATTCTTTTGTAATTGAAATTCACAAATTATCTTTTTTAAATAAAGAAATTATCAAAAGGAAAAAAGGTTTCGGTTTAACCGAACCGTGAAGAAACCAATTTCCGGTTTCGAACCGAAACCGTCGATTCTGATTTTGGAACTGTAACCGTGAGTCCATGAGGCAACGATTTTGATTTTGGCTCCTATTTTGGAGAAATTAGAACCGACGATTTTGAAACCGGAATTGGCGGTTCCAAAACCGTGACAACCCTAATTATTAGTTATTACTGCTTGTACTTTAGTACTTATGTCTGGAAGAGGGCAGTTTTGGCCCTTTTGGACCTTTTGGTAAAACAGCAAAAGTAAGCAGACTCTCCACCACTCTAAAGTTAAAAAGCGCTATTCATCTTGCTCCATATAATATAATATAGGGATAATTAAAAAAAGTAGTCCTGAGGTTTGATTTAATTACAAAAAAAAAACAGCTAACTTTAAAACTTACAAAAAGCACCCCTGAGGTTTGATTTAGTGTTAAAATTAGGGGGTAATCTGCAATGATTTTACAAATATGAAGGGGGATTTTTAAATATATTTCAAACCTCATGGGTACTTTTTGTAAGTTTTAAAGTTAGCTGGGTTTTTTTGTAATTAGATCAAACCTCAGGGGTACTTTTTGTAATTATCCCTATAATATATTCAAATGGGTACGCTTTTTCCTTCAAGGAAGAAAAAAAAATGCGTACACTTTAATTTGATTTCAAATCTCTTATTCTATTTTATTACCTTTTTATTTGTGAATACATGATACATGTTCATAAAATAACAAGTATGTTTTGTCAATTTTTGAAATATAATGAATTCTTAATTCAAATAATAAAATAATTAAACATTTCTTGTCTTTTTTAACAACGTACAGGGAACAAGTAATACTATGAAACAATTGCACCTCGGGCCCACGAGATTAGGCCTATTGCACCATTAGTCCCATTTACTTTGCTTTTATCATCCTTTGTTTTGGATATTGCACTAGTAGTCCTACAATTTTAGAGATATGCATAAATAGTTCCACGATTTATAAAGTTTGCCATGCAAGTCCCAAATTACCCTATATTCAATGTATCACATCTTTGCAAAAGTTTTTTTTTCGACACATGTTTTGTTCGTGACATTGTTACACCTACTTAGATCCAGTCTCTATTCGAGAGGTTTTAAATGGATCATGTCGGGTTCTGACTTATAAACTTAACGGGGCATCTTACGTAAAAATTTTACTAACATGTATACATACTTCAATTTGCCTAAGTTTATTAACATAAATGAATATTGTCCATTACGACCATATCAAGCCCAACATGCTTCCGTAAAATTAAAATATCCCTTAAAATTCATACCTTCTTTGATCAAACAAAGACACCGGTGAGATGGCTCGCAACACCACCGGTCGGAAAATTATCGCCCCGGATCGTTTGACAAACGGCTCCTCACTGTTCAACCTCACCCTCGGGGAAGATGATGCAAGTTATCCGACTCCTTCAAAGAATCGCTTTCGGCCTAGACAACCTTGGTTCGTTTCCTACTCCAGGCATACCAGTAATCTTTAAACGGGATAAATTAATAGAACATTATGAAGATATGTTGAAGCAAAAAGCCCCTTTTTATTAAGAACTTATAGAAATATTTATTACATTAGTAATCTCCTTTTGGGAGGAGAATACTGGTTTAGCCTCTCATATACGAGGCTTGCACTCGAAAATACATAAAAACTTAAAAACTAAAACACTCAAAATATTAAAAAATTTTCTCTCGAGACTTTATTATAAGAAAACTAAGGAAAATGTTCGATGTCCCCAACTTCCTTCAAATCTCGCATTTTATAGATGTAAGTCCAGGACTTGAAGGCGGACTCAAATCTTATCGATACTTATGACGTCATCACCGCTTACGTCATATCCTACATTGCCTGCCTCGCCCGTGTGTTTTCTTTTTCTTCCGCGTGACTCACCCATGTGAAAGTTGTCGGGAATCTTCTAAAAAGTTGGTTTGCATGATCCCCGAGGAAAATGCATTTTGTGAGTGGGCCCTTGTCCTTTCCGGTGACCGGTCTTGTCGGTCGGGTTTGGGTGAAAACCTTTCCCAAACTCGGGTTCCTTCATTCGGGGCATGCTTGACAGATCCGGTCGATCCAACGGCCAACATGCGCCATATTACGAGAATTTCCGGTAAGTTTCTTTGCTTGCGAAATCTTGTTTTCCGAGAGAATTCTTCTTTTGGTCTCGAAGAGTTCTCCGCAAATCTCGTGGTTGATCCGGTCATCGAATTCAAAAGAAAAGATCCATTCGCCGAATTTTGGAAGAACTTGAATGGATATTTGACCTTGTCCATTTCGATTAGACAAACCCAAAGACCCATGCTCAAATGGTAGAAGCTTCGTCTTGAGAAAATACTCCTACTAACACTTGGTCCTTCTTCCAGGGTGAAGTTGCCTTAATATATTTTAAAGCATTTCCATCCGGTCTTCTTAGCTTGATGAAATGAAAAGCTTCATTAAAGTCTTTCTTTGTTGGTTCAGGAGCTGCACTGATAAAATACAGTTCCAAAATATCTCCTACGGCCAAGTGTGGATTATTGGCCTGGTCTCATAAATCGCTTCCCCAATCCATTTCGGTAATTTTGAAATTTCTGGGAATCCTGGTGACACGGTATAGATTGAAGCTAAAGCTCCAAAAGTATACCATTCATGTACTTCATTTGGATGACTTCCTGGTTTCATCCAAACTATGGGATACTTGCCTCGAGATATCAACCATTGTTTTCTCGGGTTAATACCTTGTCTTGTAACTAGTTTCTCCCATTGCCTGATATACCCGCATAGGAGAAATCTTAATCTCGTCGATTTGAATCTTAGATTTGCATCGTGGCCTAAGATTCAACTCTCCCTCTTTACCCCCAGGTCTTGGGTTGACTTGAAGACTCGGGTTGTGACAGGAGCTTCAACATTCGTTATAGTTTGTACACCTCGGGGGATGCATCACCTGCAGAACTTGTGATTATGGTACTTAAATCCATAACCTCCAGGTTAGAGCCCGCACTTTCGGCCCCTTTTTGCACATCAGTAGGAGATGCGGCCTGGAAGAGAGGCCCTTGCAACGCTTAAGAACAATTGTCCTTGAGCGAATCGGCATGCTCGTATTTGACTAGAAACGGATTTTCATGTCACTGTTGAAGTCGCCCAGAAAAACTTCGCATTGAGACATAACGCCCCAAAATCTCGTTCTAGACTCTCCAGGTTTTCCCTGAGATGTCTTACTTGTTTAAGGACTCGCCAAGAACGCGTCCTTCCATCTCGTGTCAAGAAATCGCAAGAATATTTTCATGAGATTTTATAATGACAATATCATAATCATAATATTGACATTGACTTGCCATCTAAGTAATCGAGCCTCTTCGGTTTTGATTCAATTTTTTTTTCGATCGCAAAGAATTCTTTCTCGTTGATATGCCATTTGTTTGCTTCATCGGGTGTGAATAAACCGCTGCAATATCGCATGGCACTTCCTCGTTTGGTGTGACCTTAGTAAGAAGCCGCCCACCAATCATATTTTGGCATATGTGTAAAGAACCATTCGTCCTCATCTTGGGAATCACAAGTTTTGGAAGCTTTTACAGACTTCTTTAAGTTGATTAATTCCTTCTTGATGTTCATCTTCCCATTTGAATACTGCATCTTTTTTAAGCAATGGGCTAAACACCTTCCTGTAATATGCCAGATTGTTAATGAACATCCCAACAAAATTAACAACTCCAAGAAAACTCTGAAGCTGCTTCTTGTCTTTCAGTGTGTCTGGAAATCCCTGTATCTTTTCTACAATATGATTCTGTAGAATAATTCCATATTCATCGATTTCAATTCCGAGGAATTCAATCTGTCTTATTGCGATCACCGCCTTCTTCTCTGAAAGCACCAATCCTTCTTTGTGACAAACATCTGAAAATATCTCCAAATGTTTGAGATGTTCCTTCATGTTCTTTGATGCTATAAGAATGTCATCAATATATACGAACATGAAACTGAAATAATCTTTGAAGAGATTATCCATTTTTCTTTGATATATTTGGGGTGCGTTAGCCAATCCCATAGGCATCACGTTCCAAATATAGTGTCCCTGTGGTGTAGAGAAAGCTGTAAACTTCTTACTTTCTTCCTCCATCTTAATCTGGTAGAATCCAGACTTGCAATCGAACTTTGAGAATATCTTGGCACCTTTGATGCAGTTAACCAGATGTTCTCTACTTGGGATATAGTATCCGTCGAACTCTAAAATGTTATTAATCCCCTTGTAATTAATAACAAGTCTTGGCTTTCCTCTTTTGATTTCTCCATGGTTTCTGACTAAGAATCCTAGACTGCTGTATGGAGAAACTCCTGGTGATATTAACTTAAGGTCAAGATGTTCCTTAAGTATCTTGTGCATATCATCACGATCCTCCTAGTTCATAAGGATTGGTTTGAATCTTACGAACTCGTACTCCTTTCCAGGTTTAACCTTTAAGGATGCTTTGAGCTCATTCGCTTGCCCACCATGCCAAAGGATTTTCATTATAATTCCTTTGGATCTTCTTGATATCCTCGAGTGATATTTGTTCTTCAATTGTAACATCACTCTGCGACTTCTCCATTAGGCTCATCATCAATTCTGCAATAGCCTCTGGAGGTACTCGTTCTTCTCCTTGTATTCTGAATGAATACAAGTTATTATCCCATATTTTCTTATCCTTGTAATTCGAACCGAATTGTCTATAGGATAATAATGCTTCACCAAATTTCATTCGATCCGCCATTTTTGGATTTCGGAGTTTGGCTTCATCACCACGCTTGCTGCGAAAATTAATAGGCATTTTTCTGTAAAATGCTTCCCGCAGTCTCTGGACAATGATCTTATGATCACATAAGGTTGTGAAAATAAGTCTTCTTATCTCGTTCTCCTGTGTGAATCGCTTGAATGTTTGTAGGAAATTGTTTCCTAGCAAAACATCTGCACCTGTATCATGGAAATAGATTGGTGGCGTCTTCACTTTGTACCATGCGGTACCGCCCGCGCCTCCGATCATGATTTCTGTTTGTTTAATCCCCTTGTTAAGGATAAGAATCCTTTTAGAGAAATCTCTTCCTGCAATAGCTGGTAACTTTTCTCCAATTTCTTTAGGAAAAACATCCGGCTTTGCAGTACATATTCCGGCTCTTGAATCAATATAGGCGGCGAAATATTCGGCCTTGTATTCAACATATAACATTCCGATAGAAATGTATATGGAGAATGGACTAGTGGTCATTTGATTCTGTATCTTTTATTAGCCACTGTGAACTCCATTTCGTCTTGTAGTCTTTCCCAAGGTTTATGATCCTCAAGAAATTCAATCCCCAGTATTAATTATTCTGGGATTTTTCCTGCAACTCCTGTAATAGTCAGCTCAATTTCACCTATCTTTAGGCTTCCTTGATACCGTCCAACTATTGGTTGTTGGAGATAATATAGAACATCACAAGGAAAAATATTATCCTTTTGAGTGATGTCGAATATTACTTCAACTTCTCTCCATCCATTCGATATTTCGGCTCTCTCCGTTGTTTTGAAAACATCGGGATACGTTTGAATCGTTCTTGATCTCATTTCTTCTCAGCACGCTACTCGCGTCATTCTCGTCATTTGGAAAGACATCCTCCTCGCTCAACTCTAAGACTTCGGCTTTTGTTGAAGACTCGGTTGATCTTGTATTTTCATATCGATCTCCTTGATAGTTGGAGACTCAATCATCTTTGGTAAAACCACCTGGCAAAGTCCTCGAAAATCCTTGGGACTTCAATAAATTCCTTTCTCAAGAATACTTCGAATGATGTGTATTCGAGAGAGCATAGATATCTTGTATGTGATCGAGTAGGGTCTATTCCCTTCTTTTATCAAATCATCTCTTTTGAAATCTTGATGAAGGGTTAGGACTCTCTTGAAATCTCGATATCCCAAATTATATGCAATTCTAGGATAAACATTAAATGCCAATTTCCCAAAGATACAAATTTTTCAGAATCGCTCCAAGGCATGAATCCTTGAGGTTTGAGATTCGCTTGTCAAAAATAGCCGATTGAGTGGCGAATCTATCCTTCTTCTTTGAATGTTGCTTTAGTGATGACTCTTATGGCTCCAATATGAATCCACGAGAGTGTATTTGCAACTTCTCTTTTAACTCTGCTTTTGATATCCTGAATTTCTTTAATAGGGACCAAATGCATCTCGATCAAAATTACCATGAGTAAACTCTATCGGAATAGCAAATTCTCCGGTTGTTACCCTGTGGATAATTTGGTGTTTTTATTCTTAAACCCAATTTTATCCAATGTTTTTCCATAGCTCCAATTGTAAATCCATCATAGACTTGAAGCTTTGGATCTTCCTTCATGATTCTCATAAGAGTTTTATGAGAAACCGTCAAGTAGTGTGAGAGAGAAATCACGACATATCCTCCCCGTCTGTGAAGAATTTCTTTTTTACTCGATTCTCGAGCCGGAGTCACTTCCATCGTCGAATAGATCTCTTCTTCATAGATGCTTTCATCCGAGGGAATATCCTCAAACCGATACACTGTATTAAATCCTCGATAATAGAGCGACTTCTTCCATTTCTCGTGTGGCCTCGAAATCGACTCCTCGTTTTTGATTATCCGGGCAATCCGTTGAGATTTGCCCTCTTGCTCCGCATGTCCAACAATTCTGATCTTTGAAACTTTCATTTGTTCCGGTGTGAGCACGCCCCTGAAAGTTCTCCTTCCCGTGTTCTCATGGTACTTGCTTGATTAGACCCTCGATGAAGAGGCTCTACTGCTTCCAGTCTTTGGTCTTTGCCCCGTTTTGTAACTTCGGGCTTTTTGTTTTGACTAAAACCTTCTAGGTCTCCATGAAGACCGCTTCTTTTTTTTTGCTTCCTCGGTATAAAGACCTCCCACAATTGTTGGAATGTCATTATCCACGCAACATAGATGAACCGCTTTGTTAATTCCTCTTAATCTCTTGTAATTCTGTGCACAGAGTCGCTTGGTAACACCATTCGAGATAACTTGGCCTTTAGGAAAGACATTTTTTCGGGTCACGCCTTCTACTTCCGCTCCATCCTTGTATTCCCGATAAGCATTTCTCTCCGGGGACTCGGAATTTTGGCAAAAAATAGTCATGCAAAGCCTTCCTTTTCTTCAATCTTGGATTTCCACCGTATTCGGTGAACAACTTGATATGTTCGTCAATATGACAAATATCATATAACTCAAGGCTATAGAGGGCTTGTTTATATCTCTTTCTTTTTTTCATCCTCTAATCCTCGAAATAACTTTGTCTTGGATGAATTTGGATTTTGAATAGTTTTTCCATACCATCGACAATTCCTTTAAGTGATTCTTCCGATGTGACCGAACCTTTTGCACTAGCATCGGTCATATCCGGCAATCTTCACCGATCCTTCAAGACTAATTCAAGGAGTAAAATGAATGAATCATTTGTAAGATCGAGGGTTCTATTTGAAATTCTCATAGTCAAGTCCATTCATCAATGAGAACTTCTCTATTTTTAAAATCTGGGATGTCCAGATTTAACATCAACCCATATGGATGTATTGGGTCAAGGTGCGATCTTCCATAAGGCGTCTGATAAACATTCGGCCTTCCAGTAGGTTGTCTGGTTCATGCAAGAGGGTTTCGACCTCCTGTCCCTGAAAGTGGATCACTCCCGATCGTGAAATCCTCAGCGCGTGGCATCCTCTCGTCTCTGGCGCCCTGATTCGAACCCGTACTTTCTTCGACGTTAGGATTAACTGGTGGTGGTGGTGGAATTGGTCTTCCTGCTGGATCATAGGTGACCAATGTTCCATCTCCTGTGTTCATCTTTAAATCTATAATTCCTAATCCTCCAAAGGATTCTTCAAGGTCATGTAGATCATTAAGATTCATCTTTTCAATATCCATCCTTTTTAATTTTTGATGGATTTTCCTTTGATTAGAGCAATGAGCTTCTCCTCATCTGTCATTTTTCGTATAACTTCAGTTGGTTTCCCTTTTTGGTGTAAATAGGTACTGTCCCAAATCTATACGCTTCTTTTCTCTAGGAAGAACTCGGCCTGTCTTCCATGTTCTTGACTCGTTTGGATATCATGAAGGAGTTCAAGAGTTTCCTTCGATATTTCACCATCGTCTCCATCTAGTTCGGATCGATGAACTTGTCGGGTAGATGAATATGGCGGTTGCCATAATGCAAGACTGCCGTCTTCCTGGACTTCTCTAAGATCTTCGGAGAACTTAGATTTGTCTGGGAAGTATCTCGTTCCACTTAGGTACTACATCGGGAATCATTTTTCGATGGGAATTTTTCATGAACCGTTTCTTGAAGGTTCATCAAGTGAACATATAAGGTCCAGTTAAGCATCCAGAATCGCCTATAATATTTTGCTCGCATTTTGCACGCCTTAAGGTTTCCCGCTTCGGCTCCTGCTGTTATTTTTCTTCATGTTGGTATTCCCGATATGAAACACGATCAGGTGTTCTTGTGCATACATCGTCAATATTTGACGATATGTCTGTAAGGGTACATCTCGGACATCGGTCCGGATCCATAATCTCGGAGTAATTTCTCCTCACCAATTGTTAATTACATAAATATAATAAATATAACCAAAAGTTCTTAATAAACCTGGGCTCTGATACCATTTTGAGTCAACAATTCTAAGGCAAATTGGGTAAAATGTAAAATGAATTATTTTGGGACCGAAGGTGCAACCCTTGAAAATTATGGGACCAAATATGCTCAATTTAAGATCTCGGGACTTCTTTTGCAACAATCATAATCCTATGGGACTATTGTGCAAACGTGGGACTAAAATTGTAATGAAGAAAATCCTATGGGACCATAGATGCAATTAACTCGTAATACTATCATTTGTGTACGCACTAGGTAAACGATTGGGCTTAACCCAAAACCTCTCGAGTTTTAAATATGTACATTTACACCTCCATTTATCGGCAAGGTCACATTGTTCGATTTAATACAATATATTTTTGCCGGGAAAAAAATTGGTCCTGTAACTTAGACTCTTTAGACTTTTTGTCCGCTATATTATCAGAGTTTGGTCTTAGTTCAGTAAATATAAAAATTTGGGACACTTGATCCGATATTTGCTGGAAATTGATGACATGGACTGTAATGTGATGACATGGACAACAAATTGGGTGATTTTTTCATTTGGAGGGAAAATTGTTATGTATATGATAACTGTATATATAAGTTTGATAATAAAAAAATGACAAGCAAGCATTGGAGTGTAAGGCTAATTTTTTACTTTTTTTTGTTGGGTTGGGGGAAAATTGTAGAATTGACATTTGTTGGGTTGGGGGAAAATTGTAGAATTGACAAGTAAAAAATTAGCCTTACGCTCCACTCCCATGTGTCGGCAAGGTCAATTTTCCCTATTCAATTTAGTATTCCCAATTTGAAAGTTGTTTGGGGCTGGAGGTATTTTTGTTTTCGGAGTATTAGAAATATAAAGTTATCCAAAAAAAAAAATAAGGTTGGTTGAAATTTTAAATTTAATATCGTTACCGTAATTATAGCATTGTTTAATTCTATGTTATTTTCCAAAATAATAGGGTAATTTTCATTATTGTTAATTTATTTCATTATTTAAATACCAATTAATTATTGATATATCCATAATCATTATTTATTGGGTCCAAATATTATCAATTTGCCCATGAAACCCAAGTCACCATTCCAACTTCCAACCCCATGTTACTCAAATGGCACACGGGGCCAATCTACTTGACAAGGTCCATGAGGCCCAACGTTCCGATTATAAATAGCACCCCTCCATTTATTTGTAGTGCTCTCAATTAATTGACTTATTACTCTTTGTTTTGGGTTATACTCAGGGGCGGAGCTAGACATTTCATGTTGAGGGGGCTAAATTACTAAAAATAAATTCATAAGTACTAAAATTGATATTTAAAAACAAAATATATAGAGATTAATTGAGTTTTTTTAAAATTTGGGGGGGGAGGGGTTCTACAAGGGGACGCCCCTGGTTATACTGATAACAATTATTGGCTTAAGCATTGAAGGTGCTTCTCCGGGACAATCTTCGGACCCTTCTAATGATATGTTCGTGTTGTGAGTCTATTATCTAGGAAGGATTTTACTGGAGTGATATATGAATATTGCTACCATCACAAACACATCCGTAAGGTATTTTCAATCAAGACCCGCAAAGTAAAATTGGACCATTGAAACCTCAAAGAAATGTTTTCAATTTGTAAACAATCAGCAAACATATATACATAATAAACTAGCATTTGTTATCTAACGAAATATCAAGTTGTTGATTTCACGTTAGTCCTAAAAAAGGACAAACAATTAACGGTAACATTTTTTGACATATTGTATGAAAAAATCCACAGTGAATTAAAAGTACTGCGGAGCTATAATATCCCTAGACCTTTGCTTCTATTATGTCAATTAGAATTCAAATATTTACGTTGCCTAAAGACTTGGAAGTCTAAAGTGAACTTGGGTTAACGTGCAATATCTAATTTTGTAGTATATCCCAATTGTTGCTCCATCTCCCAACTCAACTTTGATGCACCCTCATCATGTATTGGAACATACTCCTGCACAAAAGAGCAAATTTATTAGTAATTAATTAGAAACAATTTATAAATGAGATAATAACTTTTTTTCAGATGAATAATAAAAAAAATACTATTAAGTATTAATATTTATTTGTAAGATAAAAATATGATGATGGCCTATAGACAATGTCACAATTCATGTCCCTTTATTACATTATTGGCAATAATCTAGGTTGTGCTTAACATTAGTACAATGTTGGGAGCCACGTGTACAATGTATGCATAAAGATGATGTACCTCAAGCTTAGACATGAGTTCATGGGCAGTCTGGGCAGAGACAATAATGTGACGGGCAGATGGTGTTATGAAGCCTTCATCAACAGCTTTGTCTATGAAAGACAACAGTGAGTTGTAGTACCCATCTACATTCAGCAAACCCACCTGTAAATATCAAAATTTAAAAACAAAAATTTCAGAATTGCTTTATATATATATATATGTATGTATATATATACACTAGAATAACACTCATTTATTACACGAGATTTGTCCAAAGATAAAATTTTAGTGTCACAAATTTAAAAGATATTGTAGATAGAATCCTTGATTTTTGGATTATTTGTTATCTCTTAAAAATATATTCGGAAGATTTGATTAGCATCGACTTTTTCAAACTAATTTGTGAGCAAATTCTTTATTTGGGGATTTTATTATCTTGATTAAATTTAATTTGTTATCTTTTACCACATAGATAAATGTGAAGCCGCCATTTACAATTGAAAGGATGAGAAGTTGACAAATGTCCAATATTAATTAGGTGATGACATGTGTCAACTTTGTTTTTTCTTTTAGTGAATAGAGTAGATACTATAATAACACTTGTGTGTGTTACACGGGATTTGTCCAAAGATAAAATTTTAGTATCACAAATATAAAAGATAGTATAAATAAAATTCTTGATTTTTAGATTATTTCTTATATCTTAAATTTGTTATCTTTTAAATTCAAAAATATATATTCTAAACTAACACAGTATTTCTCAATAAAAATATATTGGTTAAATTTGATCAGCATCGACTTTTCCAAACTAATTATGAGCAAATCCTTTATTTTTCGAGGATTATATTTTATCTTTTAGAATCTTGATTAAATTTGTTATCTTTTAATTTTGCCTATATAATTGTCACATAAATAAATGTGAAGCTGCCACGTAGAATTGGGAGGATGAGGAGTTGAAAATTGTCCAAAATTAATAAGGTGATGATATATGACAACTTTATTTTTTCTTATAGTCTATATGTATTTCATCTATTTATTGTTCTTCATTCACAAATCACAATTCTGACAAATATATGTCTGAAATGCCAATTACACCAAAGTCTCATGAACTAAACAAATTAAAAGAAAATGTAACATATATAAGTCTTGTAAATTGTATTATTACCGGTTTGTCATGTATTCCAAGTTGAGCCCAAGTGATGACTTCTAGCAATTCCTCCAATGTACCATACCCACCTGTAATAATATTTTTTATTTTTTAATGAAGCATCAAATTTTGGCACAACTCAATCAATTAGTGAGTACTAAAACATGTTGCCTCTCCACTTGACAGAATAGTTTCTTGATTTGCTTCCAATAGAGTAACATGTCTATATATATTCCAACTAACTGTGAAAGCAACAGAGTTAATGATGACTATGATTAATAATCACTATTTGCAATAAAATGACACAAAATGATTAAGATGATTTAATTAATTACCAGGCAAGGCTATAAATGCATCAGCTTGTCTGGCCATTTCTGCCTTCCTCTGGTGCATACCAGACACTGCTCTCACCTCTCCAACTGGCTCTCCAGTTATCTGAAATTACACTATTGCCCCTCAATTAGTTCCTTATTTACTTACTCCTTAATTAACAACACCAATACCACTAGGGATCAACTTTGTGCTCTAGTGGTTAAAACATGTGTTGTAAGGGTGAATGACCCGGGTTCGATCCCATACGAGTGCGTGTATTCCCTCCCCAAATTCGCCCCATTGTACTAAAAAAGTAATTCAAAAATTTGTGGAGGTTTTGTAACTAAACCAAACCAGGTGTTAAAAAGCGGTAAGCGGCAGTGGGCGGGATCTTTGGGGCTGCAGCGTGTGGCGGAATTTGGGCAAGTTGGATGGGGCTAATCGGAAAAAAGCCGTAGGCAGGGATTTTTAGAAGAATGAGCAAACCTCAATATGTAGTTTTTGTAATTATCCCAATAAAATACCATAAAGTAAAAGATTCAAAGTGATGTGATGGTGGGGTGGCTATGTAAAAACTTTACATCATATCATGTGGTTGAAAGTTCACATGAACCTGGACATTCAATTCATATGCACAAAATAAATTACCTCTCTGGGCATTAGAGTTCTAGGAATCACCCTGCAAAACAAATAAATTCAATAAAAATCAAGATTGGGGGTATCAAAAAGAATATTCTGCAAAATATATCCCAGTGAGAAGAAGAAGAGTTTTATATAAAAATAAATAAATAATTACCCTAACACGTGGCGTCCACCATTATATACAGCTTGGGAGACCAGACCCATTAATCCAATACTTCCACCACCATAAACCAAGTCTATGTTCCTTTCAACCTGTCCACATAATTATAAATTGGTCTTTTTCATATATACACACATTTCTTGCATCAACACGTAATTAGCTGTAATTATGATCTAATCATTTTAATTAGTAATAAGTAATTAAGTGGACAAGATTTAATCCTGTTATAATTAACAGTTTTCTTGCAACAACTGCATATCTCCATGATTAATCATTAAAAACAACTTGTAATTAAAAAGCAATTAATTAATTAATTACCAGTTGTTTCCCAAGATGTATGGCTGCAAGCTGGTAGCTTGGATTCTTTCCTGGGCTGCTGCCACAGAATACACATATTCTCTTGAATCTTGATGCTTTTGTGGGCTCTTGTAAGCTATTTTCCATGGAAATAAGCACTTAGAACCAAATTACTATATATTAAAAATGATATTTTTTTCCTTTTTTTTGTTTGAAAAAAATGGAAAAATTGGGCTAAAATTTTCTTAAACTCTGGTGTTATGTGGAAATAAGAAAGGGTAGGAAACTGTGTAGAAAGGAATGAAGAGAATGGTACTTTGGTTAGTAATTGTTCACCTTTTATAATATCCAACTGGTCATGCCTTTTCCACTCCCACCTCTTCCACATCTGGCATTTATTTTGAGATAATTAAAACTTAGAAGAAAATTCATCTTATATTTTTACCTAATAGTTAGTTGAACTAATGGAATTTAATTGACTTCATGAATATTTTATAATTTTATCTATCAATTTTTTAAGTACCATAAATAGCCAAATGAAAAGTTGGAACTATTTGTAATAGATAAAAAAGCTAAAGGATGTAATCGTAAAATAGTTGATGACTTCAGCAAAATTTCATTGAGGTATATAATGTAAGACAAAATCAAATATTAATGGGTTTATATAATTTTGATACGTCTTTGGATCATTTGTACGTCATTACCTCATGATGCAGGCGAAAAACGTGAACAGAGTTACAACTCACCTCATACGATGATTTTATAATAATAGCGTAAGAGAGACGAGAATTTAGAAAATACCGAACTCAAATTTTTATTCAATAATCAACCTCTCTAATAATAATATTAATAAAATAAATATTTATTGGATAATTAAACTCCTACTACAATAAAAAAAACCTTATGAAATTTTTAAAAGATAACAACATAATCCACTAAACTTAATAATAATAGGTATTTAAATTTTATCTCTATTAGAGATAGTGTTTGTAATTATCTTTTCTTTTTTTTTTTTTTTGAATTTGTGAAATTTGGCCCAGTTGGTGTCATTTTCAATCTAAAGCCCTACAGACAGAATGGAGCTAGGTAGTTCTTTTTGTGGGCTGTTTTCTAGTACATAGGAGTTTAAATCTATGCTCTCTGTATGACCCATTTTTGCTTGCTCATCAAGAAGTGGTTGGACTACTTTAATTTAATTATGTTAGCAAATATGTGTCGAAACTTAAATTACATATTTGTACATATAAGGTGGATCGAGTATACATATTTGCAGCGGAATTGTCGATCCACATAGCCAGGATTAAGCCTGTCTACAAGCCTCCGTTTGATCCATGATTAAGCCATCTACAAGCCTCCTCTTGATTGAATCGCGAGCAACGAATAAACCCCATAGATTGGTTGAACCACGAACAAGATCACGAACCGCCTTTTTCGTTGGTGTAAATAATTACTAGAATTATTTACTTGGATATGCACACCTTAAACCCTTGGAGAACTTTGGTGATGCTCCAAGAAGAAAACCGTAGAAAGAAATTTTAGCAGAGAGATAATTCTTTCTATGTATATGAGACGTTCTAATGACCTAGTCTGATTGTAGGGAGATATATCAATATATATCTCAATCCCCTGTATCAGTTAGAGTCCTAATGGAAGAGGTTTCTAGATAAACCTCATCTAAATAGTACTCCATATTATCTCAAATATGGATGCAACCTAGTTGCACCCAATATCTCCCACTCATACATATTTGACTCGACTCATTCGAATCACATCCTCATAGTTCTCATCTCACGTCTCTTCTTTCATACAGGGAATAAGGCGTGCGACCAAGCTAGAAAGCAAAAGTGAGGAGAGTTATATTAAGTCATCACCAAACTAACATAACCCTACAACTCAATAACTCGCTATGTACCCCAAACCAAGTGGTCGCACTCAGTCAAGCATCTCTAGATCCCACAATGAAATAAATAGAGCATGCTCGACTCACTCAAGTATGGTTCTAGATTCATGACTAGTCAAACACAATTCGACATAGTCGCCCGGGCTATGAATCATAGAACATAAGTGCGTTACCAACTTAATTCTTCCTTGGCCCCACATGCCAATTAGCTTGGTCTTGACAACTTTTCTAGACATGCTCCGACAGACTGAATCACACATGGCCATTAGATACATGCTAAAGTAGCGTCATCAAACTTACACCTCATGACATGGTCCAAAGTCCCAAAGGGTACAAGCACTACAAGAAATCCGGTCAAAGACATCGGTTTTTAGCCGATGTCTATGTAAAAATCAACCGATGTCGTAATCGATGATGTTAAAAGTATACCTCTTCAACATCGGTTTTAAGGATACAAAAAGCGATGTTGTTATGTAACAAAAGACATCGTTTTTTAACCGATGTTGTTAACTTGCGATTTGCTAGCTTTTTATGAAGTGTCATCAGGTTTTGACCGATGTTGACTTCTTTGAGATCGGTGGAAAACCGATGTTATAAATGATTTAACATCGGTCTGTAACTGATTTTGTTCTTACAAAAATGATGTTATTGTATTGGGTTCAACATCAATTTTGGTAGAACAACATCGGCTACAGACCGATGTGTTAAATCTTTTAGAAATCGGCCATAAACCGATGTTGAATAGCTAAACAAGAATTATTTTTTAATTTAAAAACAATTACCCACCATTTTATTGAAATGGTTTTACATCAACAATCATCTCCCTCACAACGGGAGAAACAATCATCACACCGCCAGAGCAAGTATATAACAACCATAAAACATGAAAGCAAGAAACAACATATCATTAATGCTAATTCATCCAATCATATCAAAATGATTTCCAAAAGGATAACACTAGTATCAACAAGTCCAAACAACACATACTAGACTACACAACTTCAAAAGTGTCAATATACCAATTAACATCAAGTCCTATTAAGCACATGATCAATACATACACTACACACATAAATATAACAACTTCAAAATGGTATAATAATATCCAGTTTTCCAATATTTTAAAGAAGGCATTAAAAGACTCCAAATTCGCTAACTTCTCCGCCTTCATGCAAAAACTAGATGAGCTGAATCATCCAGGAGTACAAAATGTACAACTAACAACTATTACTTCTGATCACCTGCACAATACAATTAAAAGATTATAACTCAAAAGCGAGAAATTATTCAAATTTTAAAGACATGCATAATAAAATACTCAAATAAATCTATCTAACAATTTTAAGTATTCAATAATATTAGAGGAAATCTCGACCAAAACATAATCCTAGCAAGCATTCCATCCACTCATTACACACTTCATCGATTTCTTGGTGAGTACTCACCCTTTGATTGTTATGAACAAAGCGGTGGATATTGTCAATAAAAACCAAGTGATAGATCATCTAAAGCTATTTGAAACATGCAATACGAAAGTGAGGTTTCTATTACCAATGACTACTCTCTCTGTTCTAGCTTAGCAACAAGAATATTCGGGATAAATGTTGTTTTAGGAAAATAACAAAACCATAGCAAACAACTTTTACATACATGGTTTTTTCTAGATTTATTGTTTATTTCAAATACACTGCATAGGTGTAATACATCCATTTAAACACCACTAATTAGCTAGTAGAGGAGAAAAAAAATAGGATGTATGGAAGCTAATGGTAATGAGTTTGATGCACAAGCATATTAATTAAATGAAAAAAAGCCAATCTAGCAAAAAGCTAATGCAAAGTAACTTTGAAACGTCATTGTTAGCAAATTTGGGCTGCAGAAGATCTAACGGAACTTTGAAACATAATTCAACAAAGTGTAACTCACCTAATACCAAGGCAAGATGTCATCAATCACCGATTTGTGAGGAAAATGTTCAAGCATCCATATCATCCCTTCAAGACAAGAAACTTATATATAAAACTTGATACTAAAATAACAAGAAATCAGAATAGTGCGACTTCTCCTTAAACTTACTCTTCTTCCTCACTCGCTATCTCATCATCATATTTGCAAATTTCTTATACTGCTTATGCAACAAGTATCTACGATTTCTGAATCGGGTACTTAGAAGAGTATTTACTGTTTCAGTAACTCTTGGTACATCACCCAAGCCCGGAATATCCAGTCTCATCTGAAATGGTAACATAACATCAATAAATATCTAAGAAGATTTTAATTGCTTCAATTTTAACAATTTAAAACTTACATTAATTTGGTCATATGCAACATTTTGTCATCTTGTTTGAATTTTGGGAATGATATCTTGGGCAAAGCATAAACTCCCAAGCAACTATCCCGATTTCACTAGAAAGTTTTGATGACTGCACTTTGTCTAGAGGCCTACCTTGAATAGGATCAATGCAAACTTCAAGTTTTTTCTTACTTGCATCATTCATTCTTTGCAACTCCTTGCCTCTTGTCGACCTCTTCCTCTTTTCTTTGAAGTTGATCCTGCCCGCATAATATCCTAATACATAAACAAACAAATATACATAAACAAAAAAATAATACATAGCAAAAACTTGAACTGAAACATCCAACCTGACTCACTGTCATTGTTAACCTGTGAAGAATTTGATTCGAGGATGCATCTCCATGATTGGAAGTACATGCACATTTAATTTAGGACTTGAACTACTACTACTTACCCCGGCAAGCCTTTGTCTCCTGGTTGACAGTCTTCTTCTCACTTTTCTCAAAAGAACTGAAAAAGAAACAAAATATTTTGAAGCCATTGATAGCTTAAGCTCTCTTTTATGATTAGTTAAATACTTATGTCTTGCTTGAGAGGATAATTCACTGATTACAATGTTTGAATATTTGCAGATTACAAGCCAATCAATCTTGTAAAATACAAAATAAGCATATGAAGGAGAAAGATAATAAATTACAAAATCATGGGGTCAATTCAAAAAAGAATATAAATTACTATACTTGACAACTATTTCTCACAAATCAAATACTCCCCAAAGAACATTACAACCAGTTTGACCTAAATCTGCCAGCAAAACTCGAAACAGGAACAAAATTCTTGAATTTTAAGTAGATTATCAGAGCACATAAATTCCACAAACTCCAAGTCAGAAAACTCATCATCTCTCCTTTGGCATAAACCAAAAATTGTTTTATACTAACTATTATATCCATCAATTTTCATTCCCAATTTTCAAAACAACTAGAAATTAGCAAGACATGTAAGGTATCACAAAAACTGGGAAAAATTAAAGCCCCAAATAAATTCGAAGCAGAGAGACAAACCTTAGATATGTGGAGAGCGAGTCGCCAGCGGATTAGAGAATTTTCAGCGTGGAAATTTCTCCTTCAATTTGTGATGTGCTATCATTTGCTTCCGGGACGGCTAGGGAGAGAGAGAAAATTCGTGAGTTGAGAAGTTGAGAGTGCGAGATTATACGGAGGTAGGGTTTTGTGAGGAGGGAAAGGGAAAAAAAAAAAAAAAAAGATCTAGGGCCGCGAAGGATGAAAATAAAAAAGGCGCGCTGGTTTTGGAAATCTTCAGTGACGTGCACATAAACGTCTCTAATTGAGATATATTGTGACGATTTAACTCAAACGTCACTGATAGTTTAATTGTTTTAATTTATTAAATTTTGCAGATATAATATAAAGCAATTTTTAATTTTTGAACATATTTATTTTGTATTAAAGAAATTGTTAAATTTAAGAAAGGTAATTATTATATATATATTTTTTTAATTTTTTTTTTTGAGAAAATTTTTATATTTGTTTTAAAAAGTACCCTTTTAAACTTTTTTCTAAAATATCACAAGAAAATAAAATGATAAGTTGACTTCAAACATTAACAAATATATCAAAAAAGCATATTTGGACTTTTACAGACAAATTTTATTTGTCCTTAATCAATAACCTTTTTCAGACATAAAAAATCGTCTCTAATTACTAATTTTTCGTCACATAAAAGCCTGCTAGAAGGTCGACGTAGATGTGGGAAAATGTATACTTTATTGGAGACGATATTAAAATAACGTCACTAAAAGAACTCTATTTGAGACAATTTGAAGTGCGCCCCAAAAAAAAAAAACGTCTCAAATTCCTTAATTTGTTGTAGTGAACTAGGAAATTTAAAACTCCTCATAAATAATCGACTCTTTTACCTATGAGTTTTTTTTTACCCTCATAAATAAAGCTTTTAATGACCGTTTTTTCATACCCTCATTATATTTTGGTCATTATAAGCTAAATTTCTTGTAGTGTTATGAAGGAGTTAAACGTTAGATAAAATAAAACCTTAGGGTATTTTTGTAATTTCAAAAAATTGCTGGGTTATTTTGTAATTAGGTCAAACCTCAAAGCGGTACTTTTTGTAATTAACCCTTTATTTTAGAGTAATAATAATTGAGTTTTAACATCTAATTTAACTAAATGATGTTAATAGTGATGTTATAAACAAATATAAGGTGGTCAAAGACATCCTGTTAGAATAACCGATCTTAAACATGATGTTATAAACCAAAAAGGGGTGGTCAAAGACATTAGCTCTAAAGACGATGTGTAATAGCGAAAAAATCCGCTCATACACACGCTTCACTTAAAACATGATGTTGTATAGTGTAAGACATCATGAAATTCATGAAAACGATGTCTTTTAAGCGATGTCTTTGACCGGATTTCTTGTAGTGAAGTAAATAATATGGGCTCACACAGTGACGAAGCAGAGACCTATTCAGTCACTTTCCCATAGACGGTTAGAGATTTTTTTCTTACCGCAAGTCTACGATGTCAAGTTTTAATATAGAGAAGTAAGGTTGTCGAATCCACAGGGAATAATTATCGAATTATCGCTAAGTACTATAATATAGTAGTCTAACTTTATTTAGAAATTCAATATTTGATGGAGTTTATTATACTAAAATACCAAAAATAAATCAAGAATATGAAAATATCAATGAGTTTATCCAAATGATTAAATGAATTCTAGAGGTGTGATGAATCTAGTTATCCCTTATGTTATCAATATGGTTTATCAATCATCAATTACCAATTTATAAGTCAAGATTTCTACAATAATCATTTCCTCTCTCGAGTGCCAAATGATTTTAGATCTCAATTGGGAAATCAATATCTCTATAAAAATCACCAATTGATATCTCAATAAAAACTATGAATCTTGATAAAAGACTTCAAAGTATTCACAAATCTCTCAATTCTATGAAATCCTAAGTTATGCTATTTCAAGGTCATTTATTTAATTACCTCTCTCAAATGTCAAATCAAATACACCAAACATTCTAATTTATTGATCAAGTAATTTAGAAGCAATAGAGATCCAAATAGCACAAATAAATTGATGATCTAGATTGACAAACCACAATCTCAAAACATAAGTTCAAACATAAATTACATCATCCCTCTAGAATTATAGAGTTTAGCTCATGATTAAAGAAAATAAATCCATAAGAATACAACAATACATCTTACAAGATATGAAGAAAGCAACAAAATAAGAACAATAGTTGAGGGATCTTCTCTATTTCTAGATGATAGAGCCTCCAATCTTCTTCTCCAAGCTCTTCCCAAGATGTCCCAAGCCTTCTTCCTTGTCTTGTAGCTGTTTTTCTTGTCTTCCCAAGGGTCCAAGATCCCTAATTTCAAGCCCCAAGGCTTCTATTTATAGCCCCACAAAAGTCCAAGAAAGAGGGTAGGTGAACAGAGAAATTTCCGTCCCGGGTATGGGCACTGCGGCGCCCAGCACAAACTTAACAAAATACCGCCCGGGCGTTGGGCGCTGCAGCGCCCCCCGATCCTCACGCGTTCGTTCCGCCCAGGGCCCGGGCGTAGGGCGCTACAGCGCCCAGATCAAGATTCACGCCTGTCGACCCTGTACCAGGCGCTGCAACGCCCGCCCGTCTTTAGGGGTGCAAATGCGATTTTTTCTCTTTTCTTCTTCTTCAAACACGATTTTTCCTTCCTAGCACCGTTTTTCATCGTTTTCTTCATTTTTCGACTACCAAATATGTATTGACTCTTCATTGACACTTAATGAAATAAATTGGACTCTAACGACTCTAAAACACCCAAAAATAATACAAAATCCTAATCTAGAATACTCGATTAGTTGGTAAAATTCCAACTTAACAAATACCCCCAAACTTAAGCTATTGTTTGTCCTCAAACAATTACAACTCTAAAATGAAAAATATAAGACAACAACGACACAACCAATAACATTTGTCTCATTACTCATTTCACTATCAATCAAGCATGCGTTTTGACATTGTGATCAAATGTGTTGAATGTTCATGATAATTCGTTTTACATTATTCAAATTGATTCATGTAATCGAATGTTATCAAGATGATCCACTTCTAGATATCAAAAGATAATGACTACCGAATTCTATAAGCTTGCCATTCACACTAATCTCCACTAATGTAGGCTAATATAACACAAGGATCAATAGGGCTTTCAAAGCTTGTAATGTGTCTTAGGGTCAGGTAGGAAAATTTAGGATTAAATGGCTCAACTCACCCAAACACACAATTATCTCTTCAAATCACCAATTGCCAAACAAAATGGCTACCTTCACTTTTGTTGAATTCTCAATTATTCTCCCTTTACGAGCCTCTATTTTTATTTTTATTTTGAAACCCCCAAACTTAATCTTTTGCATATTTTAACACATGGGGTTTTATATTTTCTTTTTCTCGGCAACTTCATGCGAGTGAACACATACCCTACTTATCATATCCTCCTCAACCTTCAATCATTTTGTGTGTATGGGTGATGGGTAATTAGGATTTTCACATGTAAGCTCAAGGTAAAAGATTGGTTGCCAAAGAACAGGTTTAATAGGCTCAAAAGGGGACACTAGGGAAATTATATCGTATAAAGGTAGGCATTTTGGCTCTAGCTTATTCAAATATGGCCTAAATCATTTCCTTAATGTTATTTCACATAGGATTTCGCCTCAATTAGTGATCGAACAAGTTCTAGAATTCGGTGGGATCATACAAGCAACACTCAACTTCATTAATCATTTTCAAATAAGTTAACATAATTATGCATGTATATGAATTCAATGAAGCAAAATATAGATCACCACTTAAAAGCATGCTCTTATGACAATTCAACTCATAATCAACAAATCCACTTAGTCATATAGTTCTACGGTTCAACATACTACTAGACTCGACTCGTTTTTATTTATTTATTTTTTTTTATTTTTTTCGACACGACTCAAAAGATACGAATACATATTACACCCCCCAAACTTAAAATAAACATTGTCCTCAATGGAGAGTGAGAAAAACTTTCCTGGTAGCCGGAGTGCCTAGGACTCCTCATCGGAATCCCTATCGGAGTCGTGTGGTGGAAAATGAGCAATAGGACCGGTGGTGGTGGTGTCGGGAACTGGAACTGTGGGTGCGTCTGTCTATATATCTTGGCGGGAACTCGGTTGTGCTCATTCACATATTCCTCCCGTGCGGCTACGTGGCGTTGCTCGGCTACAAAAAGCCCCGCAATTCTCGTCTTCGCGAACTAATGCGGTGAAGAAGGGTCATCATCATGATGTGAGCCTGCGAACGATGTGAGCCTGCGGAACGAGAATGGCCCACCACTGAACCAGATGGAGCATCAATATTTTGTGACTGGGTTTGAGCCTGAGGCTCAACAGGTGGAGGAGCAAATTCGGGATCAAGGATATATCCCGCACCCTTCGGATTAGGCACACCGCCTGCCCATTCTTCGTAGAAAACAATAATAGCTGAATCGATAGGCCCTTTAGGCCTTTCTAACGGCTCGGAGTTATCCCACATAACACCATTTTCTTACATAACCCACAAATTAAACTCGGTAAGATTAGTCCCCCGGATTTGGAGTGTAGAACTTTGTAGAATGGACCTTGCAATAATCACCGCTGGGCCGAATTGTATGTTAGTAACAATAGCATATAGAAGATGGGCTCATTCCTTAGTGACGTCACTGACATGCTTGGTTGGTATCAAATTGTTACATATAAAGTAGTACCAAGCTCGCCCATACCGACTAAGCCGCAACTTTAATATGACGTACCTCAGTTCCAGGCCGACATAAGGTATTACAAATCATCTCCATATTCGGTGGTTGCGAGACGAATTCAACATAAGGTGAGTGATCCACCTCTGGTAGTCCATAGTATCTCCTTATCATTGCTGCATCAGTGGGTATATATTTCATTCCACGTACAAAAATCTTCGTGTGATGGCTAGTTGGGGACGTCACATTCGCATAAAATTCCCGAACAATATTCGGTGCGAATGGTTTAGGTTGGGCACAAATTTTCTTCCATCGCTTTTGGTGTATCATTTGTGCAAGCTCACCATCATTCGGCCCCGGTTGCAATCCTCGTTCCGCCTTTATACTCTTCGTGCATAATGTGTCATAGTATAACTATTGTGCTTCCAAGTTAATAAAACGGTCTTCAACATTTTCTTCGGAAGTACTTGCCACGTTTTTGCCCTTGCTTGTGTTCTTTGTTCTTGGGATTTTAATTGATCGGGAAATCACCGGAAAATAACACAAGCAAAATAACACATATAACACACAATACGAGTTAGGGGTTAGGAATTTTCGCAACTACTCAAGAATTATGCATCCTTGTCATCAATTCACGATCAAATAGCCTTTAGTACACAATGATGACAAGAATCAAATGCCTAGGTGTAATATTTTTCATTGAGACATTTTAACAAACACCTTGTAGGCATATATGCAAAGGAGAGATGAACACCAAATTTGAAATTCAATTCAAGCCCAATTTTAAACACCAACCAATTCAAGCACAATATAGTCATATATCGTCACAATTTATCAAGAATTTTGAAATTACAATGATATTGAAAATTTCCACTTTTTAACCTAAGCTTGAAAATTTTGCAAAAGATGATGTACAATGAAGCTCACTTACCTAATTGATAAAGAAGATGAATTTGATGATCAACTTGCTCAATTGCCCACTTAAATGTAAACTTGAAGACTTTGTTGGATTTTTGTAGAGATAAGGTGAAATTGGCGTGAGGGTGTGTGTGTTGTATGTTTAAACCTAAGGTTGAAAAGCCTTATACTTCCCCTACTAGCATTTTGCATTTTCATTTTCACGCCCGATAACTACAATTTTCATTTTTTTTATATAAATTAAAATCACAATCAAACTCAAAATTTAAAATCACACACAAATTAATTCACGCAAAAATCACACCAAAATTCAAATAAAAACACGCCAAAATAAAAGAAAATAAAATCACACTAAAAATGCGATCACACAAAAACCACTTGGGTTGCCTCCCAAGAAGCGCTAAATTTATAGTCGTTAGCCGGACTTAACTACTCGGGCTCCAGAAATTTCATCACCAAGTGGAAGATTTAAAACCTTCCTTGCTTCATTCCCGAAATAATGTTTCAATCGTTGTCTGTTCACTTGGAACGAATTCCCATCCTTTCCTCTTAACTCGACGGCACCATAGGGAAATACACGTTCAACCACAAATAGCCCGGACCATCGTGATTTGAGTTTACCTAGAAATAGTTTCAATCTAGAATTGAACAATAACACCTGTTGGCCGGGTAAGAATTCACGTCGAAAAATCATTTGATCATGCCATTTTTTTGTTTTTTCTTTATACATTTTGGCATTTTCATATGATTCGTGACAAAATTCTTCCATTTCGTTTAATTGAAGTAATCGGGTTTCACCGGTCTCTTTTAAGTTAAAATTCAATTTCTTAATTGCCCAATAAGCTCGATGCTCAATTTCAACCGGCAAATGGCACGCTTTACCAAACACCAATTGATATGGTGACATACCAATAGGTGTTTTGTAAGCCGTGCGATAAGCCCATAAAGCATCATCGAGCTTTTGTGCCCAATCCTTTCGATTAAAACTCACAGTTTTCTCTAGAATTTGTTTCACTTCACGATTGGAAATTTCGGCTTGACCATTAGATTGAGGATGGTAATTAAGTACAATCTTATGGCGCACACCAAATTTAGCGAGAAGGTTATTAAATAATTTATTACAAAAATGCGTACCTTCATCACTTACAATAGCTCGAGGAGTACCAAACCGGGTGAAAATATGCTTGTGCAAGAATTTGAGTACTACCTTAGCATCGTTCGTTGGTGTAGCAATCGCTTCTACCCACTTGGAGACGTAATCAACCGCAAGTAAAATGTACAAATTTCCATAGGACGCAGGAAATGGCCCCATAAAGTCAATACCCCATACATCAAACAACTCCACCTCCATTACATTTGTCAAAGGAAGCTCATGACGCCGTGAAATATTACCAACCCTTTGGCATCGATCACAAGTCTTCACAAAAGCATAACAATCCTTGAATAATGTTGGCCAATAAAAACCAGATTGTAGTACTTTTGCAGTTGTCCGGGTTGGTCCAAAATGTCCCCCGTAAGATGAGGAATGACAATGCTAAAGAATTTCTCCAATTTCTTCCTTGGGAGCACAACGGCGAATGATAGAATCAGCGCATCTTTTGAACAGTAATGGATCATCCCACAAATAGGACTTAACATCATGTAGGAATTTTTTCTTTTGGTGTGAAGTCAAGTCCGGTGGAAGAACTCCTCCCGCGAGGTAATTAACAAAATCTGCGTACCAAGGTAATGATGTCTCGGCACGCATAATTTGTTCATCAGGAAATGATTCTTTTATTGGGCTTTCAATCACCTCGTGAGGTTGCTTAAGGCGGGATAGATGGTCGGCAATGACATTTTCGCTTCCTTTTTTTATCCCGAATCTCAATATCAAATTCTTGCAAGAGCAAAATCCATCGAATTAACCGAGGTTTTGCATCCTTTTTTGAGAAAAGATATTGGATTGTCGCATGATCCGTATAAACAATCACTTTTGTACCCACCAAGTAAGCTCGAAATTTATCAAATGCAAAAACTACCGCCAACATCTCTTTTTCCATGGTGGTGTAGTTTTGTTGGGCATTGTCCATGGTCCTGCTCGCATAGTAAATTGCTTTAAAAATTTTGTCTCGCTTCTGACCAAGAACGACACCCACTGCATAATCACTTGCATCGCACATAAGCTCAAATGGTTGGGTCCAATCCGGCACGATCATAATAGGATCTGAAACAAATGCCTTTTTTTATCTGTTCAAATGCATGTAAACAAGACTCATCAAAGCAAAAGATAGCATCTTTTTCAAGGAGATTACAAAGTGGTTTAACAATTTTTGAAAAATCTTTTATAAATCTCCTGTAAAATCCTGCATGCCTTAAAAAGCTTCTTATGCCTTTCACATTTGAAGGTGGGGGTAGTTTTTCAATAGCCACAACTTTCGCCCTGTCAACTTCCAAACATGTACAAGAAATAGGATGCCCAAGTACAATCCTTCTTTGACTATAAAGTGACATTTTTCCCGTTAAGTACAAGATTAGTTTCCTCACAACGTTGCAAAACAAGAGATAAGTTATGCAAACAATGGTCAAAAGAAGTACCAAAAATAGAAAAATCGTCCATAAAAATCTCCATGATTTCCTCAACCATACCATGAAAATTGCCATCATACACCTACGAAAAGTAGCGGTGCATTACATAATCAAATGGCATCTGCGAAATGCAAAAGTACCATATGGACATGTAAAAGTAGTCTTTTCTTGATCCTCGGGGCAATGGCGATTTGATTGTACCACTGAATAGCCATCAAGAAAGCAGTAGTTTTCGTACCACCCGCCAACTTTGTCAACATTTGATCAATAAAGGGGAGGGAAAAATGATCTTTACGAGTAGCTTTATTCGGTTTCGTAATCAATACATACTCGCCTTCTTGTGGGATTCGTGTAGAAATTAATTCATTGTTATCATTTATCACAACTCATATATCTCTCTTTTTAGGAACAACTGCATCAGGGCTCACCCATGAACTATCAGAAATGGCATAAATAATATCTGCCTTTAGCCATTTTAAAACCTCATTTCTCACAACTTCTTTCATTGCGGGATTAAGTCGTCTTCGGTGCTCAATAGATGGTTTATAAGACTCCTCCATTAAAATTTTGTGCATTACAATGGAAGGACTTACACCTTTCAAATCAGAAATATACCACCCCAAAGCCGACTTATGCTCACGAAGCACGCGCAACAACTTTTCCAATTCGGGTGAAGATAATGATGAAGAAACAATTACCGGGTAAGTTTTATCTTTTCCCAAAAATGCATATTGAAGATGTTCTCGAAGTTCCTTTAGTTCTAAAGTACCTTTCGGAATATTTTCAATATTAGCATTTTCTAATTCTTCCTTTTGTTTTTCTTTGTCAATTTGTTTAGCCTCATGGGAAAGAATAAACTCAAGCAAATCAATGTCATCACTAACTCCATCATCACATTTCATTATTGAATTAATCAAACAATGTTCTAACGGATCTTTTAAATCTTGTTTTATAACCTCCATTTGAACACATTGTTCGACCATATCAATAAAATGACATGTTTGAGGTTCTTCTTGAAATTTCATTGCTTTATAAATATTAAACAATACCTCATCATCATTTACCCGTAATGTTAACTCTCCTCGTTGCACATCAATTAGAGCTCGTCCCGTTGCTAGAAAAGGTCTTCCAAGAATCAATGGCATTTCATGATCTTCCTCCATATCCAACACCACAAAGTCCGCCGAAAATATGAATTAATCCACTTTGATCAACACATCTTCAATCACTCCTTTTGGGTAGGTGAGTGATCTATCGGCTAATTGCAATGTGATGATGGACGGCTTTACCTCTCCAAGGCCAAGTTTCCTGGAAACAGATAACGGCATAAGATTAATGCTAGCACCCAAATCACAAAGAGCCTTATTAAAATAAAAATCACCAATAGTGCAAGGGATAGTGAAACTCCTCGGATCTCTTAATTTTTGTGGTAGTTTCTTTGCAAGATGGCGCTACATTCTTATGTGAGATTTACCGTCTCGTATGCCTCCAACCTTCTCTTTCTCGACATCACATCCTTCATGAATTTCGCATAATTTGGCATTTGCTCAAGTGCATCAGCAAAAGGAATCTTGATGTGAATTTTCTTGAAAATTTCCAAGAACTTGGAAAATTGAGCGTCCAACGTTTTCTTCTGAAACCTCTGTGGAAAAGGAAGAGAATTTGGTAATACATTATCAGAATTGGAAATTGGTTTTACCTCATTTTTCGCACTTTCTGATTGCTTGTCAATGCATGCCCTCTTCATTGCGGAGTGTTTCAGAGCTTGCTTTTGGTTCATTGGTGGCATGAGTAGGCATCTTTGGTTCATCATATTCAGTTCCACTTCTCAACTTAATGGCCTTGCAATACTCACGTGGGTTCACCTCGGAGTTACTTGGAAACGTATCAACTTTTTGTTGTGAATTAATAGCCGTGGTCAATTGGCCCATTTGTGTCCCCAAAGATTTGAGATGGCTCTCAATTGTTGTAACTCTTGAGCTCAAGTTGTCCATGTTAGAATCAGTTTGGTTCATCATTGCTCGTGTTTCTACAAGGAATGAACTAAGCAATTCTTCCAAAGACTACTTTTGCTCTCCCACGTGTTTACTCGTACTTGATTGATTTTGGAATCTCGGAGGTGGTTGCAACACATTTCTCGTATTGCTATATGAGAAATTTTCATGATTATGAAGTCCCGGATGATAGTGCGTTGGAAATTGATTCCCTCTATTGTTGAAACCCCGATTGTTCACGTAATTAGCTTGCTCCGTATCGGGATTCACCACTTCTTGACTTACCTCCGTAACAACCTCTGTTTGTTGTTTTCCACCCAAATTTAGAGTGGCAATTTGCTTTGACAATGTAGAAATTTGAGAGACTAATGCGGACATAGTATCAAGTTCAAGAACACCGGTAATTTTTCTTGGCGTAGATCTCTCAGAGGGCCATTGATAACTATTTGCAGCCATTTTGTCTAGTAAGAGCATGACTTCACTTGGAGTTTTAGCCATCAATGTACCTCCCGCTGCAGCATCAATAATAGTCCTCGAATGCCCATTCGTACCATTGTAAATCTCGCGACTTACGCTGTCTGCGTACCCGTGTTGTGGACACATTCTCAATAATTCCTTGAATCGCTCCCAAGCTTCGTAGAGTGGTTCAAAGTCGATTTGATGAAATTGAGCAATCTCACTCTTCAGTTGAAGTGTCTTGCTAGGTGGAAAGAATTTTGCCATGAATTTTTCAGTGAGATCATCCCAACTAGTGATACTTCCGGGTGGGAAGGTTTGAAGCCATTGTCTAGCTTTATCACGAAGTGAAAATGGAAATAAACTCAATCGAATAGCTTCATCAGGAACTCCATTCATTTTTATTGTGTCACATATCTCGAGAAAAACGGCCAAATGAGCGTTAGGGTCGTCCACAGCAGTACCCCCAAACTGGTTTTGTTGTATCATGTTGATCAAGGCCGGTTTCAATTCAAAGTTGTTTGCATTAATTGGTTGGCGAACAATGCCTGAATAATTTTGGTCCGTGGTTGGTCGAAAATAGTCACGAATGGCCCTCTCCGGTGGTGCAATAATGGGTATGCGGTTTTCATCATCACCGTTTCCTGCCATTTATGCGAATTCAATTCTTCGTGCGGCTCTAATCTTTCGAAGTGTTCTTTCAATTTCTGGATCAAATAAGATTAAATTAGCACTTTTATTTCTTTGCATCAACAAGAAAACACAAAAATGGCATTAACCCTATTGTAACAAGAACCAATCTAAATTAAAGTAAAACTACTAAGTAATAATATTAACGCAACTAAGATAAATTATTCCCCGCCAACGGCACCAAAAATTTGTTAGAGATTTTTTCTTACCGCAAGTCTACGGTGTCAAGTTTTAATATAGAGAAGTAAGGTTGTCGAATCCACATGGAATAATTATCGAATTATCGCTAAGTACTATAATATAGTAGTCTAACTTTATTTAGAAATTCAATATTTGATGGAGTTTATTATACTAAAATACCAAAAATAAATCAAGAATATGAAAATATCAATGAGTTTATCCAAATGATTAAATGAATTCTAGAGGTGTGCTGAATCTAGTTATCCCTTATGTTATCAATATGGTTTATCAATCATCAATTACCAATGTATAAGTCAAGATTTCTACAATAATCATTTCCTCTCTCGAGTGCCAAATGATTTTAGATCTCAATTGGGAAATCAATATCTCTATAAAAATCACTAATTGAAATCTCAATAAAAACTATGAATCTTGATAAAAGACTTCAAAGTATTCACAAATCTCTCAATTCTATGAAATCCTAAGTTATGCTATTTCAAGGTCATGTATTCAATTACCTCTCTCAAGTGTCAAATCAAATACACCAAACATTCTAAATTATTGATCAAGTAATTTATAAGCAATAGAGATCCAAATAGCACAAATAAATTGATAGATCTAGATTGACAAACCACAATCTCAAAACATAAGTTCAAACATAGATCACATCATCCCTCTAGAATTATAGAGTTTAGCTCATGATTAAAGAAAATGAATCCATAATAATACAACAATACATCTTACAAGATATGAAGAAAGCAACAAAATAAGAACAAGAGTTGAGGGATCTTATCTATTTCTAGATGATAGAGCCTCCAATCTTCTTCTCCAAGCTCTTTCCAAGATGTCCCAAGCCTTCTTCCTTGTCTTGTAGCTGTTTTTCTTGTCTTCCCAAGGGTCCAAGATCCTTAATTTCAAGCCCCAAGGCTTCTATTTATAGTCCCACAAAAGTCCAAGAAAAAGGGTAGGTGAACATAGAAATTTCCGTCCCGGGTGCTGCGGCGCCCAACACAAACTTAACAAAACTGCCCGGGCATTGGGCACTGCAGCGCCCCCCGATCCTCACACGTTCGTACCGCCCGGGCGCTGTAGCGCCGGGCGTTGGGCGCTGCAACACCCAAATCAAGCTTCACGCCTACCGACCCTGTACCAGGCGTTGCAGCGCCCGCCCATCTTGAGGGGTGCAAATGCGATTTTTTCTCTTTTCTTCTTCTTCAAACATGATTTCTTCCTTCCTAGCACCGTTTTTTGTCGTTTTCTTCATTTTTCGACTGCCAAATCTGTATTGACTCTTCATTGACACTTAATGAAATAAATTGGACTCTAACGACTCTAAAACACCCAAAAATAATACAAAATCCTAATCTAGAATACTCGATTAGTTGGTAAAATCATAACTTAACAACGGTCGCCTCAAAGCACATGTAGTATGAATACATGCTATGATGGAGCTCCCACTCAATTTAGGCATGTCACGCTCTAAACATCATATAAATCTTAGTCCAGTCGCTATTCAAGCACCCGACCTGCGTACTACTCGTACTCACTCCCAAAGTGTCATACGATAGTTCGCACATTCTGCTACAAATAGGCTTTTATGAAGTTTGGACATACTTCATAATCGATCAACTCGGATCTCATCTTAACCTCTAGTTAAGGCGACTATTAATTATACTTATTAACCTTCCTCACTACTCTAGCGCGAAGGCCATCATTCACAAACCTCCTTATGCGACACAATCTTTTAAGTCTCATCTTGCTCGCTCTCATAGCGCCAAGGTGATTGCTCTTGTGAGAGGGCCAATCAAAGCTTGGTGACAACTCACAAATTCAGTACCAAACACATAATGAGAATCCAACATATCTCATTAATCACAATATGTTCTCATAGGCCACATGATCAATTCTACTTAATCCCTAGTGACTCACATGCCTTTGGAGCATCTCTCCAAACAAAGGCTCATAAAAAAGGGATGAGCGCCCACCGCTCGTTGAAGTATGCCCGAGAACAATATTGACTATCTTATAAAAACTCTTAAGTGAAGTAAAACCTCGAGTAAATAAGTTTGGTCTACCATCCATGTTCGACACCTAACCATACACCAAAGCATTTTTACTATCACAAGACAACAAAATACATCATGAATGTGCGGCGTGCAATGCGCATCATTTCATGATGCCAAATTTGCCTCTAGCAAATCATAGACCAATCTTTTAAGATATCTAAGTATCCACATGTCGACATCATCACAATAGCGCATGGATCACCGATATCCACTCACCAATCACACTTTGCTAAGTACAAGATTTCATCGAGCACGCACATAGCGCACATCAAACATTCGACAATGTTTACTTAAATTAGCTAGCATTTATTTCATCTTAGAATATATCGTTTCTTGACTAAGAATATGATCTTTGACCATGGAGTGTAAAGTCAGCCAATACTGAGTGGCGATAACTCCATGTTCTTTCCAGTCATCACATTTTTGCCATATACAATGAGATACAACTCTACATATGCTCAGTGAATTTATTACCATTGTAGGCCTACCAAAATGATAGCTCGATGAAATCAATGATAACTCAAGTCACAAGCTGGAGCTTCTTGAGTAAATCAATGCGCCCTTAATCCACTTGTTGAATTCATCGGGTGATCCACATAGATCTCCTGATTCAACTTTCACTGAACTGTGTCAACATCAATCATCCAGGACAAACCCAGATGAAAATGGCAATAATAGATTACATATCAGGCGAATTGAGGCAATCTCACCACTTAGGGAGAACATCTCAAAAAATTTATGCTCTTCTAACAGGCGTAAACATTTCGTCCTTAGTCGAGCTACACACATGTTAATCAACCCATCTATATTGCACTTGACCTTCCGAAACCACATGTTTCAAATGGTCTTGCATCTAGATAGAATATTAACAAGCTCTTAGACTTTATTCTTAGTCATTCCACTCATCTTTTCCTTCGCAACAACTATCCACTTAGGGCATTAAGTGAAGTCACATATTCTATCGACTCATCAACATCCACAAAAGTAATTGTGAAGGATACCCACTCAATCTCATATAGATGATAGGGAATATTTCATATTCACTCCTTTTACTCGTGGAATTTGAGAATTCTTTGCGTGTGAGACACTAGCTCCCACTGACTTAGTGTCGCTCCCACTATCCCATCGATTACCAAATGAGTATAAATACAACATCCTCGCTAGAGAAATGAGCGCCTCCTAAGGATCCTGCAACTCGTATAGTTTTAAGATCTCTTTTGACTTCACAAATGCTCAATAAATCCCATTGAAGGGAAACCTAAATCGTGCGACTTGATTCTCCACTTGAGAACACATATTCTCGAACTTACATAGGCACAAACCCACTAATTTGGGTTTGTTACCAAATTAAAGCTCATACAAGGATGATGAATCATTTGGAAACACATATTTTATGATGTAGGCAGCAACAATATACAAAAATCAATTTGCGCCATCATAAATCTAACTATTTTGAAGTGATTGTCCCTTCTTCGCGAGCTCATATAGCTGCAAAGTATTTAGAACCATCATTCAATTTGCAACTTTATTTCCTTCAACTGTTTGTCCAAACTAATTAGACACACTATTTTTCGCTCCCTATTAGCACATATCCATCTGTTAAGAATCGCTCAAAGCAATTTGGTGTTTCTAACTGATGAGAGTGAGAATGTACTAACTTATAGCGTAAATAGCAATGAAAGAAAATATAATGTGTTAATTTATGCCTCCCACTCATAAGTCTGCACTCAATTTAGTGGACTTAGCTTTATAGGAAAAGTAATCAACTTACATTCTTCAAGCAAGCTTATCCCACTGGAAAAATAATTATGCAGAGGGAGATTGATCTTAGCGAGTTAGACAATAAAGCCTCCTCGAGCTAATACAGTCGTCCTCCTAACCTTACATTCCACAATATCTTTACAAGATCTAAAAAGAAATACTATCTAAAGCCAATCATTACAAAAAAAAGATAGACAAGTCTTCTCACTCAACAAATATCTTACAAGTGCATTTATCCGAGTAATATATCTTACAAGTGCATTTATCAAGTTGCTCACACCAACTGTTCAGCTTGAGGTGACTCCTTTTAAATTATAAAAGAATAATATATAGCTTTTGCACTTTAATTTACTATCCCATGTTTTAAGCTATTTCTTTCTTTCTTTCTTACAAGAGATGTACCAACTATTGTGTATTATTATTCTTGAGCCATACAGCCAGGAATATTTTCTTGTACAAGAAAATTCCCTAAGGAGAATTGATACTAAAGTAAAATTGCATTTAAATGGAACTAATTTTACAATTTATTCTTTTGTTCTATTCCCTTTTCACCCAAAACACGACCATATATAAGTAAATAATTTAGGACGAACGAAATTAATGTCGGTAGTCATATATGGTGAAGATCAGAGCATAGTTGCTTTTATTTTTCTTTTTTAAAAATGGAAAATACATAAAAATTGCCAACACGTTACATGTCGTTTTCTATGTATAATTCATTGTTTCCAACATGCAAAGTAATTGCATCTTTTGACAATATCAATTTCTACGATAAGGTATGAACAAGAGTTGTCAAAACGGGTTAGTCCGCTAATTGGCGGAACAGGGCCAGGCAGCCCGGCCCGCTATCATGACGGGCCAAAAATATGTTGATCCAACCCAATCCACCATGGGCCGCGGGATAGGTGGGCCAGCCCACCCAAAAAAATAAAAAAGTAAAAAAATTGCATATTATTAATTTTAGTGAGTTAAATATAACAATGAATGACAATACATATTTTTAAAAAAAAATTATATACACTTTTGTATGAGATAAAAATATAAAATATCAATTATACTATTTTTTTTCATCTACTTCTTATTTCTTCTTAGGCCCGCTTAACATTTAATCCACCTCCTACCTTAGGCGGGCGGGACGGGCCAGACTAATGAATAGCATATGCCAATATTGCATCAAAATTGGAAAATTGTAATCAAGAGTAAGAGAAATTGGAGAAGATGCTTTAGGAATTTATTTCAAAGTCAACAAGACAATAGCATTATTCATAATGAAAATATACTAGGCAATTTTATAAATAATATATCAAATATTTTGATGCTGCTAAAATTTATTGATCATCTAAAAACTCCAAAAGTCGACTCCGAAGTAGTGGAATCCTGCCTAAAACATAAACAAACCATTAGGAGAATCACAGGGTTGTCTCAGAGAAGTCTATCGGATTCTTAAATCGACAAAAATTTTAATTAATAAAACAAAGGACCAGAGTGTGGAGTAAACAACTATCTATAATCGGGACTTGGGCCTCATGGGCCTTGTATTATGGATTGTATCTCGTGACAGAATTTTCTATCAGAACTTCAATAATATGGTTTCAACTTGCCATAGGGATTGTGGTCCCAAACTAAATAATGTGAGATCAATGGAGTCGTGACGGTGCCATATCGAGCACACGTACACTTGACTGGAGGCCACACCTTTGATGGCCAAACCTCAAAACAAGCCATTGGAATTTTGAAAAGACCTTCAAAGGTCATCCACTACATTTTGTAATATGCCAATTGTTAATTCCTCAAAAAGGTTTAAAACGTTTAATTCAATAGGTTCAAGTTTACTGTTTTCAAGGGGCTTTTTGGTGCAAAAATCCTTGCGTGCTTTTCGCTCTAACTGTCTCTTTCTTTTGCTTCTTTTTCTTGTTGTTGTTCATCCTTAAGGAGTGATTTTTAACCGTTTTTGGCATGAAGCCACCATCTACATCTTTTTTATCGTTTTATTTTCTACAATAAGTGGTTCTCTCAAACAGATTTAGGTTATTTTTATTTATTTTCTTATTTGTGATTTCATTGTTTTGATGTGACATTTGGTTTGTCGTCGTCTTAGAGTAGTATTTTTCTTGTGCAGACGATTTAGATAGACAAGTTCTCAATCAGAAAGTGATGACAAATTATATTGTGGTCTTTAGCATGTTTCAAAACTGGAATCATATGTATTTTAGTCATTATTGATTTTTCAAAGTTGAAGGCTTTAAACAGATTTTTGTTATTAACCTAAATTATGATAATATAACATTGTTATTTCTTTTATGGTTTTTAACATGTATTTTTGTGTTTCTATCAACTCGGCACATATACGAAACAATAAATAAATACTTTTTACCGCTCCTTTTATTCAGTCAATTGTTGTGTTATTGTTTTATGTTTTGTTTTCACTTGGTTGAGTTTTAATATTAAATCGTCGGGAGCCTTTTCTTAGAGAAAAGTTTCATAGATTTATAAACTACTCCCACCAATTTGGATATAGTTTAATATTCAATAATGAAATATTCATAATCAAATTCATTTATTAGTCTTTTTTTTTTTACACCAGCCATTTATGTTTACCAACAATTCAAGGTAGATTTTTAGGTACAAAAGTAGTACGAGATATTTTTTTGGTTTGTCATAGGGAATATTTTTAATGGTATGAGTGCATGATGTGGAAACTAAAAATGGACAATCACAGTGAATGATCTTGACTTAACGATGTGGGTGCACGTGGACCACAAAGTACAGGTTCGTCTTTAGATAAATTGTCCTGACGATTCAGAAAACATTATTATCATTTATCCCTATAAATCTCAATAATTCATATGGATAATTACAAGAAAGACAGGATAAATTTTTTAACTCGAAAAAGTGAATCATGAGTTAGCAAAATTACTTTTTTTTTTCTTTATTTTTTCCTATTCATTGGGTAAAATTAACGGAGGTCTTACTCTTAGACTGGCCCATGTTTTTATAGGCTCGAAGTGGATCGGGCCTACTTTGGCTCGGTCCAAGTTGCCCAATACATTTTATGTGTAAAAATATTTTTTGGGTTAGTTTGGGCCGAGGAAATCAGAGGCCCGAGAGATTTTCGGGGCAACGACCTGATTTTACATATTGGCCGGATGGGTTGGCTACTGAGCTTTTGCCCGCACCGATCCTCTATTGAGGCCATTGCCTGGGACACTGGTACGAAATTCGATCGACCTATTTTATAATTTTATAAAATTATAATATAAATAAAACCTTGTATTTTGTATTATAAATATATAAATGATAATATAATTATAAAATTGTATTTTGTAAGTGTTCGGAAATTATTGTTTAGATTTTGATGAATGCCACGAAAAACTTAGATTAGAAAGTTGGCACCCCATTTTCTTTGTAAATTGCATTGTAATAGATAGGGTTATGCAGTGAGTCAAGTCGGCTATCTGGATATACAAGAAGTCAACTGGAGATTGGGATGAAGACTCATTGTGAAGCGGTGAGTGTAGTAAGAAAAGAAGACAAGAACTCGATGAAGGAGTAGCGGTATGATCTGACTATATGAAGTGTCACTCAAGTCAACTCAAGATAAGCCTCAAGTCTCGAGTTGAAGTGACGGATGAGTCGTCCGATGATTGGGAGGCGACTCGAAGTCACCCGAGGAAGTTAAGGAAGCTGGGTCAAGTCAAGACAAATGAAAAGAGTCCGTTGCGAAGTCAAGAAAGTTACTTAAATAAGTAATACTTCCATGCCGCAATGTTCTAAAGTCTTTCGACCCCGAAGCGTGCAAAAGGAATAAACCAAGGAAGCATTGTACACATGTGTCGGCTACGAAAAGTGAAGGTTTAATTAATACGAGGACATGTCAATTTCAAGAAGCGCAACAAGACAAGCCAGCGACCACAAGTGTCTTTTGAAAATTGCTTTATCTCTTCAACGGCGAGATTTTCAAAAGAAAGCTACTATAAAAGGCTGAGGAATCAATTTGAGAGAAGAAGACCGAACAACGAACACTCAAGCTATTATTCAAGTTGTAACCTACAAAATACTCTCAAGTTATTCAAGCAAATCCTCAAGCCTAAACTTAGAAGGAAATCAATCCAACACCTAGTTTGTGAAGGAAAGACAACTTCATAATCTTGTTGAAGAGGAAACTTTTGAAGAATCAAAAGGGTCTACATTCAAGGAGGATTGTAGAAAGATTCAAGGTCGAACCGGTCTCTAGTCGTTGGAGGGCTTCGTGACCAAATCCAAGAAGCTTGAGCAAGTGAGTTGTAGTAGCAAGGCAATTGCGCCCTGTGAAGAAGGCGAGTCGGACGAGAAGCAATTTGTGTGACAAGCATCTCCGTGATCGAGTCCCAAAGGATCAAGTCATTTGTGTGATCAAGACTTGCATCCGGATCGATAACCACTTTGTACTACGATCAATACTTAGTGGATTCCTCCGGAGTTGGAGAAGAGAGGATTAGAAGAATTACCCCATCTTCGAACCTCTATAAAATTTATTGTGTCATTTACATTTCAAAGATTTACTTTGCATATCATTTAATATCTGTTGATAATTTGCTATCCAACTGATAATTAACAAGTCTTTAAAACAAGTGTTAAAAACAAACTTAAACCAAATTGAGGGTGTTAAGTCTTCCAATGAAAAATATTATCACGGCCAAGTTAAGTATAAGACTAAGCGGTGAGTTATTCTATCAACAACTTAGTCGAGTCTTTGTTAAGTGGCTAACTCTGCTGGTTAACTAACTTAGCTGTCCATCAAGGACATAGCTGTGAAATCAACTCTGAACTTATTTAAAAGGACTAAATCGAAAAGTTGGTAAACCTTACTCATACCCCTTGGGACCTACAAGTGGTATCAGAGCGGTTGGTTCATTGAGCCTTCTGCACTGGTTACTGAACTAGATCTTCTTTTTCTCAAAGAAGTTTTAACACTTGCTCTTTCAAAAACTATTTTCATTCAGCAAAGTTATTACAATGGAAGCAAATTTGACACGCATTCCTATGTTCACCATTGAAGAATTTGATGACTGGAAAATGCGTATGCAGGCTCATCTATCAGCTTTACATGATGAGATATGGATAGTAATAGAAGATGAGCCACTGCAAATATTGAAGGTGAACACAGTTGTAAGTAGAGAAGCTGCAGCTGAAGGAGAAGAGACTGCTCCTCCTAGACCAGCTATGGTTGAAAAGCCACGAGCTGAGTGGACAAATGATGACAGAAAAAGATACAACCTTGACAATGTGGCCAAGGATATACTTTACAAGACTTTGGACAAAGCCATGTTCAACAAAGTCAAATCTTGCAAGACAACCAAAGAAATCTGGGATAAATTAACCTTAATTTGTGAAGGATCTGAGCAAATCAAGGAAAACAAATTATCTGTTGTTGTTCAAAAATTTGAAAATTTTAAAATTCTTACAGGTAAAACAATGGATCAGCTGGATGCTAGATTCACTGAAATAACGAATGAGCTCTCAGCACTTGGGAAATAATACACACAGAAGGAGATATGTATGAAGATACTGAGGAGCCTCCCAACTGAGTGGGAAATGAAGACCATGGCTCTAAGGCACTCGATGGACCTATCAAAAACATCCAATCATGAACTATTCTCAGACCTCAAAGCCTATGAGTTTGAGCTGAGAAGAAAAGATCAAGAGGAGATAGCTGTGCCCAAAACAGCTGCACTCGTAGTCAAGGAAGGGAAGAGAGCTGAGACCAAATAAGTCATTGACCAGGAGGAAATTGCCTTGATGGTTAAAAGATTCAACAAGTTCTTCAACAAGAACTTCAAAAGAAACAAAGGTGAATCCTCGAGGAAGACATTGACTCTCCTCCAAGTCAAGGGAAGATAGGCCACCAAAGAGAACTGAGTATCAAAAGGTCGAATATCAAAGAGCTGACAACCCAAGAAATGAGAGAGTTGATCAGAAAGTTGAAAACTTGTGTTGGAATTGCAGGCAACCAGGACACTTTGCCATTGACTGTCAATATCCTGTAGTCAATAACTACAGGAATGAAGAAGAAAGAAAAGTCTTGAGAGAAAGAAGGCAAGAAAAAAAAAGAGCAATGTAAATTTCTTCGATACATCCAAGTCAAAAAAGCGGAGACTCGAGGAGAGTAGTGAAGTGACTACTCAAGTGACTCGAAGAAGAAGCATTAATATGTCTAATGGCTAAGGAACAAGATCAACTCCGACCAAGAAGATGAGGTACATTCTAACTCATCTCATTGATTCTAGTGATAGATCGTGACACACACACTTCAATCACTCAAAATCTGTGTTGCACTCAAGAGCAAAGCACATTGATGTCGAGATATCATTTTATAAGAGATCATGTTGAAAAGAAGGACATAACCTTGGAATACATCTCAACTGATAGACAGTTAGCTGACATATTCACAAAGCCATTATGTGAATCAAGATTTGAAGAGCTTAAGTATGAGCTAGGGTTAATTGAGCTGAATTGACACTCAGAAGACTCAAGGAGAAGAGTTGGAACGAGAAAAGATGAAAATAAAGCTGAGGTCTTGAATCGGCCCAAATAAATCAGTCGTATCGCAAAATCAGCTACATCAAGTTAGCTGACAGCTGAGTACCTATGTGAAAAGAGAGAAGAGTTGAATCAGCTAAGGAGTAAGCTGAGTTATTTATGAGCTAAGTGACAAAAACGCAGTCGTTTTTAATAAGCGGGAATGTTTTTAAGTCAAAAGCTGCACGACCAAGCCTATGATTGGATATAAATGCTGCCGCATTAAATGCGAGAAATTAAATGCTAATCGGCGTGCTAAATCTGAGTCGTTGATTCTGATCAAATTTCAAAAACCATATGCACGTCCTTTCATAACCCATATATATACCATTTCGCCCGTTTTCTCTCTCACTCTACACCAAAACTGTTCATCTCTCCAAAAGCAAAGACTGTATTTTTCTCTCGAAACCATATCAATCTTCAAAGCAAGTTTCTCAAAAATCGTTCGGTAAAAATCACTGAAATGGCAACCACCTACGATTTCGTTAAGTTGGGAAAGCAAATCCACACTGGTTCTACCGTGGATTTTGAATGAATGATCAAACAGGGGTCCGATGAAACCCTTGTATAGAAGATAGCTGAGAAAGTGGAGAAGTCTGGGCTGAAACCCTTTCTCACTATAGAGTTTCAGATGACTTATGTTGAAGAAGTCGCTCAGTTCTACGTGAATGCTGAAGTTTACAACGAGGGCATCAAGTCGTCTGTTCACGGAAAAGAGTTTACGATCACTACTGAGGATCTAGCGGGCATTGTTTGCTACCATCGGAAGGAGTGCGGGAGATATTGGAGGCCGATGTAAACTTTGTTCTTTGCATGGAAAAAGTGGCCAAACCTTCGTTGTCTTTGCGAAGGTTGTCTACACGGCCCGACAAGAAGGCTGGTGAAGGAAGATTACCACAAGTTCTTTGGATATTGTTGCCAAGTGTGTAGACATCAAATTTGGAACCTTTAATCGGTTGTCCAAAACTAAGCTAATCGTGATGGGCTGCGATCATGGAGGAGAAGAAGGTAAATTGGGTGAGTTTGTATACAAATGTGAGACTCCGCCAAAATGTTGAAACAAGTCTTTCAAGGAAGATGGATCGTTCGGAGGATCTTGGGGTATGGCCTTGTTATTGGCGGTGATGGAGGTGAAGGAGTTCCACTGCGACATGGAAAGGCGTTCCATGTCAACAAGAAAATGTTCCGATCAAATCTTTAGGAGCTCGAGAAGAGAGCTTATGCCAAGAGAGCGGATACAAGTGAGGGGGAATCGGTGACCCCGAGGAAACAACTGTTGTCTCCCCTCCGAGAAGAAAAGCGCCCTGCCCTGCGGTGGAAAGAAGATTGTTGCGCCTTGTGAAAAAAAAGAAAACAACGCACTTTGCCCGCAGTAAAGTCAGTCTGCCTTTGCCCGCACTGAGAAGGAACCTCAAATACCTTCTCCCGATTGTCAAGAAAAGAAGACCGACAAGCCAAGAAAGCCGACTCCTCGAGAAAAAGAAAGTAGCACCGGTCCTTGCGCCAGGACTCAAGAAAGCGTATCCGAACTAGAAATTCCTCGGTGAGGACCAAAAGAAGAAGACTCTTCAAGCGTTGAGCTTGAGAAAACGATTAGTCGCCACTCGGTGGAACAGATCACAAAGCAATTTGGAGAAGTAGAGTCTCGAGAGATTATTGATGAAATCGCCAAGTTTGTTGAGGCCGATCAGCAGAGGCAAGTCGAAGACCCAGCTATGGATAGAAACAGTGAGGAGCATGTAACATTTGAGACAACTAAGTCTCGATGGGCGGGTTTTGTCTTCGCCCATGACGAGATCTTGCGAGGGTGAAGAACAACAAGCTATGCTACCCTCCATTCCCGAGATAGAAGGACAACACGAAGATGATGATGATGATGATGATGTGATCATGTTGTCTCCACCATATCCGGACATCCAAAATCGTCTGCGTGAATGGAAAAAGTGGAAGCGAGTCGATCAAGGAGCGATTCCAAAGAAGACGAGTTTATTGAAGAAGAAGAAGAAGCGATGAATTTCGGGGGTTGACTACGTGGTTCAAGCATTGGATGAAGAGAAGCGCATCGATATATTGAACATCTTGAAGAAAAGGAGAAGGAAAGGTTAGCGAGAAGAGGCCGACGCTTGTGAGAAGGCCAACATCCGCCCCTTCTTTGGAACCACCGAGCATACTCATCCCGGCTCGATGTTCTCTCCGGAAGTGATGAAGATTTGGACCCTGCTGCTGCGACAGAAAAATTGGAAATGCAGCAAGCCATGCGGGAATCTAGAGTGATGCATGAGCAACAGCTAATGGAAGGACCTGGAGAGTCTTCCAAATCACAGCTGGAAATTGACCCTATGTGGGTGGTGCGTGATTGCAAGCTGTTGTTTCTTGCGACCACTTCCCCAGCTCACTCTGAGAAAGATTTTAAGGGAAATGGAGATGAAAGTGGGAACTTGGGGACCCAAGTCGAGCCAACCCCTATTGAAGGTGTCATACCACCACCTTTGATGGTGAACACTCACTGAGAAACAACCGGGAGTTTGGAGGAAAGTGACCCCAATCCAGTCACTCGGTGGTGTGCCGGCTAAAGGAGAAACCTCCACTAAAGCTAGGTCGGAGGTTGCTGCTGCACAACTCCACCATGAATCTTGGAGGCGAAATGGAGAGGGAAAAAGAAAAAGAAACACATGATTGATTGTCAGAAGCTCGGACGATTGAGGTATCTCGGTGAAGTGCCATTGCTCGCTGTTGAGGCTATTTGCTAATGCGTCGAGGCACATGATGGTTCGCCGCCCGGGAGTTAACACTGGCAATGAAAGTGCAATCCACGGAGTTGAGACTCCTATGGATGCCATTTGTCGAAGACCCCAAGACAAAGTGAGTCGCCGAAGGAATGTCCAAGCATTCTTGCGATTGAGGCTGCGGGAGAGGTGCTGAAGGCCTACGGGAGGTTGAGACTTCCGGGGTAAAGAGCGAAACACTGAGAACATCCCTCCGGTTATCATCGATGCATCCGAGAAGGAGATAAGTGCCCTTCATGATTCCCAAGACAATCGATGTAACATTTAAGGTTCTGAAGGTGAAGATGAGGCTGAGTCATCCCCTGTTGCAAGTCCAAACGACTCAGTTGAGGATGTTTTCTCTAGCACGAGTAAGCCAGAATTCAAGGCTGCTCATCAAAAGTTCAATTTTGATGATGAGCCACACCTACAAGTCTCATCATTGTCCGATGACGCTCATCGACACGGCCGAGGACGGATAACTCAAATGGAAAAACCGGTGAGACCGACATTTGTTGAGGGGAGAGGCTCGGCCAGTGGGTCAACACCACAATGAACCCGGTGAATCACGATCAATGCGGGCTCCTAAAGTGCGGAGAATTGACTCAACAAGCACATCACAGCCATAAGTCACAATCGAACAGATTCCCTATGTCCGTGATGATGCGTTTGAAGAAATGTTCCCTTTCTCACTAGAGTTGCCTGATCTTGATGAAGAATCAGCTAGAGATCAACAACGTTTCCATAGACCTGATCCAGTCATTCCCACAGATACCATCGTCCCAGCAGATTTTGATTTTGATGTTTGGCGCTTAGCATTTGTGAGACGGAGGTAACAATTTGAAGTTTGAGAAGTCTTCAAGGCGATTTTGCGAGAGATAGAGAAGATGGAAAGGCACCAAGCCTCAATGGACATGCGGCTGGATAATAGAGATGCTAATCTTACTGCCGATCTGCGTGGATAATAGTCAGGATCCGGGAATCGTGGCAACAGCAACAAACAATGTGTGTGGAACAAGTTCGATACTTTAAGGCATTGTATAACAAGATGTTGATCTGGAGCGCTGATAATGCTGATATGAAGAGAAGAATGCAAGAAAGCATTGATAGAATGCATGAATCTCACAACAACTGAAATGCAATGCTGCGTGAATTCCACAAGAAATAACTTATGCGCGTCGAGAGACTATGAACAATAAATTGACCTCCTCATTTGAAATGAAGGAGTGGCGGTGAATCAAAAGCCACCGCTCGAATTTCGTGCAAAGATACTCATGCTGATTCAAAGCATAATTGACTATCGACCTCCTAGACTTCATCTTTGGTTGGTTGATGCTTCAGGGGGTTCTTCTCTCCTTTGATGATGCCAAAAAGGGGAAGAGGAATACCTAAAGAAGAAGTTGGAAAGTGCGATTGAGAAGAAAAGCGGTGAAGAAGAAGACGATTGAGGATCGAGGAGGATGGAAAAAGGAAAATCCATTGAGGGGAAGGTTCGAAAGACATGACTTTAATGGTTGCTAGAACCCCTCAACAAGGACTAAATCCTGACTAACATCATCGGCAAACTTCCGGTGACTCTGCCGCTCCAACACTCACGATGTGCCCATGTTTGAAAAGATGAAAATTGTAGAAGCGAGAGATGAAAGAGGTTGAAAGAAAAATGGATGCCCGTGTGATGAACATATCGAAACAATATGGGGGCATTCCAATGACGAGACACGATGCCATTTGAGGCGTCGGGAACCGAGCCAAGATCGTTGATGAATTCAAAACGCATTTCGAATTTGAGGGATACTTGAGAACATGTCCATGGCCCAAGCACAGGACTTGTATTGGGAAAAAGGCCTTAAGCTATGCGAAGAAGCCGACAGCAACAGACATTTGCGATCCTCTGCTTTGGACACTCTCTTTGGGAAGAAGAAAGCCCCAGAACAATACACGCCCAGGTAGAGAAAAAGCGTGGAGGAAGAGGTTTCGGACCTAGACCTCTAGCCAAAAATATCGAATACATAGATCCAGGGAATAAAGGAGGGATCTATTGGGCTAGGTATGACGTAGTAGCCAACATGGAAGTGGCCCAGGAAAGAATCTTTGAATATGTAAAAAGGATTGTACCGAGAAAATAAGAGACAAGATGATGTTTGTGGGAAGAGAGTCGGAGAAGACAAGAAAGGAAAAGAAAAGATGAAGGCGCTGAGAAGAGCCTATTTGAAAAAGAAGGCGGTGAAGAAAAGAGAAAAAAGAGAAAGAGAGCAGAGGACGAAAAAAAGAGAAGAAGAAAGAAGGAGCGGCGAAGGAGATGAAGTGTTGATGTCCACCTCTTCATGTATTTTACTGTTGTAAATGCATATGTATGTAAGTCTTCTGTACATGGAATAAAATTGTGTAATTTATATACTTGCGTAGATATAGAACACTATGATTGCTCTGAGCTCTGATACATTTTGTAAATAGCTGTGTAAAGAACAAGAATGTTATGATCAATAAAAGATCGATTCTACGCATACAATATATGTTTCTACATTGTCTGTATGTATCTTTGCTATTTACTTTTTGTATGTATGTTTTAAGTTTTGGCATCATCAAAAATGGGGAAATTGTTGGGAAATTATTGTTTAGATTTTGATGAATGCCATGAAAAACTAAGACTGGAAAGGTGTTACCCCATTTTCTTTGTAAATTGAATTGTAATAGATAGGGTTGTACGAGCTGAGTCAAGTCGGCTATGCCTGGATATACAAGAAGTCAACTGGAGATTGGGATGGAGACTCCACTGTGAAGCAGCTGAGTGTATCAAGGAAAAGAAGACAAGAACTCGACTGAAGGAGTAGCAGCTATGATACAGCTATATGAAGTGTCACTCAAGTCAACTCAAGATAGCCAAGTCTCAAGTTGAAGTGACAGATGAGTCGTCCAATGATTGGGAGGCGACTCGAAGTCACACAGGGAAGTTAAGGAAGAAGCTGATCAAGTCAAGACAATCGAAAAGATTACATTGCCTGGAAGTCAAGAAAGTTACTTAAATAAGTAATATTTCCATCTTTGCAATGTTCTAAAGTGCTCAATCCGAAGCGTGCAAAAAGAATAAACCAATGGGAAGATCTTTTTGTGTCAGGCTACGAAAGTGAAGGTTTAATTAATACGAGGAAATGTCAATTTCAAGAAGCGCAACAAGATAAGCCAGCGACCACAAGTGTCTTTTGAAAATTAGCTATATCTCTTCAACGGGAAGATTTTCAAAAAGCACTATAAAAGGCTGAGGAATCAATTTGAGAGAAGAAGACCTGAACAACGAACACTCAAGCTATTATTCAAGTTGTAACCTACAAAATACTCTCAAGTTATTCAAGCAAATCCTCAAGCCTAAACTTGAAGGAAATCAATCCAACACCTAGTGAAGGAAAGACAACTTCATCATCTTGTTGAAGAGGAAACTTTTGAAGAATCAAAAGGGGTCTACATTCCAAGGAGGATTGTAGAAAGGTTCAAGGTCGAACCAGTCTCTAGTCATTGGAGGGCTTCGTGACCAAATCCAAGAAGCTTGAGCAAGTGAGTTGTAGTAGCAAGGCAACGCCTGTGAAGAAGAAGGCGAGTCGGACGAGAAGCCGGTTTGTGTGACCAAGGCATCTCGGATCGAGTCCCAAAGGATCAAGTCATTTGTGTGATCAAGACTTGCATACGGGTGATAACCACTTTGTACTGCGATCAATACTTAGTGGATTCCTCGGGAGTTGGAGAAGAGAGGATTAGAAGAATTACCCCATCTTGAACCTCTATAAAATTTATTGTGTCATTTACATTTCAAAGCATTTACTTTCTGCATATCATTTAATATCTGTGATAATTTGCTATCCAACTGATAATTAACAAGTGCTAAAACAAGTGTTAAAAATAAACTTAAACCAAATTCAAGGGTGTTAAGTCTTCCGCTGAAGATATTATCACAACCAAGTTAAGTATAAGACTAAGCAGCTGAGCTATTCTATCAACAGCTCGATCAGTCTGTTAAGTGGCTAACTCTATTTGGTTAACTAACTTAGTCATCCATCAAGGACATAGTCATTTGTGAAATCAACTCGAACTTATTTAAAAGGACTAAATTGAAAAGTTGGTAAGGTTTATTCAACCCCCCCTTCTAAGCCTTACTTACACCCCTTGGGACCTACAGTAAGAATATTTATTTAGAGATTAATGAATTGATTTTTGACCTACTAATTTGGGGACGATGAAAGAATTTGGAGCTAAAATATATAAAAATAAAAAGACAATGAAAGAAAAATGTACTAATTAAAAGTCAAACAAATATGTATCGAAATTTCTTTTTCTTTGTCGGCTTGTATAAATTTTTTTTTGTTGACTTAGATAGTCGTGATCATTTCAACTTATATAAACTTTTTTATTGGTTTTGTCGGTTTATAAGAATGTTAACTTATTGGCTTATATTTGTGATTTTTTATTAGTAATCAATAATTAGCTCTACGTTAAAAAAATTCGTTGTACCACGCTTCTACAGCCAGCGCACCAAACTTATGTGTCGCCTCGGGCTTTCAAAACCACAGGACCGGCCTACTTTTGCCAGCTCTACTCACTACTACAAAAAACGTTGATAGACACCGGTTTTAAACCAATGTCTATTTGTAAAACAACCGGTGTTAAAGCCACTAGTGTTAAGCCACTAGTGTTAAAAGTCTGAAAGTTTTGACACCGGTTATAAACCGGTGTCTTAGATAAAAAAAATATTCGTTTTCTATGGCCCTATGTTAAAAGTTTATGTATTTGACACCGGTTTTAAACTGGTGTCTTTTGATGAATAGACACCGCATCAAAACCGGTGTCTTAATATTTTTAGAAGCGGTTTTAAAAGAGTTGTTTATTTACGTAAAGACACCGGCCCAAAGCTACAAAAAAACCATATAAATAAACAGTTCATTATGAACTCCAACTCTAGCAACCATCATAAGTTCACTACCAATTAAACATGAAATCCGTTAATACTAAAGTCACCTCCAATAGCCAAAATCCAACAAAAAATACTAGTAGCGAAGTTTTCTTTCGATAAAACAACTATAAATTCATAATCCAATTCCATCAACCAACAAAAAGACTATATAATTCAACTAAAGACAACAAAATCCATATGATCAACATAGCTCATGTCATTCAAGCTTTCAAAAATGCTCAAGCTTCTCCTACTCAGCCTTTAACCTTTGTTTCTCGTCACAAAGCTCATTCTTCTCAACCTACAAACATACACACTTTTGAGTAAGCAAAATGTGCAAAGATGCATATATCTTCAGAAATTAGATATCCATGCAAGTATAAATTAGATATTTCAATCACCACCATTGACGATGCAAAATTAAGAAGTAAAAGAGCAGGTTAATACAGAAACCAGATTTATATAAATAGACACCGGTTTCGAAATCCGATGCCGAAACCGGTGTATATTTTGGAATTTTGTTTACAATAGACATCGGTTCTAGGAAACCGCTGTTGTTTATCAAACAACAGCACTGATTAGACACCAGTTTCTTACAAAACCGGTGTTATATGTGAAAAGACACCAGTAATGTCTTACAACCGGTGTCTTTTTTATGGCGTCTATTAGCAGTTTTCTTGTAGTGACTAACCCTTGATCAGAAAAATTAAAGAAAATAATTAAAAGCAAGTTGACAAAGATGATTGTTGATAAAGTTATGCCAATCGGGTTTATGACTTTGTAACCGGCTTGAAGTTGAACATACCTGAAGACACGACTCCGGCCAGATCTTGATGGGTCGGCTATGGACTCTCAGTCGCAGGTCTGGGTATGACATATCTTGTAATTAGGATATATGTGGGATCAAGGTGTGTTCGCCTTATTTTTAGCTTCACCGCAAGTGTACGGTGTACGTTATAGAAAATGGTAGCAAGGTCGTATCCACGGAGACTAATAAATTAGTGCGCTAAGTATTGAACTAAGATAGCTTTATTTTTATTTAGACGATCGTAATTTAATGATTGTTGTTGTGAGATTAAGACAAGTTGGACTACTAAAACACAAAATTAAGATAACACAATTGATAGAAGTATCAAGAAGATGAAACGGATTTCCGAGTTAAGATTTCGATTAATAACCCTCTTGTTGTCCGATTTAATCCAAGCCAAGTTATTATGAATATTCCTATAAGACGATCACAAAGATATTTTATCCTCCCTCTCGAGATGCATATAAAACGTAGATTGAAATACTTATGCTAGCATCTCTACTCAACATGAAGTACTCAACTCCCAAAAGTGCACAAGATCAATGTCCTCACAAATATTTACAAACCTCTCGATTCATGCAAATATTTGTGTCGAGTACTCAAGATCTAATATTGAAACTCATCTCTCGAATTATGAATCAATATATCAAACAAGTTAAATCATTGATCAAGTGATAAAACAAGTATAAGCTTAAAGTACTCAAATAGGCTTCAAGATAATAACTTCAACTAAGATTAAAACATCCAACAAAAGTTCAGTAATCTACTTCCAAAACCCAAAAATCTAAGGAGTTTAGCTACACATGGTTTCTAAACAACTCATATACAAATTGTTCATAGCCATGACAACTAAAAATGAAAGATGAAAACTACAAGAGAAGCAAGAAAAACTTAGGAAAGTCGACAAACTCTCGATGTATCTCCGTTTCTTGAGCTCCGATGCAACCCGATTGTCTCCTTGATGTCTTCTTCCAAGAATATACATTTGTCTTGTGTTGTAGATCCCAAAAATGTCAGCCTCTTCCTGGTGTGCGCCCCCAAAAGTGCTTATATACCCCCTCCAAGTCTAGGTCATGTTGCTGTCAAACTATTGCAGTACAGCAGGGACGCACGGGCCGTGCGTGGACACACGGGTTACCCGTGTGCAAGTCCGTAAGCAATTCTTCTGTTCACCAACTAGCACACGGGTCATGCGTGAGACGCACGAGTGGCCCGTGCGCATGTCCGTAGGATATTTTCTAACCTTCAGTGGCGCACGGGTGGTGCGTGCAACACACGGGCTACTCGTGCGCATTGTCGTACCTTCAGTTCTGCTTTCCCAAGGGCGCACGGGTGGTGCTTAGGCGTGCGCCCTACCCGTACGTCATGTATTTTCCATCATTTGTGGTATTTCTTCTCCGCAATGCTCGTATTTGTATCCAAATTACTTCAAATATCACTAAATTCCTACAAAACGAGCAAAACATAATATCTTTCCCACAAAAAGCGAATATGAATCATTTCATATGAGTTTATGCACGTTTAGTCACCATTTTAGCCATAAATACGCCCCAAAATACATGCAAAACTCACGCCTATCAAAATCCCCCAAACCTAAACTGTTGACCGTCCCGATCAACAATTTTGAGAATAAGATAAAACACAACAGGGAGATAAGAAGTATAGCGCACACTAAGAGACCAAAAAAAACAGAAATTCATATTGTTCATCATGAATGTCAAGCAACAAACCAATCAAGCCTCAAATATCTACTCAAAGAGCATGCATCAAACAAAACCTGGTGAAATGCTCTGAGTTACAACCCTCAAAATTAAGTGTATACTCTCATCTCACGAGGATATAGGACGTGTTTATGCTTAAATCAATTCGATGTTGCAGAATTACCATAGGCTTGCAATTCGTCTCATATCTCCGCCACTCGAATGTATGCAATTTGTGAATCAAAAAGGGCTTTCTCATTTGGTTGTAATGAAGGCTCTTTGGTTTGGGAAGGAAATTTTGGATCAAGTGGCTCAAACTCGAGTATATAGACCGATGAGCATATCAATCATTTGACATTATAATCTCATATGCTACTCTAATCAACCCTTATTTTCATCACTTAACTCATCTCCGTCTCCTTCATTTCTATTGAGAATTGCCTCAAATTACAATCCTTAGCCCCCCAAAAGTTCTTTTAGATGAAAATTCACATTATACGTCGATTTTTTTTTCGATTCTTTTGTGAATTTTCACACTTCTGTTCAACTCCTTTTCTTCCTCTTTTTGTTCCAATTGACCAAATATGCCCAATTATCCTACTTTACAATTCCCACCCATTCAACCTCATTCATTCCCTTTTCTCAATGCTATACACTCGAGTTTAGGGTGATGGATATATCAAGTTCAAGGTTTAAATTTTGCGGTTATCAAAGAAATAGGTAATAGGCCCAACTTGGCCACTAGGAATTTCAACATCTTTAGGTAAGCAAAAGGCTTGAAAGGCTAGCAAAGATGGCCTTTAATCACCTTCACAATTTGCACACAACATGTGGCCTTGACAGAGATGCCCGAGCAAGTTCTAGAATTCTAACAACATGAATGATACGCTCAAATTACAACAAGGCGCAAAAGATATAAGCAGTAGAGGGTTAAAAGCTCACAGGCTTGCAGATACGTAATTCAAAGCATCAAACCAAGTTTTCCATATCAACATGCTCAATGTTATCTATTCAAGGCTCAATCAACTCATAACATCCAATCTCAACAATACAAACTTTTCAATCAACACACAAACATCAAGTTGCAACAAGCCCAGTCAACTCACTCTCTAACCTCTATGAAAGCAATAAACGTGCTCTAATGCAATGCAACCTAGAATGCTCTATATGCAACTATATGAAAACACACAAAAACACACAATGCAAAGATTTTTTTTTTTTTTTTTGCATCTACACTTTTCATTTATCGAAATACTACCTCTCCCCCAAACTTGAATGAAATTATATTTTTGTTTTCGAGAGGGGAAAAATAGAATTTCAATAGTGAAAAGTGGAGATATACCTGAATCACTGCGGAGGTGGCGGTGGAAAGTGGCCTTGAGAGATATGCCACATTTGCAACCTTTGGAGCACTTGCCACGTCTCTTCGGCCCTCCTGTCATAGTTCTCACGGAATGCGAAAAAATCAGCCCGATGCTGCCTCAAATCCTCCCCATGTTGCCTCAACTCGTCGCCTTGACGACACAAATCCTCCCCAAACGCATATAGCATATTTTGAAAGTCATTGCCGCGTTGGGGCTCGCCACCATGAGAGGTACCGGGACGATCCCCGCTATGTGAGCGTCGGGGGTAATCTCCTCCGTGTGAGGCCTCGGGAATGTCATATCCGAGTTGGGGAAGATGAGGCTCCACCCCCATTTCGCTTCTTTAGCTTTGCGTATTTTAGCTATTTTTGTGGATATTTCGTTTCTTTTTACGCACCTTATCAATTCCTTGCAAACAAACATGAGGTAATTTTTTTCTACAATTAGATAAGTTGGTTGTGGATTGGTTATGACCATTTTTATCCCGAAAAAGTCATCTTTTTGAAAAATCAAATTGCCAAAATGTTTTTAAACTGTGTGACTCTAGTAAAAGGATGAATTTGGCCAAAAGAGTTTAATGTCACGAAATTAGTTTGGACTTTGCTTAAATCTAGATACTTTGTGTCATGATCACTAGAGAAACCATAATTCGGGTATAAAAAAAGAAAAAAAATGAAAAATAAAAAAAAATTATTGTGCTAATACTGTTATAAAAAGGGACAAACCGAGGTTATATTCCTCTGTTTGTTGTTGCTTAGTAACTAGGAGCATTCATGAGCCCCATGTTTGTCTCTTACGTAAAACGGCGACACAAATATGAATATGGGACACCACCCTAGGAGTTTTTGAAAAGACATTCAAAATTTAAATCTAGTGGAAGTTTGCCTCAAAAATGTCCTGATTTTATAATTATATTTGCTATATAAAAAAAATGACCCGAGTTTTTGGACATCTCCTTTTATCATTACATTTTTGTATTTGATCTAAGCATATGAACGACAATTTTTTGTGAGATGACAACTGTGATGTTTTGAACGATTCCAATTATTGAAGTCACTCTCTTTTTAACAAATTGGTTGATTTGAAAAACGGATGGATTGGCTTAATTGGGTAGGAAAAGGTTAGCAGTTCACTTCAATCATGTCGAAATTGTGAAAATAGATGTCTCTTTTTGTTTTCAACCCGTCTCTTTGTTTTAAAAATTGCTTGAGGACAAGCAAAATTTCCAAGTTGGAGGCGGTTTGATAAGTGTCATTTTGTACATATTTTGTGCTATTAATCCAATAAGTTTGAATTGTTTTGTTAGAAAAATCATAATTTCTCAAGTATTTCCGTAGCATTTCATCGCGTGATGTGTTTAACATTATAGGTGGAGCAATTTGGAGCAATTTGAAGCCAACATTAAGTGTAAAAGGCAAGAAAATCACTCAACATGACTTGGGGGTGTCAAGTAACATGGCCATGTTCAAAAAGAAGGAAATAAATTGAATAAAAATTGGAAAAAGGGTCAAACGCCAAACCGTGTCACCAAACACGGCCATATTGAAGGGGATCAAAAGAGGAGGAAAAATCGCACAAAACAGGCCCGAACACGGCCTGGCCGTGTCGTACAACACGGCCTGGCCGTGTTGGACAACTGATCGTGTCGAGGCTTTTTTCAAGCATTTTGATGCGGCCGTACGGCTGGCGTCAATACGGGCCGTGTCAGGGCCACTTTCAGGCACTTTTTCTTTGTGAAATTTGGGGAAAACTCACCAACCAATCCACTTTGGCCACTTTTGTACATTTTTAACACCCTATTTTGCTGAAACATGTCTCCATGTTCCCTCCCTCATCACTTGAATACGAGAATTCACCAACCAACAATGAAAGTGGGGATGATTGTTTAATAAAAGAGAGTACTATCAATGTATTGGTTGCCTATAAAAGCCAAGGGTTGAAGTTGGGAGAGGCATTCATTAGATACTCAGGAAATATTCATGGTATTCATTTCATTAAGTAGAATTGGGATCAAGGGGTCTTGGAGAAGAAAGCTTGGGGCAATATTGGAGAAGAAGGCTTGGAGCAACATCATCAATCAAGGAAGAAGTTCATTGGGGTTTTGAGAAAGATAAGTACACCATGTCTGCAATACTTAAATCTTCTTGTGTAATTTACTCTTTTGTCAAAATCATGATTAGCTAAAATCTTAGTGTTTGAGTGTAATGAACTCTAGAATGGATTTGTGATTAAGGTTTGTATGTTTTTAATAAAATTCTCATGTCTTGTGAGATTCACTTATATCATGCTTATCTCATTCGATTTAATATTTCCGGTATATTAATTTGATATCTTTTCTTCATCGGGTAATCGAAAGATTTATGGTGAAAAAGAAATTGTATAAGTGAAAAGAGTTGCATGCAATCCTAGATATGGGACGACATAAATCTTCGGATTTGGGTCAAACCTAATATGGGAATTCATAAATCGTTATAATGCAATCTTGGGGTTTTAACTAGAAAGAGATTTGATTAATCAACTTGAGATTAGGAGTTTTTCGCCTTGAGAAAGGGATTAACTTAAATCGGGAATTTCTACGGTCCACTTAACATGAGATTTTATTAAAAGAGGTTGGTTTTTGCTTAAGGGTTTATGGTTGAATTTTTATCTTGTTGAATCACAAAAACATTCTAGAGGGATTTACATTCAAACATATTTCTATCTCTTGATTTCTCATTCTATAATCTACTTTTATTTGATTTATTGTAAGTTACGACTATTTTAAATTCTCTATTTTTCATTTTCCATTTCAACAAACAAAACTCTGAAAATTGCTAGATTAGATAACAAAAAGGCGGTAATTATTAGTACTTACAATCCTCGTGGGAATGACACTCGGTACTCAATAATCTATACTACAAAACGATAGGTGCACTTGCCTACGGTTTTCTAGAGTAGCTTTTGAGCCATCAGTAAGGTGTACTCGTCAGCATACACCACAATAGATATAACTCACGGACTGTCATACCCCCTAATATTTTCCCTCGCGAAGACCGAAGCCGACGTAACTCGTTGTATATACCGGAACACCGGATTCCGGATCCAAGAAGATTTTGCAGTGCGAGCCTCGTAGAGCATGGGACCCGTTTCTGGTGTTTGGACAAGAAGGCGCCAAAAGTCGTATTAGTCATATCCGTGTACAGGTCGGAAAGGTGCGCCTGTGGGAACTTCAAATATGGCATTTAACTCATCTGTGGATAATTGTCTCATCCTGTTCCCCAACTGAAATTCTACCCCAATGACCTCGCCGCCTATATTTTTGATCATCTTTACTGTGCTCAAAAATTCGAGCGTGAATTTCTTGTAACTTGGCCATCTTCTCCTCATAAACATTGTCCACCCAACTCTCTCAAATAATCGCCACACATCCTCGTGTATCCCAAGAAATTGGGTGCAGTCATCATCGGCGTATTTTGAGGGACTCATCTGTCGAACGATGAGCTTATTTCAATGCTCCAAAGCATCCGCATTCGGCAATACTATTCCAAAGGCCGTCGGGCTATCAGGTTGTCGTCTCCGGCCTTGAGGGTTTTGTCGGTTTGCCATCACTTGTGAACGAGTACCTGGAATAACATGTATTAGCAACCCAAGACAACCAAATACAATCACAAGTAAGATGAAAGTAGGCAAACAAGTCACATAGGGCATGATGGTTATCATATGTCAATTAAACCAATCAATTGTGCTTCACGCAATCAACTAATAGTGCAAATATAGATAATCATCATTTAAAAACCCTATTACTCAAAGCTCAAGCCTAATTCATCATCAATTCCTTCAAATATGTCCCAGTTCACATGCCCTCAAGGTGTTTGATAATTTGCCTCAAAGAAACATTTATCCAAATCATAGCAAAAGTATCAACACAAGCACCCAATATCATCCCTAACATGTAATTCTCAAGAAATTTATAAGAAATACCGAAATTCTCGAAATTTCACAAAGGGGAAGAACTTTGAGCCCTAGGTGCTTTTTCTCCCAATTCTTGAATTCAAACACTAATTTGATGCAATTTGTGAATGAATTATGATAAGAGTATGTTTTTATGTCCGGATTTTGAAAGAAATTGGGAGTTTACCACAATGTGGGAAGGTGGGCGATTGTTTCGTTTGAAGAAGGATGAGATTTTTGAAAATAATGGAGTCTGCCAGACCCTCTTAATCGTCCATTGGGATGACGCACGGGCCGTGCGTGGACGCACGGGTTACCCGTGCGTCATGCCGTAGCCTCAAAATAATTTTCTTCAGGTACGCACGGGCCGTGCGTGAGACGCACGGGTTGCCCGTGCGTATTGCCGTAGCCACTCTTATCACCTCTCCAGGGACGCACGGGTGGTGTGCATGGGCACGGGTTACCCGTGCGTACCTGGGCAGCTATTTTCAGGTATTTTTGATCTTTTTTTTCACACAAAACACACGAAAATGAAATAAATACATACAAAAAATATGAAATGCACACGAAAAACCAATGGGTTGCCTCCCAACAAGCGCTATATTTAACGTCTTTAGCTTGACGCCTGTTTTCGTTCAGTTACGGGTCGCACAAGGTGATGGATGTCACCTCCTCTTGATTTCCTCGGTGGAAGTAATGCTTAATCCGTTGGCCGTTTACCATGAAAGTCTCACCGTCTTTTGTCAACAATTCCACAATTCTAGGAGGATTCAATACTTTCTTTATCACGAACGGCCCCGACCACCTCGACTTGAGTTTTCCAGGGAAACATTTAAGGCGTGAATTGTACAAGAGGACTGGTTCCCCTGGTAAAAACTCTTTTTTCTTAACCATCTTATCATGCCACCTCTTGGTTCGTTCTTTATAAATTCGGGAGTTTTCGTAAGCTTTATCCCGAAACTCTTCCATCTGATTCAAATGGAGCAACCTCTCTTCACCGCTTTTTGAAAATCCAGATTTAACTTCTTGACCGCCCAAAATGCTTTGTGTTCCAACTCCACCAGCAAGTGACACGATTTCCCAAAAACAAGCTGGTATGGGGAAGTGCCCAACGGTGTCTTATATGCAGTCCGGTATGCCCATAAAGCATCATCTAATTTTAACGCCCAATCCTTTCGATTGATGTTCACCGTCTTTTCAAGGATTTGTTTGATCTCCCTATTAGCCACTTCTGCTTGCCCGTTGGCTTGAGGATGATATGTCAATGCGACTTTATGTTTCACTCCATATTTTGCTAACAAGTTGCTCATCAATTTATTTACAAAATGCGACCCTCCATCACTAATTAAAGCTCTTGGAGTACCGAATCTAGTAAATATATTTTTCTTAAGGAACCGCATCACAACTTGAGCATCATTTGTTTTGGATGGAATCGCCTCTACCCAACGGGATACATATTCCACTGCGAGTAGAATATATTGATAACCCGAAGATGAAGGAAATGGGCCCATGAAATCAATTCCCCACACATCGAACAATTCCACTTCGATTACATTTGTCATTGGCATCTCGTGTCTCCTTGAAATGTTGCCCATCCGCTGACACCTGTCACATTGTTGCACAAACAAATAACAGTCGTTAAATAAAGTAGGCCAACATAGCCCACTTTGCAATACCTTCGTCGCGGTGCGAGTTGGGCCGAAATGTCCTCCGGAGGTGCGGAATGACACTGTTGTAAGACTCCCTCCCATTCTTCTTGAGGTACGCATCTTCTTATGATTTTGTCCGCGCACCTCTTAAAGAGTAGGGGGTTGTCCCACATGTAAAACTTTACGTCATGTAAGAACTACTTCTTTTGATATGGCGATAAATCCGGAGGTAAAACTCCCACAGCCAAATAGTTGACAAAGTCTGCATACCATGGGAATTTGGCCTCAAGCATGAGTAATCGTTCATCGGGGAATTCTTCTTTTATTAATCCCATGCTTCCTTGCGCTCCCTATTGATTTTCAATTCGAGACAAGTGGTCTGCCACCACATTCTCGCATCCTTTCCGGTCCTTGATTTCCACATCAAACTCTTGCAATAGTAAGATCCACCGAATCAATCTTGGTTTTGCATCCTTTTTGTCAAAGAGATATTTGATGGCCGCATGGTCGGTGTGAACAATCGTTTTCGTCCTAATCAAGTATGATCGAATTTATCAAATGCGAAAACAATCGCCACCATCTCCTTCGGTTGTGGTGTAGTGCGGTGAGCACTTTGCCCAACGTTCTACTAGCATAGTAGATGGATCAACAACTTTTCCCTCTTTTGACCGGGGCTGACCCCTACCGCAAAATCGCCGCATCACACATCAATTCAAATGGTTGACTCAAACGGGGCAACAAGTATATGTGTTGTCACCAATGCCTTCTTCAATGTTTCAAACGCCTGCAAACAATCATTGGAAAAATTAAAAGCAACATCTTTTTCTAGCAATTGGCTCAAAGGTTTAGAAATTTTAGAAAAGTCACGGATAAACCTTCTATAAAATCCGGCGTGGCCCAAGAAGCTCCGAATGGATTTTTCGTTTGTAGGAGGTGGTAATTTCTCGATTGCTACAATCTTTGCCCGATCGACTTCTAGACCTGCAGATGAGACTCGATGACCAAGTACAATACCATCGCGTACCATAAAATGGCACTTTTCCCAATTGAGTACAAGATTGGTCTCTTCACATCGCTGTAAGACTAAGGAAAGATTGTGAAGACAACTATCAAAAGAATCACCAAACACAGAGAAATCGTCCATAAACACCTCCATAACCTTTTCAATCAGATCGTGAAATATAGCCATCATACAACGTTGGAAAGTGGCAGGCGCATTACATAAACCAAATGGCATGCGACGAAATGAAAATGTGCCATAAGGACATGTAAATATTGATTTTTCATGGTCTTCCGGCGCAATCATGATTTGATTGTATCCGGAATAACCATCTAAAAAGCAATAATAATCATAACTTGCAAGACGATCCAGCATCATATCGATAAAGGGGAGGGGGAAGTGATCTTTTCGAGTGGCATCATTAAGTTTTCTATAATCAATGCATATTCGCCACCCGGTAACAATTCTAGTAGTAATTTGTTTCTCATTCTCATTTTTCATTACCGTTACCCCCCCTTTTTTCGGCACCACTTGTACCAGACTCACCCATGAACTATTAGATATAGCATAAATGATCCCAGCATCTAACCATTTCAACACTTCCTTCCTAACCACATCTTGCATGATATGGTTTAGTCGTCTTTGATTTTGCACCAATGGTTTATAAACATCTTCCATCCGAATTTTATGCATTACAATGGATGGACTTATACCTTTTAAATCAGTTATTGACCATCCGAGTGCCGACTTATGTTTTCGTAAAACCCTTAGCAATTTATCAAGTTGAATAGGAGTGAGAAGAGATGAAACGATTACCGGATTTGTATTATTTGCCCCAAGAAATGCATATTTGAGGTGTTCAGGTAATTGTTTGAGTTCCGGCGTTGACATCGTTGTTTCAGGGTAACACACTGGCTGCCCGTGCTCAGACGCACGGGTCATGTGTGACCCATTTTCTTCAATCCTGCCTTCGGCAACACACACGGGTTGCCCGTGCTTAGGCACTCGACCCCTGTGTCCTTCCCCTGTTTCAATCCTTCCTTCAGCAACACGCACGGGTTGCCCGTGCGTGGCGCACGGGTCGCGTGCGCCCTTCAGGTTTCTCAATTTTTGTTTCGGCATCACGCACGGGTTGCTCAGTGCGTTGACGCACGGGTCGTGCGTTTGTAGGGTTCCGCTCCCATATTTCTCGACTTTACATTCTTGCCTCTTGCGCTCTCCCTAGTAGTTTCTGCATATGATCTAAAGCACAAACATAGTCGTACAAATCTTGGTTATCAAAATCAAGCACAACACTCGACATTGAGCACGAGTGGGTTAAACCAAATTCTAAATCATCTATAGACAATGTATGCTCAACATAATCCTCAATGCATGAACCAACTATATCTAAAAAATGACAATGCTCCACCGTATCATGAAATTTCATCGCCTTATATATAGAAAATAAAACGTGCTCATCATTAACACGTAAAGTGAGCTCTCCTTTTTGTACGTCTATTAATGCTTTACCGGTAGCTAGAAATGGACGTCCAAGTATAAGTGGAACGTCACGATCTTCTTCCATGTCAAGGACCAACAAATCCACATGGAATATAAATTTATCAACTTTTACCGATCGTCTTCTATAATCCCCTTGGATAAGTAAGTGACCGGTCCGCAAGTTGCAATGTAACCGTGGTTGGCTTCACTTCGCCTAGTCAAGCTTCCGAAAATGGACAAAGGCATCAAATTAATACTTGCCCCCAAATCACACAACGCTTTATTAAAGAAGTTACCACCAATGGCACGAGGATAGTGAAACTCCCAGGATCTTTCGATTTTTGTGGTAGCTTTTTTTGGATGATTTGCGCTACATTCTTAAGTCAAATTCACTGCATTTCAAAGCTTGTCATCTTCCTCTTCTTCGACATAACATCCTTAAGAAATTTTGCATAATTTGGCATTTGTTCTAGTGCGTGCAAAAGGGATGTTAATGTGCAATTTCTTAAATATATCAAGGAATTTTGCAAATTGATCATCAAGCTTTTTCTTTTGAAATCTTTGGGAAAGGGAAGAGATATAGGCAACTTAGATATATTAGAGTTAGACGATGATTTTAGCTTCTCATCCCCTGTTTGTTTCGCCTCTTGTCTCTCTTTTTCCCCATTTTCTTCAACACCATCTTTCATCACCGATTCATCCTCTCCCGGCTTAGATGCTTCCTCCGAAATTTTCAGATTTCATTTTTCTTTAGGCCCCTCATATTCCGTCCGCTTCGTAGCGAATAGCCTTGCATTGTTCCTCAGGATTCACCTCCGTATTACTCGGAAATTGACCCTTTTGATGTTGACCACCCACAATTGTAGCTAATTGACCCACTTGAGTTTCAAGATTCTTTATTGAGCTTGTCACTTGGGTCATTTGTAGTTCCATCTATCCATCCTAGAATCTTGCCTAGCGAAGCGACTCCTCGTGTCACTCATGAATGCATTCGATTGATTTATGAAGGAGGTGAGTGCATCCTCCAACGATGATTTGCCTTCCACATTTCCACCTCCATTTGAAGCATTAAATCCCGGCGGAGGTTGCAACACATTCTTTGTATTGACATAGGAAAAATTTTCATGGTTTCTCAACCTCGGATGGTAGTGTGTTGGGTTTGAATTGTTCCGAAAATTGTTGAAATTTTGGTTATTCACATAATTGACCTCCTCCATCGGATATAGAAGACTTTCACTACCCGTGCTCGTGCTTGTTTCTGGCCCTTTCGTTAAAAACACTCAATTGAGTTGTCAAAGCCGCCACTTGTGCCGTTAGCGCTTTAATCGGGTCTGCATCCGAAATTTCGGCTACTCGTTGTACATTGGATCTTTTAGACGGCCACTGGTAACTGTTCATAGCCATTTCTTCAAGAAGGTTCAAGGCATCTTGTGGAAACCTTGCCAACAATGCTCCTCCCGCTGCGGCATCAACAAAGGCCCTCGTTTGCCCCATTAAACCATTGTAAAAGAAACATAACTGTTGATCCTCCGGGAACCCATGTTGTGGACATCTTCGTAACAAATCCCGAAATCTTTCCCAAGCCTCATACAAAGGCTTCGAATCGAACTGTCGGAATTGAGTAATCTCGCTTTTGAGCTGCAAAGTTTTGCTCGGTGGAAAGAATTTAAACAAGAACTTTTGGCTCAATTCGTCCCATGTGCTCACGCTTTCTTGCGTCAAAGTACCTAACCAATTTCTCGCCTTATCCCTCAAAGAGAACGGGAATAGGCGCAATCTTATGGCGTCATCCGAAACTCCATTCATTTTGATCGTATTGCATATTTGGATAAAATGAGCAAGGTGAGAATTAGGGTCTTCAGTTGCGAACCCCCCAAACTGGTTCTGTTGTACCATATTGATCAGTGCCGGTTTGAGCTCAAAGTTGTTGGCATTTATCGGAATATGGGCAATACCACCGTAATTACGATTCGTTTGTGGTCGAAAGTAATCACGAATGGCTTGTTGTTGAACCGGTATCGGTAACTCGTTTACTCCATTGTTACCCGGTATTGGTAACTCATTGATCCTGTTGATCCCATTGTTACCCCTGTGTTCTTCATCCAAATCCCCCATTATCGGATTTTGTTGTCTTTCAGCCCGTCTAGTGGTAGATCGATTCTTCTCGCGAAAGCCCAACTTCCGGTATGAGCGGTATTAAATCCCCTCGCCTAGAGCGCGTGTTCATGCACTACCTGGACCAAACTAAAAGGAACAAATCAAATAATGTAGAATTAGAGTCAAACCATAATATAAAAGAAAAATGTCTAAATTAAGAATAATTCTATCTATCGCAATATTAGTACCAAAAATTGTATTAGTCCCCGGCAACGGCGCCAAAAACTTGTTCGCCTTATTTTTAGCTTCACCGCAAGTGTACGGTGTACGTTATAGAAAAGGTAGCAAGGTCGTATCCACGGAGACTAATAAATTAGTGCGCTAAGTATTGAACTAAGATAGCTTTATTTTTATTTAGACGATCGTAATTTAATTATTGTTGTTGTGAGATTAAGACAAGTTGGACTACTAAAACACAAAATTAAGATAACACAATTGATAGAAGTATCAAGAAGATGAAGCGGATTTCCGAGTTAAGATTTCGATTAATAACCCTCTTGTTGTCCGATTTAATCCAAGCCAAGTTATTATCAATATTCCTATAAGACGATCACAAAGATATTTTATCCTCCCTCTCGAGATGCATATAAAACGTAGATTGAAATACTTATGCTAGCATCTCTACTCAACATGAAGTACTCAACTCCCAAAAGTGCACAAGATCAATGTCCTCACAAATATTTACAAACCTCTCGATTCATGCAAATATTTGTGTAGAGTACTCAAGATCTAATATTGAAACTCATCTCTCGAATTATGAATCAATATATCAAACAAGTTAAATCATTGATCAAGTGATAAAACAAGTATAAGCTCAAAGTACTCAAATAGGCTTCTAGATAATAACTTCAACTAAGATTAAAACATCCAACAAAAGTTCATTAATCTACTTCCAAAACCCGGAAATCTAAGGAGTTTAGCTACACATGATTTCTAAACAACTCATATACAAATTGTTCATAGCCATGACAACTAAAAATGAAAGATGAAAACTACAAGAGAAGCAAGAAAAACTTAGGAAAGTCGACAATCTCTCGATGTATCTCCGTTCCTTGAGCTCCGATGCAACCCGATTGTCTCCTTGATGTCTTCTTCCAAGAATATACCTTTGTCTTGTGTTGTAGATCCCAAAAATATCAGCCTCTTCCTGGAGTGCGCCCCCAAAAGTGCTTATATACCCCCTCCAAGTCTAGGTCATGTTGTTGTCAAACTATTGCGATCTGGCGAGGACGACGGGCCGTGCGTGGACACACGGGTTACCCGTGCGCAAGTCCGTAAGCAATTCTTACATTCACCAACAGCGCCGCGAATCGTCGCGTGAGACGACGGGTGACCGTGCGCATGTCCGTAGGATATTTTCTAACCTTGATGGCGCACGGGTGGTGCGTGCAACGCACGGCTACCCGTGCGCATTCCGTACCTTCCGATTTCCGCTTTCCCGGGCGCACGGGTGGTGCTTAGGCGCGCGCCCTACCCGTACGTCATGTATTTTCCATCATTTGTGGTATTTCTTCTCCGCAATGCTCGTATTTGTATCAAATTACTTCAAATATCACTAAATTCCTACAAAACGAGCAAAGCATAATATCTTTCCCACAAAAAGCGAATATGAATCATTTCATATGAGTTTATGCACGTTTAGTCACCATTTTAGCCATAAATACGCCCCAAAATACATGCAAAACTCACGCCTATCAAGGTGACGGGCTTAGCAAAGAAACAAAATATCTCGTGAATCTTCAATATGATGAAGGAAGACGTCGATTATCTCTATATCTTAAATTGCAGCAACGTGCCTTATCTAAATAGGCTATCAGAATCCTTATCTAATAGAGCTAAAGAGTATATTTTTCAACATTTCTTTTGAGCATCTCTTCACACTTATTATTTACAGCAAATTAACATATTATCTCAATATTCTTTCGGATTCTTTCTGACTTGCATGTCGGACGCTGAGTCCAGTGCTTTGCTGGTATGGGGTCCACCCCACTGCTTTGCAGGTACAGTCCGACGCCCTCAAACCGGACAGTCCGACGCCTTCAAATTGGACGGTTCGATAGCTTTGGGAAGTTCTTGGTGGCTGATATGTTCTAACATATCAATTGTGAAAACTTAAAAGGAAAGGTACCGACTTTACACCAAACATCTCTTCACAATTTGTTTGTATCTTAATTCCCCATTTTTTGTTGTAAGAATTTCAACACGAATGTAGCGTGTGCAATAGAATCTGTCTGACAATGTGAGACTTGGGGGGAATATTCCAACCGAAAGAACCTAATCCATCTTTGTTAATAATTTAATATAGCTTAAAGTCAATTGCTTTCTTTTCTTATGAACCTTAATGCGTCTAAGACCGTACGTTGAATGGTTCCTTATTTTTTGGTCCGAAAATTAGGCACAAAAAGAGGTTGTATTATCCCATTTTGTCTTTAAAATGTAATCTTATACACATGAATGTATTTTGTGTATCCTTGATAAAAAGCATAATTTGTGTTATGAAAAAAGTATGAGATATTGACAGTTAAGTTTGCTTCGACCCGAGATTTAACTCACAAAGATCAAGGGCCTGGATTTGTCCGGACTCGGACCCGGACACGTGGGTAGACCTCTTAGACTCGCGAAACCAATTTTATAATTTAAAATTATTAAAAATTATATTTTGAAGAATACTATTAAAACTTTCAAAAATTATATAATTTTTGAAATAAAATATCATAATAATATATGTAATAAGTTTTAAATAATACAAAAACTAAATGATTTATTCAAGAGATCAGAGGAAAATAAAAAGATTCCAGCAGATTAGAACTTTACCAGAATGTATTACTATCCTTACTAATTTAGATAGTTGCGTTCGATCTTTATCTTGAATTTGTGTTAAATTCTCAGTAATTGACTCCACAGACTGAATCGGATTTTCTGATCCACTTCTTATTCCATTGGAGTGGATAAATGACATGTGTACAACACGATGTTATAGTTGTATATGTGTCTTTCATCCAATATAGTCGAATATGAAAATGGAATAGGATATCTGATCCCCAAGAGATCTCCATGAATGATTCATTCTCACAATGAATATGAGAATATTCATTAGTAAGCTCCTTTTTATACTTCCGAGAGGGTTAAATGAGTTTAAGTTACAGTTGGTACAAAAATATGAAGTTAAGAATTTCAAATTCATAAAAATAAATTCATTGAACTTGTTTAATATGTTTTTTTTGACCTCCTAATCCAATGGATTTAAAATCCATAACTAATATTTTGAGCATTTTTTGAGTCATTTCAATTCATCTTATACATAGTCATTTGAATTATATCCAAATCTTCCCCCTCAAATCCAAATGCAACTTTACGCCAATATAATATATATACAATTTGCAAGTGTTTGTTACTTAACCTATCAATTTATTGTCAAGTTGATTAGGTTTCATGTGGCTTAAAAATGAAGCACGTACATAAGCATTTAGGGATCAACTCACACTATCATATAAATCTCTACAAATACTATTTATATATATTATATTACAACAATATATAATATATATGAATGGTGACTAAGTATTAAAGTATGACAGATTGACACATTCATTACCTTTCCACGAATAGTGGGCTTTGATACATAAGTTCTTTTGACCACTCAATAAAATGTATTATAATAATGTATAATGAAGTTGTGTCACAATGTCTTCATAGTGTGTCGTTAACAAATTTTTAACTGGGAGTGGAATTGTGGGCAATTCCAATTCTTTATTATAATTGATATTTAATTTTTATTGGAATAATATCAATATATGTTATATGTATTAATTAATATGATATTATCAATATATATATACTTAATGTATATTAATAATATTATAATAAACATAAAATATTAATTATAAAAAGAGATGTGAACTGATTTGTATGGGTATATCTTTTAGAAAAGAAGGTACAAAAGAATAAACCTAACCCACCCCACGAAAAGAAAAGTTAGGATTTTGAAAATTGATAAAAATACTTATGGAATTTGTACGACCGTTGGGAGTCTCAGACTCATGCATCAATGCCTCCCTTTCAGTTAGCTTTCTGAAAAAGATAGACAAATATAGTATTGCCATTTCTCCATTAGCCGAATTCTATGACTTTAGTTATGGTGACCACATGACATGCAATTTTAATTACAAAAAAAAAGAAAATCAAATGAAATTAACATTCAATGGCATTCTTGCATTCTCCTACTCATCCTTAACTAATTAAAATTACAACTAAGCAATATATACATGAATATCCTCCATTCTAATATAGTAATATGTCTACAAATAGTAGAGATAAATGAAGACATGCATACTAATATGAGACTTAATTCAAAAAAAAAGAGCAATGGAGCTTGACTTATGCTTGTTACATCTCTTAAACAACTAAAAAGACATTGAAAAATGTAAAATGAAAGGACAAGTTAAATTCTTTAGACAATGTTCCTTTGTGGAAGCCATGTTACCGTCATAATTGCAACCTAAAGATGAGAGGAAATTTCAATAAAAAAATTGACAAGTCAGCTTGAGATTTCTTTTACTACTACTATTAGGTTAGGTGACATCGACATCACATCAAAATGGTCAATTTTATGTCTTAACCAAAATTCGTGCAATTAATATTTTCCTCAAAAAATTTATTCTATATTGAGAGAATGACAGCAAAGATAGTTTATTGGTCACCCTAACTTTTAATATTCTAATCGCCATGCAGAAGTGGTTTTCCGTCAAAGTGTACTATAGAAAGGAAGCAGTTGCTAACTTGCTATTGGCTACTTCTGTTAGAAATATATATATTTTTGGGTTAATAAGTCATACAACGAAACTATGGGAAAGAGTTATAGAAGCAAGAATAAGAAATGAAACTAGTATATTAGATAATCAATTTGGCTTCATGTCAAGAAGATCCACAATTGAAGCTATACACTTAATTAGACGATTATGTGAACAATATAATGAGAGAAAACAAGATTTACATATGATTTTTATTGACCTTGAAAATGCATACGATAGAGTCAACCGTGATATAATGTGGCGCGTATTGGAAAAAAGAGGAATAAAAATAGCCTACATAGATGCCATAAAAGATATGTATGATGGTATAACAATATGTATTAGGACACCAACAAGAATATCTAGTGAATTCCCAAACACTATAGATTTGCATCAGGGATCTGCTCTAAGCCCGTACCTTTTTATCCTAATAATTGATGAAATCACTAAACACTTACAAAAATCCATCCCTGAATGTATGTTATTTATGGCGATATAGTTTTAATTGATGAAACAAGGGAAGGAGTAAATGCAAAATTGAAAGTTTGAGAAAAGCACTCGAATCAAAAGATTTTACTATAAGTAAGGCTAAAACAGAATATATGGAATGCCACTTTAGTAAAAACAACAGGAACAATGAGACGAAGGTTAAAATTGATGGACATGAAGTGAGTATAACAAAGAGTTTTAAATACTTAGGATCTATAATTGAAGAGAACGGAGAAATCAATAAAGATGTCACACATAGGATCCAGGCGGGTTGGAATAAATGGAGGAGTGCATCTTCTATCCTTTTGTGACCAGTAAAATACCATTAAAATTGAAAGGAAAATTTTATAAAACGGCCATAAGGCGCAATGCTTTATGGAGCGAGAATGTTGGGCGACTAAATATGAACACGAACAAAAAATGAGGGTAGCGAGAGATGAGAATGCTAAGATGGATGTGCGGACACACTAGATTAGATAGAATAAGAAATGAACACATTAGAAACAAAGTGGGAGTAGCACCAACAGACGAGAAAATTAGAGAAACACGATTAAGATGGTTTAGACATGTTTATAGGAGACCTTTAGATGCTTTGTGCGGCGTTTAGAAGGTAGAGAATCACTCACACAAATCAAAAGAGGAAGAGGTAGGCCTACAAAGACTTGGAAAGAAGCTATTAAACATGACATGTTATACCTAGAAATAAACGAAAATATGGCTTATGACCGTAAACGATGGCGTGATATGATCTGTATAGCCGACCCCACGTAATGGGATTAAGGCTTAGTTTATTGTTGTATCTTCGTGTGTACGTTATGTTATATTAGCATGTCTGATCTACCGCATAATTTTCAATTTATTTGCTTTGGAGAAAAAAAAAAGACATACATACATACATGTTATATTAATGTTGTAAAAAGCGCTAGGCGCTCGCTAGGCGGCAGACTGAAGCCTAGCGCCTAGGCAGAGGTTAGGCGGGGTTAGGCGGGACCTAGCCAGGATTAGACGGGCCTAATCGGAAAAAAAATCGTAGGCGGACAAGAGGGGCCTAGCGCCTAGGCGGGGATTAATTGGGGCTAGGCGGGGATTTTTACAACAGAGTGTTATATACGTACGTGAGGGGATAAACTACTGCTATTGAACTTGAGTTGTTAGAAGAATCAATATATGCGTCCGCAAAAAATCGTTAGGAATAACAGGGTTAACAAGATAAATATCTTTGGATGAAAAATTCTGTTCCAATGCAAGTAATATAAATAAAAGAGAACATGTTACAGTTCAGAATACAATAACCCGCATACCTTTGGGCTTTGACAACCGGGGGTATCAACATAGTGTAATATGGAATGAACCTAATGCTCCAATAGTTTAGAGTCTTGTGTTGTAAGCGATTGACCCTGGTTTGATCTCGTACGAGTGTATATTCCCTTCCCTATTAACCCCAATTGTTCTAAAAAAAGAAAGTGTAATATTAGATTTTCATAAATTTGGACCTAAGGCCTAATGGGCTTAGTACGACCATGATAGCCCAAATTTGTGTATTATTAACTTGTGAATCATATGAACTTGATTTATTCGAGTGTTATTCCAGTGAGAACACACACAAAAACATATATGCGTGATGCGTCACCAGTGACCTCATAGTGAATGCATGAAAGTAATCTACCATGCATTAATTGAAAAACCAATGAAGTCTTCCGTTTACACAACCTTGGTTCATTATAATTGCTCTTTTAAATGTGAGAAAAAGACCTTACTAGCATGTAAATAGCCCAAAATAATAATGTTGTTAGCATCACTTGCTGTAATCCATCGACTCCTTTCCAAATTCAAATTACAGGTATAATTTATTAATATGATCTGTATTTGAACATTCAACGACAGAGATTGTAGACTGATTGTAACTTCCTATTGGATCCAAAAAACGGGACCATTTTATACCATCAATAGAAAACTCTCATCCACACAACCCGCTTTGGTCAGACCCAATCAACTAATCACATAACAAACATAAGTGATTTTCAATTAAATCCATAAAACAATGCAATCTATACACATAAGCATCTCTTATAAATCCTAACATGATACAAAAATGAATTTTTCAGAGCATTTTTGAATCTTGATTTGTAATAGTAATAATAAAACAAACAAACATGTAGAACACGCACAAAATTACATTGCTGGAAACAAAATTAGTTTTTCACAACCTTTTTTCCCACTAAAATTCACAATCCGAATATAAGAACTAAAATAAAAGAAATGATGAAGCAGAGGGTGAGGCCAAAAAGCGAATAACGAAATCCTAAAAGTTATGGCAATTTATGTGACTAAGAAATATCATGCAAAGTAAATGTAGCGCACGTCAATGATAATTGCCTTAATTGTCGAAGGCAGTTCACAAGGTAGATTTAAGTTCAGCAATATAAGCATAATCTCACAAACGTATTTTGGCGCAGACAGTTGAGTTTAAAGGTTACAGATGAAATATCGCGGCACAACACAAGACCACATCCACAATAAATTCATCACAAACACCAACCCTGAAATTTAGCCTAATTACAAAAACTGCAAATACTTTTTAAAATTACAAATACACCTTAAGGCGCTACAAACACAACACCCTTTGCCGTTTGTATTTAGCCAAGTGCTAGGGACAAAAATTTTAAAATATAAACAAATGTGAAGGATGTGTTTGTAATTTTGAAAGATAACTAGGTTTTTCAATAATTAGACTAAACCCCAGATATAGTTTATGTAATTATCCCTAATGTCAACCATCACTAACCTTACTGACCTGGTTTGAAGCTCTCAATAATAGGGCAACCAAACACAATTACATGATAGCAGGAAACAAATTCAGATATATATATATATATATAGAGAGAGAGAGAGGGAGAGAGAGGGAGAGGGGAGGGAGAGGGAGAGGGAGAGAGAGAGAGAGAGAGAGAGAGAGAGAGAGAGAGAGAGAGAGAGAGAGAGAGAGAGAGAAACAGAAACCAAAATTTGCAGTCACTCACATGTATATTATACAACAACCAATGGAAGAATACAAATCAAACTATAAAGAATTTAAAAAAACACCTAGGCCCAAGCTATTCATTCCTACGTATCAGCCACTTAATACTTTGGAACTGATTAACCTCCGCCACTGTAGTAATAATCCTGTCACCTAATTAACCAAGTCCAACCTAATCTACAATGTAAAAAACCATTTAAACTTTTATACCTAACCCTTGTGCCTCATCAGCATCGTGAAGACCACAATCTAGGTTAGGGGAAAAAAATTAAAAGCTTTACCTGCGATGATGATCCGACTGTGGTGGCCGTCTGCCGCCTCCCCTACCCAAAGCCGAGTACTGGTTTCCCGGTTGGCGAGGATGGTTGTATCCTCTGCCAGCGTTTCGTGTTAACCGGTGGGGCCCAGCTACTACCCTTATGGTTATAGCTACCCCCATATGATCGATCGTCATCAGAAATATTGTATCCAGTCGGTTGATTATGATAATAAACACCCGGCGAATCGGAGCTTGCCCCACATTACCAGGAGGATATGGGGCATAACCATATCCACCACGTTGTGGTGGGCCTTGTGCATAGTATCCGTGTCGGGGGTGATCTCGGACGTAAGGGACAGACCTGTCATTTAATTCGTCGCGAGGATTTTGGAATCTATTATTATATGGGGGGTTGTTATGAGGAGGTGGAGCATAAGGTTGTCTGTAAGGAATGGAGCTTGTTGGTCTATGGTGAGAATAGCCTGAACTAGCCTGCATCACTGCACGTTCTCCACCGGGGTACGCATGATTTTGGTAAGGTTGATGTCGCGGTCCATACCCAACAGGGTGAGGAATATGTGGCGGATATATTTGACCCGCTTGGTTATTCTTGTCTCCTCTCGACTGTAAACTGTTAACAACGAGGCGATGTGCAGCCTCTCCAAGCTGTCGGCCAGATATGGCTCCTCCAATCTGTCGGCCGGATATGGCTCCACTCGGGTTATTATTATATCTGTAAAGAGAGATGCAAAATGAATAAATCCCCTTTTAAGAAATAATTCAAAAACCGTTTCACGTTGATCATGGCATTCGTTTACCACCTAACACCAAAATCAAACAGATATACCTTCCATTGTCGAATGGCTTCCTTCCAGAATCCTCGTGCCACAGTACAGGCGCTGGTTTTAGATCACCCATTGTCACAATCTGCATGTAGAATGGTAAAAAACTTAGAAAGTAGATTTACTAAGTTGAGGTGAGGCGATTGGCAGATGTTCGCATATCGTGTAGTTGTGGCCAAATTAATCTCATATAACTTTGGTACTAATATGAAAAACAAAATGAAAAGAACCGAAAAAAATTGAATACTAAACCCAGATATTTATTCTTTCAATGCACCATTTCCATGTAAGTTTCACTCGTCAAGCAAAGCACATAATTTACTTACCAGTGGGGCACCAACCTAGGTGTTTAACTAAAATTATCCATATATATAACAAAATATCACAATGTTTCCCACTAGGCCATTACCATGAAACATGCAACACCAATAGCAACGGCCCTTGCTAATACACAAATAAACAAGATATGGGGGATTCAGGTCCCAAAGTTCAAACAGGTACGAACCACTAAGCGACTGGAGAATATCCATTCAACCAAACGTAAGACCAGATGGAAAGGAAAAATCACTAATTTCAAAGAAAATTAACTGGAATTAACTGAAACGCAAAGGAGTGTAAACTTGGAAAAAGAGAGAGGATCCATCTCATTAAAGGAATATATATAGGAAACAGTGCTGAACCACAAAATCTCTCTTTCCCCACTTTTTATATATTAAAATAAAAAAATCACACACACACTTTACCATTTTCATTGTCTGAAGATGCAGAAATGGGTGGGGACTGGCTTTATTTGTTCTTGTATGTGCAACAATGACACACAGATCACAGATGAATAGCAAATAAATAAGGGGAACATATACAGTACAGCATAGGTTAAGTACATTAAGTTCTCAATACACCAATGGACAAAGGAATGCACTGGGGTTAAATTCTGAAATATGAATGAAAACCCACCCCGGGCCAACAAAACATCATGCAATTAAACTCAAAGAAAAAGGGCATCATGGACAGCCCTTCCATACTATTCAAGGAGACAAGGACACCAGAATCCAACCCACCCAAGAAGAAGATCAAGGAAAGATACAAATCTCACAATGAAAGAAACAATATATGATTACAGCCTCAAGTTCATGCCCGGAATGGTGTAACACCACAACAAATTTCCCGCCAAGAGAGAGATGTCACAGCACTGATGTGCATTCACACACAAACTAAAATTTGTCATATCAAGTGCAGAAGACATGTTCCATCACGCCTCTACATCTCTCCCAACTAGGGCAGAGTTCCTACCCATGCATTTTAAGCAAACATCATATAAGTGTTGTATGAACATTCAAATCTCAAATTATTGAATTTTGATTCAGGAAAAAAAAAAGGCAAAATCATTACTCCTAACATTATTATCTCCATATCATCACATTGTCAAAACTCAAAAGTACCAAATTGGAATTGAGAAGTGAATGGCGATAAAGCCCTTGATCAGCGACTGATAAATACAGATTTTTTAATCAGATAACCCGGGCCCCTAGGAAACGACTTCCATGGCCTTACAGTTTGATTGCATAACAGGCTCCATGAATTGAATTTTCCAATTGGTAATCTACCGTGCAAGAAGATATAATGATTATGTATTGGCTACAAGATAATGACTTCAGAGGTCTTGCAAGTTGCAGATAGGAACTGCGAAATACCAGAGACGATATATATATTCCCAAGAACAAGTGTTACTGAATAAGCCAATACATTTGCAAATCGACATATCTGCTCTATTTCCAATTCAGCGATCAGCCCCTAAATGCAGGTTTTCACATCAAGAATTATTTCAGGTGAAGATGTTAAGGGGGGTTACGACTTCCACACTAGGATAGTAAGATTTCAGGCTAGAACATGATCTCCAGGGTGCATAAGCAACTAATCAATTGAATAACATCGAATCAGACAGGGAAAAGATGCTTTTTACAAGCAAACACCCAAACAAATATTCAGATAACATATGAAATAAAACAACTGAAGACCATACTCCAAAATTATATAAAAACAAATATTATCCAAAATTAAGACAAACAAATTCAACTAAGTTCACCTTCTTTGGGAAAGTAACACCTGGGGGCGGTCGAGGAATGTGCACATGAAAGTCCGGAAGTATGTATACGGCACATCTGAATACACAAAATATTACAGGTCAAGGCTGATGATGGAAACAGATAAAACAACTTAAATTCAGATTCTGATGTTTTCCAATGCCCAATGTAAATGGTTGGAGCTTACATGACTTGGTTGTTCATGATATCTTCCAGCCCTAAAATAGGTGATCTGAAGACAGGAGGGCAAGGATCCCCAGTGCAAAGGGAAATGTAGCCATTCATTCCACCACTGCATGTAGCCCTAATTAACATCAGAACAAGAGCCCACAGAGGATTTCAACTTATCACTGGATTAGAAACCCATTGCATAAGCAATCAGCTCCAACATTTGCAGCATTAAATTTATAGATCAACCATACTATGTGCGCGCGCATATACACATGCCCAAAATAAAAAGAAGAAAGTCTAATTTCCTGCTAATGGATTAGAATATAGCTCAATATTTGGGTTCACAATTAACTGAAACAAAAAATTTACATCTCAAACCCAATCAACCATATGTTGACACAAATTTGAAAATATGCCTTATCTAAATTCCATGTACATGACAATGCAGGAGGAATTCATTAAATATTAGAAAGAGAAACTAAGTAATTGAAAATTTCAAAACAGACATGGGTTATGGTTCAGATCTACTGTACAAGCAAAGCAAATATAGTGGCACTTGGGTTCACAAGTAATGTTAAATATACAACAGAAGGATATCGAGGACAAATTGTAGATTTTCCGTTATGCAGATCGTGGTCTTGTATTGTACTTCTTGAATCCCCCATTTAGGGAATCAGTTCTATAAGTGTGCAGTTGATGCTTACAGTACTCTGATTAGTAAGGGATAATGAAGATGGCAGTAATAGATCTTCTCTTGGAACATACCACAAGTATTCAGCATTTAAGTTAATCACATATCAGAAGACATGTAAACAGCAAAACATATATGCATGCACATAAGGAAACGTGATAACCTACGTGGCAATAGAGCATCCAGCAAAAATAGAAAAAGAAAATCGGTCATCTTCTTTAGACATCGCCTAACTTCAACAAGATATGCTCCAGTATACCAAATAAATAGACTAGTTTAAAATAACATCACGAAAGATGGTGTTGATAATGATTCACAACTTAAGTTACGTTTTTCCTATCCAACTTGAGTTTAAAAAAGATTATATCAAAAGCACGATGATGATATCTAAAAACCTTGAAATTTGTGACCAGCATGGATACTCTAGGGTCAATGCCAAAGGATGCTGGAAATACAAACCTGGCTCCTGGATCAAGCCGCTCCTTGACCTGAATTCTTTCTTTATCTGAAAGCTGCTTACAGCGATCATCAAGAGAATAAATGTATGGAGATAGAGTGTGAGACAGTGACACAAAAGCATGTCAGACATCACGCTGTTTCTTCGTGCTTCCTCTTCCTGTGTAAAGGTAATCAAGATAGTTGGCAGAAATATCCTACATACCATACCAGATTATGATCCAGAAGCAAGAGGGTTACTGTACCGTAAGTGTGTGCTCAATTTTTTCCACCTCCGCAAGTAGACGACGCTCATCAATGAAAGGCAATTTGGCAATACCCTAAGATTGAGAGAAAAGCCAGCATACATGATAACGAATTCCTGAAGCCATAGTGTTCACATGTAAAGTAGAATCTGATTATTAGAAACTAAAATATACCTACCTGCCAAGAGAACCGCTTACCGTTCATGTCCACTTCAAAGTCTAGGAGAAAAGGACAACAATAGAGATAAGAGAGATCTTCTCGGGATATAAAATGATATCATCATCAGGCACAAAAGCATTTAACCATACCAGTTGGATAAAAATCAATTATAGGTGAGTTTGGATCAGTCATCAGTTTCCTATACTGCTCAGGTAAAGCATGAGCACTGCAGATAAAACCAATTAGAGCAACAAAGAGACGTATAAGCAAACAAAGCACACACGAAACATTAGTCCAACCTTGCAGCAGGGAACACACCCAGCAACTGATTGAACGGTTTAAATGGGGTCCCTAATTCAAATCTTATGTCCAACTGCCCAAGATCCTTAAGGTCTGAAGCAAATGGCGCATAATGATATGGATAAAACCTGTAAGAGTACATGTCATGCTGTCAGAACTGTATTATATGCAAGCGGGACTATTTATAAACCGCATAGCACACGTGCAGATATGCTGAAGGGAAAATTATACCGAAAACCATCACAAATATGATCGGTAACATGGCAGAGAATGAGTCAGCATGTGACAGTTACAACTTACAAAGTATTTTTTATTATTCAAATACATACATTTTGTAGCTATGCTAGTAGAAAGAATTACAGAGTAAGGAATTGCAAGATAGTCTCAAGGCCAGAAGACAGACTTGGGAGGTATCATATTTCCTTTCTACACTATCTAGAAGGAAAGAGGAGTGTCTTTTAGGGATCAATAACCCTTTCAGGGGAAAGATATAATATCCAGCCAACTTAGCTGTTTCCTGTAATCTGTCTCAATCCGAATAGAATTACTGAAGGTATTTCTGAATGAGCTTTAAATGGTGGTAAGTTTAGCAATCAGTCTGAATTCCAACATAAGATGCTATTCCAGATATGATCTATACAATATTTTTTTAAAAAAATGTTTCTCTGACAGACAGTTGGGCAAGGGGAAATTATAGGGAAAAGGGCTCTTTTTATTTTCTTTTCTCAGTCAAAAAAAAATTGTAATCAAACCAAAAAGGATAGAAACTTTCCATTGCCAGGAACAAACTCCTTCATAGTAGTAGTGCATAACCCAACATAACCCTTCTGTGTATTTCAAAACCTGCAAGGATTAATTAGTGAACTTGTTACTCACATACTCTAATGTTTTCGGTAAGTTATGACAAGCGAAGTGCAAATACGACATAAAAGTTAGGTTATTTGTATTTATAAACATAAGCATATATGAAGATGTGTACGAGTGTGTGTGTGTATGTATCTATATCTAATTATAATTTATATATGCAATCGCTTTCTACTTCTAAAACTTTATCAATTAATGTCATAAGAAAATGGAATCTATTCCTTATTGAGCAATCCTTTTCAACCAAGGGAATCAAGTTGAACAACTTACTACATCTCTCCGTACTGCTTCAAGTTCCTCAGGAGATTTTGCAGAAAACTTCTCGTCGTAATACCTCTCTTTCCACCCTGGTTCTCCCAATTTGACCTAGAAAAAACAAATCAGAGATAACTGCTAAAATTATCCATGGCAGCAAGGCAACCAACAGGCAACATCCTCAATACCATCGGAGAAGCCTCTCTTTTTATAAGGGATTTGGGCACACAAATATGTGCTAAAACATTTATAGCATAAAATAAACAAAAATTCTAATTCCTTTTCTGTATTTATTCAATTATTGTAATGATTTCAATTTAGTGAAAAAAATTAAGATGACGTAAAATAATTGAAGCAAAAGAAAATAAAAAGGGAAAAAGAAAACATCAGAGACGAGAAAGGATAGCACACATAAAACTACCTTGACATTATCCTTTCAGATAGGGATAATTCTTCAAGTCATATCAAGGTAGTTACTCAAAGGCTCTCATCCTTTATAAATAGTATAGATAGTTAAACAAATGAAACTAAGAAAGGTTTATAATCAAATTGTTTTTTAAATAAATAAATGACATTAAGAAAGGTTATATAAACAGGTAAACTAGTTTTCAGTTATGTTCTCGTCAAAACTATGTCCCACTAAAAGTTCACCAATCCGTCCCCCACAAAGATCTCTCTTCCACCTAAACAAACAAATTGTGCACAGTGTCTCCTCTGGTAGTTCACACACTATGTCTATTAAAATTTTCTCATCCATAGTTGGGATTTGTATGTGAACTGTGTATTAAGAAAACAATAAAAGACAGTTAAGCTTGAACCTTGTCTTCCTCCGCATTGTCCATATTAAATACATCAGACTTCTCACGAAGTAACCCCTTAAGCTTTGATTTCAACTCTTCTTTGTTTTCATGTTCCTGAAAGGCAGCATACATAAAACCAATTAATCAAGATATAAAATATTTTGCATTATAAGCAAATTCTAAAATGACAACAAAAAAGATGAACCAAGCAATGAACGTATATGCATCTCAGTCCCTAATGGCAAACCTTATACCAATGAAACTCGACCAGTAAAAGTTAAAACTGAAGAATGGATGGAGTCAAAATATATTAAAACTGCCCTGCCGAAGCAGAAAACATACTTCATTTTCTAGACTGTTTTCAGCTTCGACAATAGCTGCACCTATAGTGGCTCCAGAATCCACCCTTGCAACTTTTTGGGCCCTGATGTAGGTTTTCTCATCTTCCACTGTTCCAGATTGTTTGCACTTAATGTCAAGGACAGACAAACTTGAGGTAGCTTGGCCAAGTTGATCATGTCTAAGAGAAGTCGAAGAACCTTTCTGTTGATATGGTGAAGGTGAAGGGCCAGAAGCAAGGCGAGAACCATGGAATCGAGCGACTGGAACAAGTGATGCAGGTCTATTTATTGGTTCAGAATCATCTCCTCTTTTAGCTTGAGTCTTCTCACGCTTGATTCTTTCAGCTTGTCTCTGTATAGATTAGCAGATCATAATAGTGATCAATATGCAATAAAAGGACATGAATACTGCATATAGAATCTCAAGCTAACAGCCTACCACAAGTAAAGCAGAAGTCATCCAACATGAACAAGTTTTATAATAGGTAAAGGAAGAAACTCAAAAACCCAATCATGAAGAATTAAGAACTTATAATTACTAGAGAGTCCCAGAGGACTTCTTTTTTCCTTTTGGGTTAAAAGAATACCGACAGGTCAGCACAGTCAGTTGTTAAGGGCGTGAGCCGCACCCGAGGTGCAAAGTCCATGGTAGAGCCTCAAGGCGCGCCTCGCAGACACGATATTTGATTAAAACACACTTCAAGTGACCAAATTAAGTACCAAATTTCAAATTAAAACAAAGAAAGTTTTCAAAACAAGCATATTAGCATAAGTCAAGTATGATGGGTTGAGTGCCCTTCAAGTTTCGATCGAGGATGTCCAAGTATGTGAGAGAAATTGAATCTCTTTTACAAAAACTCTAGCCCATTTTTTTCGTTTCCTTTCTTCTGTTTCTGTCTCTAGACTACATTGCATCTTCTATCTTTGTTTCTTTTGTTATCTTTCTGTCCCAGCATCCCCCACCCAAAGGAAAATAGTGAAAATCGCTTTCTTGCCAACAAAAAGCGTTTTAAACTTCTTCTTAACCAAGCTGTCACTGAGGCGCGTCTCCGAGAGGCGCTGAGGTGCACCCAAGGCGCGCGCAACATCGCCCGCCTCGGTTTTGGAAAGGCGCAAGGCCTTGAGCCGCCGAAGAGGCGCGCCTCAGGAGCGCCTTTAACAACTATGCGCACAGTTAAGAGATTCTATTAAGAAGACGATTGACAAGGCCCACATCATATGCGATATTTAACTTCCAAAAAAATGCAAGGGTAATTACCTCAATTGATGCTGGGAACCTATAAGACTGAAAGAAAAGTCAGAAGAATAAAACTGCAAACTGAAGTCATGCACAGACCAAAACTCCAGAAAGTTCTTTCCTATTTCGACCAAATGAAAAGTATTTTATTTGGTCTCTAGAGGCATATCCCATCATTATGAAAATATACACAGGGACGAATAGTCCTACTGTTACTAAGAACCAATTAGCAGCTTAAATTTTATAATTTGTACTAGGAAACGAGAACTCGTCCGCTTGTTGCCGCCCATAATAAGGGCGGCAACTGTCTATTACCATAATTTTGTATTTTTGTTTTCTCATGATCGTCAAGAATTCACTTGTACCATTACAAAAGGTTAACAATGAAAAAAGTGGGGGAACCCATTCGCTCTGCTTGCTTAGTGCATCTTGTACACAACATACTAAGCATACATGTCAAGCTCGTACTACAATGTGCAAGAATATAATGTCAGAAAAATACATGGAACATAATATCTGCAATAGTACAACAACAAATAGAGCATGTCACTGAAAAGAAATTATCAGAATGAGGAAAATGAGGGTAGTACCAACCTGATGTAATCGTGCCCTTTTCTGAAAGATTTTATCTTCAAATGATCCCACAGCTTGAATAAAGTGCTCCACCCTGCTCAGATTCGGCTGAAAGGAAGGAAAGATACAGAATATAAGATCAAGCCACAGATTATTAACAATGAAGCAGACAATAGCATAAAAATCTTCCCCAGACAACATATAATACATACCTTGCTTCCATCAGTCAAGTACCCACCCAAAGCCCTTAACTCCTTTTTATACACTGCCATCAGCAAGTTGATTGCACCCTATGTATGAAAGAGAATAAGTGCATTAAAACTAATACTTTTGAGGGTTTTTGCAAAGGTAAATGAAACTCCAGAAATGCAGAAAGTATAAACTGCACTGTTCTTTAGAACACAAGTGTAAAGCAGGCTATCTATTCCACAACTTGTACAGATTGTGGTAGCAATTTAATGAAGTTTTTTGTTAGATTTTTCCCTTCTCACAGAAACCGCTGCTTGAATTAAAGTTCAGCTTACAATATGCTAAGTTTTCCAGCGTTCCTTATTTTCAATCAACATTTAGTTAATTAAACACCCTAAAAACTTCAATCTATGGTGCCAATGTACATTTTAGGGGAAGAAACTAAAGACAGGAGAAATCTTCATTCATTCGATTATTGTTTATACCTCACGCCAAGTTTAGCTCTGTGCTGCCAGGCAAGAATACATACAAAGCTTACATTGCTTTAGGACATCAAGGTTTACATGATGAAGAAATAAATAAAAATAAACAAGGCTACCAAATAACTATGAACAAAAAGCATCTCTAAAACACACCTCACGAATCTCGAGTGTGGGCATATGTGGCAAAAAATCATTGCCAACAAAGAAACACATGAAGATAAAATCATCAATAATGCATTCCAAATCATTCTTGAAAGGAAGATTAGGAATCCTCATCTCGTATTCTAGATATTCACGGAGAGTCCAAATATTCAGGAACTGCAAAAAGAGGACAAGTTAGCTTAAGACACAAATCTATGTCTAAAATTCTTTTCATATGTATCAGCTTACCTGATAAGGCTTTTAGGCACAATTTCAGCATCACCTTTCTCATCAAACTCTCCTGCCTTTCTCTTTGCCTTCCCTTGGCAATCTGCAGCTAAGTGACCCATTTGACCACAAAGAAAGCATTTGTCTTGTTGTCCTGGAGTAAATACAACCTTGCAAGCAGAAGTAGTGGAAACACCCATCATCAAGAAGAAAGTTCAAAGTTGAGAACCAAAGCAGCATGTATCCAAATCACTACACAATAATCATATGGCCACATCCATTGCAGCATATAATTTGACTGAACCCTCACCCTCACCCTCATTGCCAGACATTTTCAACAAGAGACTAACAATTCTTTGTAAAACATCTGAATCAGCATAAGCCAAGAAGTACTAAAGAAATAATTAGGTTAGGCAATGTCAAAGTATCTTTCATCGACGGGTATAACAAGTACCTCTCTAAGAATGGAGAAATGAACTTCATGTGTGGCCAAAGCCAGCATGATCAGATCAGCATCCTGTCATGCAGCATCAGTTAATCGTCAACACTTGGAAAAACACACAAGAATTTTTACATACACTTTCAACACAAAAAATCAACAACACACGTACCAATCCATACAGACAATGGCGGGTATTTGGATCATAACCAGGAAGATTCCTTTGGAGACGGATGTATGACATAATTTTGTGTTCCCCTTCACCAGGAACATTTGCATCAGAAAGTATAACCTTCATGAAAGCAGAGTAATTTGCATAAATTGATGCAGTAGTTGTGCACACCACACAAAAGATTAATGGACATTTAAATTTTCTCTGCAACTAATCAAATTAATTTTGGAAAAGCACTGTTAGGTGAATACACAGCACAATACCTTGACATTTTTCCATCCAGGGTCATTGTTTAGTCTGAGGTGAACGTAGTACTGCAAAGCAATGGATAGAACAGCCATAAATGGTGTTCCAGGTGTGATAACATTAGAATCAAAAAGTTGTGATTCCTTTTTGGGAGGAAGCTTCCTGCCTTCTTGCTCAAACTCCGCACGTAACCTTTCCTCTTCAGCTGCCTACAAAGAATTACTGCACTATGAGGAAACAGTATACTTCACACTAATTATGTTCACAGTGAATCAATAAGAAGATGCACACCGCATCTGCCGCATCTTTGGCTGCCCTGAAACGCCTTGACCGCTGTTGATTCATCTTAGCCCTTGGCGCCACACCATCTACCAACCAATACCACTTTGAAGTTAATGAATTTGACTTATATTAGCTCACAACAACTTTCATTTACTACTCAATCATTTTAACTTTTTTACCCACCAATAGCCATGTAAAAGCAGTTTCGTGGCCGCACCATCACAAAAAGCCTATCTATATAGTCAAATATGCATTGAAACACCTCATCGAAAGTGGTTGGAGAAGGCTGCATGAGAAATTAGGTATATCATTATGCTTATCAAGCAAAAAATTGAGGACACTACTGTGTAGGAGAAATGTCAGGACTAATATCCAGTAAAGCCTATTACAAATCAGAAAATTCTCAAAATGGCATCATATTCTCAAACAACCATTGTCATTGGATGCATGGACTGAACGAAAACTCCCACAGCCTTAAGAACTACTGTTTGAACTTGTTACCAAATCGTAACAAGGTAAATTGAAATAACTATTTGATGTGATTCATTGGAGGGAAGAAAATAACAATAAATAGATAATAAGTAAAATGTCAACTAAACGAATCATCATAGTATATCTACAAGGCAGTGCACTACTTCTGCATATCATCTGACATACTTTATCCAGTCAATCCATACCAAAAACTTCAACTTTTTAATATTCCCAGCTAGAATGACATACTTCAACTCCTATTTCCCAATGTAATACATTATAAAAACAACTGGCTCTTCACTGTGTCCTTAATTCTTTTACTACTTTTCATTTAGTTATAATTAACCCAATCCAACAAAAGTCATAATAGGAAATTATCATCAAAACGATAGTCATAAAATTTCCTCAAATCATCATGTATGCCATAGAAGTTAAACGAAAACCAGCAGTAACTTTCGTATCAAAAATTTATTGAATTATTATTCATATCGAGAGAAAACCAAATGCTATCATCATGGTCATGTGCCGTGAACGGCAATCTGATCGTCTCCAGATATGTCATTATTGTACCTTAAAATTTAGAATACATAGTTAGTGAAGCTTGAATTTTAAGATATGTTGCTATGAACCTAGGGTCCTTGAAAATTTAAATATTTGAAATGTCAGGTACTTGTTTGATTAGCCACATCCACGCAGAAGTCTACACAAAACAGATCCACATCCCATAGTACAAGATAGATATTGCAAAACGATGAGCTTTCCAATCCAACAGTAGGAGATTCTCAAAATATGAATGATGATGATATTTGAATTAAGATTTCAAAGGATTGATAATAAACTCTCTAGATAAATCAATGTTGGTTAGCAAGAAAGGAAGAAACACCAGCAGGGGAATTAAAGAGTCAAGAACCCTTTAAAGAATGTCCATGGCATATTAGCAGGAAACTTGTGGTTCTAGCACATAAAATTGCAAATTACATATAAGTTGGTATGTCAAATTAGATTATTGAATTGCAAGCTTCACTATGACTGATCCACCATATTTCCCTGATATGAGAGGCACTAAAGAAGCCACAACGCTCAAAATTAGGATAGATAAAATAAGTCATCAAAACCTAGAGCTAGTAGCAAGACAGGGATACTCATTGAGAGTACAAGTACGAATGCTGCATAGTGGAGTGAATTCAGATATAACTAATCATAGTTCTAACTCACTAAATTTCAATTACTCGTGTCACCCCAGGCTTGATGCCCATAATTCTTAATTCTGTTTCCTCTTGATGACAAATAATTCAGTATCCAACTAAACCCTATAAGATAAACTTCTTTTATTCACATATCGTCTGCTCAGACAAATAGGATACAATCACAAGCTCCATCCCAGTAATATATATATATATATATATATAGTGCATACCCATCAAAGTTGCAGCAGTTCACAAAAACCATATTTTTAAATCTCAGAAAAAGAAAACAAAGCTCTAATACGAGTAAATTATTTGTCAGGCGGAGAACATCAAATGTTGAAACTAAACACAAATAAAACCATCATAATTACGAAAATCAGAACTTAAAAACTTACGCGGTCTTCAGGGTGAAAGCAAGGGTGAATAATTCCATTCATATCCAGGTACAAGTTATCGTATTCGATGTTGTTAGGGTTTGGCTTACTCGTATCCACCGGAATTTTAACCCCTTCGATATCCACCGGCTCTTCTTCAATCACATCAACCACCACCATCGGGTACTTCTCCGCCAACCACCGGTAAAACGCCGGAACTCCCATTCTCAATCAACAACAAAAATAAAAAAAAGTTCCTCCTACGAAAGACGGATTTATTAGAAAAAATCCAACCCCAATCGAAAATGCGCAAAGCAATTTAACTCAAATGAGAGAAAATGGGGGCGGAGTAGTTGAATGCGAATTCCTCTGCAGGAGCTTGAGGAAAATTAACAGCAGAAATGAATATGCGAATATCGGGAAAGGGTTTTAGGGCACAATGTTGGACCGATTGGACGTAAAAACCCTTCGTGTTTAATGGAGTGGGGGGAAATATATAAATCCTAGAAATATTGAGGAGTTTTTCGGTATTTTGAATTGAGCCGGTTGCTTAAGGTTGCATTTTGCTACTGTGGGAGTCTGGGAGATATTTGTGAAATATCTCGAGACACTCACAAACTTCACAGTTAATTAATTTAATTCTGGTAATAACATGAAATTTGTCAAAATTCAGAATATAAATATATAATTTGAATATTTTTTCCTTTCTTGTGGTTGAGTTTAATTTCATCGAATAAAACAACAACAACAACAACAACAAATTAAGTCTTATCCCACTATGTGGGGTCGGCTATACGGATCATATCGCGCAATTATTTACGGTCATAAGCCATATTTTCATTTATTTCTAGATATAACATGTCTTGTTTAATAACTTCTTTCCAAGTCTTTTTAGGTCTACCTCTGCTTCTTTTGATTTGTGTGAGTGATTCCCTACTTTCTAAACGTCGCACAGGTGCATCTAAATGTCTTATATAAACATGTCCAAATCATCTTAATCGTGTTTCTCTAATTTTCTCATCTATTGGTGCTACTCCCACTTTGTTTCTAACGTGTTCATTTCTTATTCTATCTAATCTAGTGTTTCCGCACATCCATCTTAACATTCTTATCTCTGCTACCCTCATTTTTTGTTCGTGTTCATATTTAGTCGCTCAACATTCTGCTCCATAAAGCATTGCGGGCCTTATGGTCGTTTTATAAAATTTTCCTTTCAATCTTAATGGTATTTTATGGTCACAAAGGATAGAAGATGCACTCCTCCATTTATTTCAACCCGTCTGGATCCTATGTGTGACATCTTTATTGATTTCTCCGTTCTCTTCAATTATAGATCTTAAATATTTAAAACTCTTTGTTATACTCTCTTCATGACCATCAATTTTAACATTTGTCTCATTGTTCCTGTTATTTTTACTAAAGTGGCATTCCATGTATTCTGTTTTAGCCCTACTTATAGTAAAATCTTTTGATTCGAGTGTTTCTTTCCAAGCTTCCAATTTTGCATTTACTCCTTCTCTTGTTTCATCAATTAAAGATATATCGTCCGCAAATAGCATACATTCAGGGATGGATTTTTTGTAAGTGTTTAGTGATTTCATCAATTTATGTAAACCTATAGTGTTTGGGAATTCACTAGATACTCATGTTGGTGTCCTGATACATTTTATTATATCATCATACATATCTTTTATGGCATCTATGTAAGCTATTTTTATTCCTCTTTTTTTCTAATATGCGCCACATTATATCCCAGTTGACTCTATCGTATGCAGTCAATAAAAACCATATGTAAATCTTGTTTTCTCTCGTTGTATTGTTCACATAATCGTCTAATTAAGTGTATAGCTTCAATTGTGGACCTTCCTGGCATGAAGCCAAATTGATTATCTACTATACTAGTTTCATTTCTTATTCTTGCCTCTATAACTCTTTCCCATAGTTTCATTGTATGACTTATTAATTTAATTCCCCTGTAATTTGCACAATTTTGTATATCCCATTTGTTTTTATATATAGGTATCAATATACTTTTTCTGGCAGGGTCGATAACGGAGGCAACAATCGGGCCAACAGGGTCAATGTCGAGTTACCAATACCAGAGGTTCCGGTGGCTCTGGCAGTCCAGCAGCAAGCGATTCGCGATTACTTTCGCCCACAGACCAATCGCAACTATGGTGGAATTGCCAATGTCCCAATCAATGCGAATAACTTTGAGCTGAAGCCAGCACTGATCTCGATGGTGCAACAGAATCAGTTTGGGGGTTTACCGTCTGAGGATCCCAACTCTCATCTTGCGAACTTCATACAGATTTGCAATACTATCAAGATGAAGGGGTGACTGATGATGTTATACGTCTTCGCATATTCCCTTTCTCTTTAAGGGATAAGGCTAGGAACTAGCTAGGCACCTTAACTCAGGGGAGTGTAAACAATCGGGGATGGTGAGTCGAGGTTTTTGTTTACATACTTCCCACCAAGCAAACACTACAACTCAAAAGTGAGATCACTCGGTTCAAGCGGTTTGACTTTGAGCCTTTGTATAAAGGAGCAGGAGAGATTCCAGGATTTGTTGAGGAGGTGCCCGAAACACGGATTTCCTGAAGATCAACAGCTTTGCTTCTTTTACAATGGGTTGATGGGGCAGACTAGATCATTTGTGGATGCTGCACCAGGGGCCGCTCTACTTGCAAGGTTTCCGGAGAATGCATTCAACTTGTTGGAGGAAATGGCCATGAATAGCTATCAGTGGCCCTTCGAGAGGACTAATGTGAAAAGGGTAGCCGAAGTTTCTGATTCGGACCCAATTAAAGAGTTGACAGCCCAGATGGTTGTATTGACAAACCAATTGAGTGCTTTGACAAAGGCAAATAAGGGAAACGCGGGTGCAAGTAATGGGGAGTTCCTCTAGATCTGATAGAGGAAGCAAATTATGTTAATAACCGGAATTTCAACAATTTCGAAACAATCAAACTCCTACCCATTACCATCCGGGTTTGAGGAACCACGAGAACTTCTCCTACGCGAACACGAAGAATGTGATGCAACCACCACCGGGGTTTAATGTGACAAACGGTATCATTAATGCGGAGCCAAAACCATCTTTAGAGGACATTCTCGCCTCATTCATGAGTGAGATGAGGAACATATTTACCAAGGATGAGGCGAAGATGGATAAAATCGAAAACCATGTTACACAATTGGCCAACACTATGGGGTCCCAAATGAAAAATCTTGAAACCCAAATTGGCCAATTAGCTACGATTATTGGTGGGCAGCATCAGAAAGGTCAATTTCCGAGCAACACTGAGGTTAACCCGAAGGAACAGTGTAACGCCATTCGTTTGAGGAGTGGTACGGAATACGAAAGGCCGAAAATACCAGAAATTACTGAACAGTTGCAGGGGGCATGGCCCGTGCGGTGCGCCCTGCAGGGGCAGCGTTCAAGAAGCCGGGAGACGCGGAAATAGAAGCAAAGGGCAATGTTGAGGCCGAGAAAGGAGTTGAGGACCATGTTACGTAACAAAAAGGGGCTGAGAAGCTTAAATCGTTCTCTAACTCTTATCTTTCAAATTTTTCTATACCACTTCCTTTCCCTCAACGTTTTAAAAGAAAAAGTTAGATTCCCAATTTGCTAAATTCTTAGACATCTTTAAGAAACTGCATATTAACATACCGTTTGCAGATGCATTGGAGCAGATGCCCAATTATGCGAAGTTTTTGAAGGAAGTGATGTCCAAGAAGAAAAAGTTGGCGAGTCGAGACAATCGAGCTTGGAGGAGTGCAGCGCTATCATTCAAAGGAAACTACCACAGAAGCTCAAAGATCCGGGGAGTTTCACTATCCCTTGTACTATTGGTGCTATTGTATTTAATAAGGCACTTTGTGATCTAGGAGCAAGTATTAATTTAATGCCCTTATCCATTTTCAGGAAACTTGGATTAGGAGAGGTGAAGCCGTCCACGATCACCATACAGCTAGCGGATAGATCACTCACATATCCTAAGGGAATCGTGGAGGACATGCTCGTGAAGCTAGACAAGTTTATATTCCCTGTGGACTTCTTAGTGCTTAACATGGAGGAAGATCGAGATGTCCCTCTGATACCCGGGCGTCCAATCCTAGCCACTGCACGTGCATTGGTAGATTTACAAAAAAGAGAGCTTACATTACGAGTTAATGATGAGCAAGTGTTGTTCTCCATCTATAAGGTTGGGAACCATCATGATAACATGGAGAGTTGCAAATCATTATCTGTCGTCGAATTAAGTGCTAATACTTTTAATCGAGTCGTTGTGTGTGTGCTATAGATCATGTGCAGGACGTGTTAAATTGTGAGAAAACAAAGCACACGATTAGGACCAGTAGCTCGGAAGCACGCGTGTACTGCCGCTCGCACGATGCAAACGAGAAGAACATGATAGTTGACCGACATGTGACTTTTACGCTAGAGGCATTCAAAGGAGGTTCGAATCTATGCGAGTTGAATTGGCAAGTAGAAGAACATGAAGAAGTGACTCGCATCACTTTGCTGGAACCGTGATTGAGTAAAACAGGCGTCAAGCTATAGACGTTAAATTTAGCGCTTGTTGGGAGGCAACCCAACGGTTTGCGTTGTTTTATTTCTTCCCATGTTTTCTTGGTTTGTGTTTTTTCCCTTTTTTTCTAAGTTAGGATTTAATTGCTTTCATAGGTTAGGATTTTCTTGTTTTTCCCTAAAAAAAATTAGAAAATCGAAGGTGAAAATCTTGATACCAAGACGGGCAGCCGTCGCGCCTTAGGCACGGTCCCGCGGGTACAAAGACTTGAGGATGTATTTGCGGCACCCGACGGCAGTATGCACCATGTGCACGGCCCGTGCGGTGCCCAGGATTTTGAGATCGAGCTTTGACCCCGGCACCCGTGCTCCTGTCTGCTGAAGCGCACTTAAGTCGGGCAGAGGGCCTAATTTTTTTCACAAAAAACCCTCCTCTCTCGTGCAGACATACGCAAGATCGAAACCCTCTCGATTTGTTTCGCAAATTTCACCTAGATTATCACTTTCATACTCACCCCCACACTACTCACCCACAAATTACACCTCTCAACTTGATTTGAAGTAATGATTTGGGGTAGAAGGGCACCTAGGGTTCAACTTTCAACTCTTATCGAATTCTCGGGATTTAAGGTATGAATTGCACTTTTTATTTCGAATTTCTTGAGGATTATGGATTAGGGTTGCTATATGGTGCTTGGTTGATACTTTTGCCATTAATTTGATTGAATGTTTCTATTGGGCATTTTATCGAACACCTTGTGGGTGATTGAATTAGGATGTTTTTGGCTGATTGCTTGATGAATTATACATGAGCTCGATTGTTTAGGGTGTTAGTGACTAGGATTCTCTGCAATTACATTGTTGTTTGGGCTTGGAAGCTTAATTGTGAATTAAATTGTTGAGATGAGACACTATGCCTTACGTTGATTGTTGTATGTAATTCATCATTTTTTACTTGGCACGTACATATTCTCACAAATGTTTTGCCAGGTACTCATTCGAACAAATGGTTGAACCAAGGAACCGACCGAATAGAGGTAGATGAGGATGGGGCTGCCGCCGCACGTACACCACCATACCCAGACCCGAAGCTTACGGGCTCACTTTAACAGAGAACGATGAACTGGATCGGTGGAACCGGCTGATCACTCGTTCTTTCACACCCACACGCTATGCCGACGATGAGTGTACCCGAGCTCTCGGGATACATGAGGAGGTTTGGCACATGTTTGAACGAGTGGGATGGACCGCCTTCATGCAAGGGCGGTGGCCGACATTCAAGACACTTGCGCTCGAGTTCCTGAGCACCGTGGAGGTTACGGAGACGCGAGTCAGAAGTGAACCTCAGAAAATCAGGTTTAGATTGGGCAACGTATGGAGGCACGTCACTATCGCCGAACTTAACCAGATTTTTGGGGTACCATCAGATGCCCCGTACCGGACCGCTGCAAACTATAGCTCGCATGAATTCTGGTGATTGTTGACTGGAACCCCAGAAACCGGTATGATGCAATATGCGGCACGCACATCCAAAGCCTCATCACTCCGCAACCCCGTATTCCGCTACATCTAAAAAATGACAGCCCATTCAGTGTACGCTCGACACAACAACGAGGGTATGCAAGCTCGGGAGCTATACCTCCTTTGGTGTATGATCACATGCACCCTTTATAATATGGCGGCATACTTTGTGGAACACGCCGTTCACATTTCTCAACAGGACGCGGGGATAATATTAATTGGGGTAATGATAACCCCCATTGCTCAATATTTTGGGGTTGATATGCGCCGAATAGAGCCGATTGAGGGCAGTCGAAGCATCAACATGACCGCCCTCCGCACCATGAAGATCATAACTGAAGAGGAGAACATCCTCTGTTTTCAACAAAAAGTCGGGTCTGCTTTCGCCCTCCCTAACCCGCAGCTCACTGCTATGGTGGACAATCAAAGTAACTGGCTCCTGAACTCTGAGGCACATATCAGGGTTATGGATGACCTGACAACACGAAAAAGGAGGAGGGTAGCAGGATTACCCGATGAAGAGGATTTGGTGATGGAGGCAAGGGAGTACGATCGGCACGAGAGGGGCTTCGAGCAGGGCTTCCCACAGGGGCGGCCTGACATTCCAGAGAGCTCCCACCAAGGTGAGGAGCGTGGGGGACAGTATGATCATGATAGACTCTATGCTCTTGAGGAGAGCATGCGACAGCATAGGGATGACTTCCGACACCACTAGGATGAGTTCCGTGCTTTTCGAGCAAAGCAGGAGCAAAGGTACCAAGCCCATGAGCTGAGGTACCAGGCCCAAGAGCAGCGGGAGTTGGAGATATTGCAGACGATGCATCATATACAAATGTGGCATATCTCCCAGGGCCACCTCGCCGCCACCCCCACAGTGATCCAGGTCCTATCCACACTTTTCTTTGAAATTCTACCTTCTCTTCTATGCGCTATTTCATTCAAGTTTGGGGGGGGAGGTAGTAATTTTGTTGAAGGGTGTGGCGTTTTTTTGCATTCATGTAGTTGCATTTAGAACATGTAGGATCCATTGCATTAGGTGATTTTGATTTTTTAGCACATTTATCGCTTTAGCACGTTTATTGCTTTCTTAGTTATTTAGGGAGTGAGTTGACCGCTATTGTGTGTTTGTTGATCTTGGGAGCATGTGTTGAACAGTTTATGTTGTTTTGAGTTGGGTGTTGAGCGTGAGTTGACCGGGTTGAGAATAATTAATATGGAGCATGTGATTATTGGGATCATGGTTAATATACTTTGAATTATGCACTTACAAGCCTGTGAGCTTTTTGAGCACATCTTCGCTTTCATATTATGCAGTCTTGTTTGTTGATTGAGTGTGTCATTCGTGTTGATTTGAATTCTAGAACTTGCTCTGGTATCTCCGTCAAAGTTACATGTTGTATGCAGTTTATGAAAATGATTTTAGGCCATTTTTGTTAAGTCCTTCAAGCTTTTTGTCTACCTTATGATATTTGATTTCCCTAGTTAGCCAATTTGAGCCTATTACCTGATTTTTGATAGCCACATTTCAAGCCTTAAAACTTAACTTGATATATCGGTTACCCTAAGCTTGAGCGTATAACATTGAGTAAAGGGATAGAATAAAGGATTGAATGAAAGGGTATCGAGAAATTAGAAAATGGTGTATATGTTGGTTGGTTGGGAGGAAAAGAAAAAAGGAGGGAAAGGAAGAATACTCACAAAAAGTCGGAAAAAACGACTGCAAAAGTGAGTCGGCCGTAAGTAACATATAGGCTGGAAATTGTGATGTAAGGCGAAGGAGAATGAATTGTATGAAAAAGAAGGGATAAATAGATATGTGATAGGATAAAAGGTGATTGGGGGTGCATAGTTGATTTGAATAAGAATAATTGTTTGAGAAAAACGATGTGCTTTCCAATCTATACGCTTAAGTTTGAGTCAATTTATCCATATTTTCCTACCTAATACCAAAGAGCCTTCATTACAACCATAAGCAAAGTCCTTTCTGATTTGTGAATTGCATACAATCGAGTGGCGGAGATGTGAGACGATTTGCAAGCATATGGTAATTCTTCAACATTGATATGACTTGAGCGAATACACGTCCCTTATTATCCTAGTGAGTAGAGTATACACTTTATCCATGAGAGGCGTGATTTGAAGTGTTTGCCATGATTTTGATAGACTTGTGCTCCGTGTTAAATATTTGAAACTTGGTTGGTTTGTGCTTGACGTCTATGGATAAATGACATGAATTGTGATGCGTTATTCTTGATTTGCTTTTTATTACTCCCATTTGTGTTTTGTCTTGTTTATAAAGCGTTGACCGAGACTGTCAACAATTTCAGTTTGGGGGTTTGTTTAGTGTGAGTTTTGCATGTATTTTAGGGCATATTTATGGCTATAATTGTTTATAAACATGCAATAACTCATATGAAATGGTATATATACGCTCTTTGTGGAAAATGTATTATGTTTTGCTCGTTTTGTAGGAATTTAACGATATTTGGAGTGATTTTGTGACAAATACGAGCATTGCGACCTAGAAGCATCAAGAATCAAGTGATTACACCCAATTGGAAGCCAATTATATTGAGTCTAGAGTCATAGTAGTGATTTGTGTGTCAAAAGAAGCATGGATGATCAAACAACGAGGGGATTTATCTCAAGGAACGTCCAAACACGTCTGGAATTTCCAACACTGGCAGGGTTTAGTATTTTGGCCATAACTCTCTCTATAAAATTGATATTTAGTTGATTCAAGTGGCTACGGAAAGCTAAGAGAGAGGGCTACAACCCTTATGAAGACCCCATAAGCACATTCGTATGTTTGAGTGACGCAAGGGCTGGTCGTGCTCTAGAGCACGGCCCGTGCGCCTTTCAGCTGTTTGATAATTTCTATGGCACCTAGCACGGGCTGGGTGTGCGCTAGTAGCACGACCCATGTGTCTGTGCAGGAAAGCAAAGTTTGATAGATTTCCAACTTGGTTTTGACCCAAAACGAAGTACAAATAGAGACGGGGCGGCCACAAACAAAAGGACGCTGATTTTTGCCCTAGAAAGCAGAGAAAAGAGCAATTTTCCACCGGAGAATTGGGGAGATCGATCGAGACCACAATCACACCTTTGAGGATTGAAGATAGATCGAGAGATCGTCATCATCCCCGAGTTCACTCATTCCATAGTATCATTATTTTCAATTAGTTAAGCATGAACGTTAATAATTTGTCTATGGATTATTTCTTTTCTAAGTCTGGCTAAACACTTTGTGATTCCCGGGTTTGGGAGTAGGTTAATGGATACTTTTATTTGATGTTTAATTGTCGAAGTTAATGTTTTCCAACCCTATTCAAGTACTTTGCTTTACTTCTTGTTTTATCAAAAAGCTATTGGTTTAACTTGTTTGATGTATTGATTCATAATTCTAACCGATGAGTTTCAATACTAGATCTATGAGTACTTGACATGAATATCTTGCATGATTGAGAAGTCTGTGAATATTCGTGAGACTTTATAATCTTTTGATCTTTTGGGAGTTGGATATCTCATGTTGAGTAGAGATGCTAGCATAGATATTCCAATCAACGGTTTTACATGCATCTCGAGAGAGAGGGTAAATTACTTTTGTGATTGGTCTATAGGGAAGAATACGTTTAACTTTGGTTTGATTATTCTGATAATAAAAGGGGATATTAACTGAAACCACAACCCAGGAATCCATTCATTCATACTTGATCTTTTAATCCACTCTTTGCTTTGTTATTCTAGGATAATTTCTGCTTTAGTTATAAAACCAACTCACTTACTTTCGATTGTCTAGATAAAAATAAGGCTATTATAATCCAGTAATTAGTACATTAATTTATTAGTCCCTATAGATTCGACCTTGCTAACCCTATTCTATAAATTACACCGTACACTTGCGGTGAAGCTAAAAAATAAGGCGAACACATATTCCATTATTCTCTCTTCCCTCTAGTCCACATAACATCTCTAAAATTGATCTTGTTCATATTGATCCATTCTCGGATAATACATATAGAGACTCCTCAGATACCACTGCATCGTCTCCACCTACGTGTTAGATAAATGTTTTTATCATGATTTTGATGATTTTGTTTAACTATATTTTTACACCAAAACAATGTCCCTAAATGTTGTCCAAATACTCCTAAACGATTTAAAATGTTTTTACTAATTTTTGGAGTATTTCTTGAAGTTTATTTTTGACAAAAATTGGACAACATTTCTGTCTCGTGTTCAACCGGTCGCCCTAGGGGGAAACTTGTGCCTGAAAGATGATTTCCAAAATAGAAACAAGACATTTGAAAACCCCAGGAGGTCAGTCGGTCGAACAAGAGGTCGACCGGTGCCTGGGAAAACATAGAATTGAAACAGAACACTCTGCAATGCAATTTCAAGGGTGTTGGACCTGTCCAGGAGGGGGCCGACAGGTCGAACCCCTGGTCTACCGGTCGAGCACCCCTCTGACCGGTCTAACATGGAATTTTTGCTGTTTCTTTTCATTTCTGTATTAGAGGTCGACCGGTCAAACCTACCGTTTTGACAGTAGAAACTATCCGTTGACAGCAGACAACTTTTCCTCATTTTGTGGGATTGATTTCTAACAGTTATAATCTTGATTTTAATTGTATTTTTTTGTAGATATCAATCTCCAAGAAGGAGTCTATGTCTGGAAATAAAATCCAAGACCTCTCCTATAAATAGAAGAAGATTTGGAGCAACATAAATAAGACAATACACTACGACACAACAAGAGCTATATCAAGCACATATTTTGGTTCTTCACTTTCACATTCTTGTAGTAATAGCCTAAGTATTTCACTTTCACATCTTGAGGTCTAGTCTTGATTCTTGATTACACTTGAACTTAAAAGTTGTATACTTTCTTATTGAGTTGTAATCTTGAATTTGTGTTCGTCATTCAAACATAAGATATCCTTGTGAGTGTTCTTGTGGTAAGAACACACTTGGGTGATCTTAGGTGTTAGGGGTAAGAAGATTATGGTAATCTTCTTGTGGAAGAGTTTGGTGCTCTTCAAGTTGGAAGATTGTGGTAATCTTTAAAGAGGTGTTGTAAGAAGAGTGTGGTACTCTTCAAGGTGAAGTTGTAATAGTTTTGGTAATTATTAATAAAATTCTTTTTTTTTAAATCCATCCCGGAGATACTGGGGTGGTAGAGGATTAGGCCCTAGGTGGGTTGAACCTCTATAAATTGTCGTGTGTTATTTACTTTCCCGCACCTTCATTCTTGTCATTGTTTATTCTTTCAAAAAAGAGGGCGAAACTCGAAAAATCGGCATAATTTATTCACTCCCCCTCTAGATTATCGTAGCCACTTGGACCAACAAGTGGTATCAAAGCCAAACTCTTTGGCAAGCTCGTTCCACATTGCGAGTAAAGAGGAAAGATCCATGGCTACGAACGAGAGCTATCTACCAACCGGTGCTTCATTCAATAGACCGCCTCTCTTCGACTCCAACAATTATGCATTTTGGAAAGATCGAATGGAATGCTTCTTACAAGGTTGCGGGTTCGATATTTGGAACATGGTTATAAACGAAGTATCCATCTTGATGAATAAAAAGTAAGACGGAACTCAAATCCCCAAAGCCCTCAAAGAGTTTGATGATGAAGACAAGAAAATATTCTCCTTAAACGGTAAAGCTCTTAACATTCTTCATTATTCTCTTACCGCTACGGAATATAATCGTATTAGAGGTATTCGATCCGCTCATGATGTTAGGGAAAAATTGGAAGTTATCTATGAAGGCACAAAGAAAGTGAAACAAGCTCGTAAGACTATGTTGGTCAAAGAGTTTGAAAATTTCACTATGAATATTGGTGAAAATATTTCTAAAATGGTTGAAAGGTTTGACAATATTGTAAATCCTCTAGTTGCACTTGGGAAAATTATTTCCGAAGAGGATAAGGTTACAAAAGTTCTTAATGCTCTTCCCGCCTCTTGGTCCAAAAAAGTTACCACTATTACGGAAGCTCAAAATCTGGAAACTCTAAATTTTGATGAGCTTATTGACAATCTTCTAATCTATATAGTTTATACCAATGAAAGGAGTAACTCAAAGGCATCAACTTCTCAACCGGGTATGGGGTCAACTCCAAAAGGTATTGCCTCAAAATCGAAAAATTATTATTCTAGTGATGAGGAAGATGAAGATGAAGATGAGGAACTTATTAGAAAATTTACAAAAGTTGTAAATAAAAACAAGGAAAGAAAAACAAGAGACAATTCTTGTTTTAGATGCGGAAAACCCGGACACCGTGTTGCAAATTGACCAAAAGAGAAAGAAGAACAAAGAAAGAAAAAGCACTTTCACAAAGCCTTGAAGGCCAAAGCCGAACCAACAACATGAGATGAACTTCTTACATCTGATGATGAGGAAGACGAGCAATGTCTAATGGGCATTAAAGAAGACAATGAGGTACGCTCTAACTCTTCTATTTCTTTTAGTAATGAAATGCATGATGATTATGATGAATTGCAAAATAATTTTGATGAGCTTCAAAATGAATTCCAAAGCTTGCTCTTTAAATACAAAAATTTGAAAAAAGAATTCAACACCATGAAAAATGAAAATGATAGTTTACATGCTTCTTATGAATCTCTTACTAGTGCTCATGATGTTACACTTGATAAGGTTAAAAATCTTGAAAAAGAAAATAGTACTCTTGTTAAGGATATTGATTGCATGAAAAAGGATATGTTAAAGTTTAATTTGAGCACCGATAAAATGACCAAAATTCTTGATGTTCAACGTTGTAATCATTTGAAACTAGGACTTGGTTATAAGCCAAATGTTATTAATGATATGAAAAAGAACCAAGTATCTATGCATGTTAATCATTATGCTTCTAGAACTATTACATGTTTTTATTTTGGTAAAAGTGGTCATACGGCAAATACTTGTTGGACTAGAAATAGCTCAAATTATTATTGGAGACTTAAAAGTCTCAATGCTAATCCCAAAGGACCCAAACACTTACCACAAGAAAATTTCATGTTAGGTACTTGGCGCAACGAAAGTCAAAGAAAATTTAAATTATCAAAAAGACAACAAACGATCGCGCCATATGATGGAACGAGGAGATATTATCAACAAAGTCATGTTTCAAGAAGAAGTTATATTCGGAAAGACACAACCATTGGCAATGGCGAAATTTGTAACTCTTATCCATTTCTTGAATTATGCATTTTATTATTTATGTCGTCAATTTTCTCTTGATTGTCATAGTTATTTTTCAAAATGTTTCTAAAAAATCTAGGTCTCAACTATATGCTCTCGGATTTTCAAAATTCAAAAGAGACCTTATATAGCTTCCTATAAGCATATTAGAACTTACATATTTTATTAAACTATTGATGTTTTTTTTCAAAAGCATAAGATATGCTACTTGTCCAACTTCTATGATGGTTTATACCAATATTGTCTATACTATCCGATATTACTATGCTCTTGTGCAAGATGTTTTGTCAAGATTTTGCAGGAAATATTTTGGTATTAAGGAACAAATGATCATAGACTTATCCACGGCTATCTACATCATAATTTGTTAAGATTGAGAAAGGCATATTGGTTGACAAACAAAATCGAGGTATGCTCATCAACTTTCATTACTCTCATAGACTCGATATTCTTCATGCCGTATGCTTATGTGCTCGATCTCAAAACAATCCCAAAGAATCTCATTAAAGTGTCGTTAAAAGAATTTTTCAATATTTGAAAGGCACTTCTTCTTATGGCTTGTTTTATCCAAAGTTTTAAAACGTTCATATTTTTGGGATAACAAGTCCGGTATAAATTATTTCTCAAAATACGGTTCTTCATAACCGAACTAAACATATTGAGATTCGACATCATTTTCTAAGGGATTGTGTTTCTTAACGAAAAATTGAGATGTGCTTAATTCCGTCTCAAGATTAACTCGCGGATATTTTTTTCAAAATCGTTAACCGCCAAGTCTTTTATCTCATTTCGAGCTTGTTTAGGCATAATGCATATTGAATGAGATCGATGTTTGCATTTTGCGCGTATTTAAAACTTAGGGGTGAAAAATCGAATTTTTGGATCAAAAACCGAACAAAGACTGAAAAAGAGCTCCAGGGACCAGATGAAGGGTTAGGGATGGCAATGGGGCGGTCAAAACCCGCCCCGCATTAAACCCGCCCGATGGGGCGGTCAGACCGGATAAAGCGGGTCGGACAGTCTGGGTCTAAGGTTGCAAAACCCGCCCGGGTCCGGGGCGGGTCCCGGGTCCTATAGGACCCGCCCCGGACCCGCCCCGCATGTTAATTTTTATTAAATTTTTAAATATATATTAAAATATTTTTGCATTATTTACTTTTAAATTTGAGTGTTATATGTTTAAAAATATTAGTTGAGTACTATTATAATATTATTTACTTTTAAAGTTTAATTTACTAATATAATATCTTGTAATATTCTACTTTGAATATTTATTTTAAGTATTAGTTGAGTACTATGTAGTATACTAATAGTATTTGTTTTTAAAAAAAATCTTAATAGTAGCCAATTCTAAAAAAAATAGTTATAATTAGTTGCATAATTATATTTATTTATTTTTTAATCTATTGACATTTGATTACTTTTGAAAATTTGGCCACAAATAGAAAAATATAAATTATTATAATTTAAAAAATATATTTGGCGGGTCTAGCGGGTCGGGGCGGGGCGGGTCTTGGGGCGGGGCGGGTCTTACTTCTCCTTGGCGGGGTGGGTCCGGGTTTGGCCAAACCCGCCCCGTTGCCATCCCTAGGGTGGCCAACCGATTGAACATCACTTGGACCGGTCGGACCTCCCCTGGACCGGTCACCTGGGCAAATTTTTGGTTAAAAACTGTCTCTGTCTCAGCATTCTCATTTTAACACATTTTGCTCCATTTTTCGACCCCTTTGCAAAATTCACACACAATTCACTCAAAATGATTTCTTTCTTGTAAATTCCACTATTTTGAGTTTATATTACTTGTATTCATCATTCTTACCCGACTTCTCCGATTAATTGGTAAGTTTAATTCCTTCTTTATCTCAATTGGGTTGAACCCTTGAGAAAATGCTTATTTTCTGATATTTTGATGGAATACTTGTATAATTGTGTTGGGTATGATGATTGTTGTTGGATGATATTTATAGAATTGCATTTGGTGATGAAAATTTGGGTTTGATTACATTTACAAAGGCTATATACATCTTTTATTTTATTCGACGCACGCCAAGTGTTCGACAAAATGTCTCAAAGAAAATTTCATCACTTACATGACTCTCTTGATTTCAAAAGTCTTATAAGTTTATAAAGATCATGTTTTGTTACTCAAATAAGCTTTTACAAGTCAAATGATCGAGTTGTCCCTTTGTATTTGAATTTTTAAGCTTAATTGTTCGAAAAGCTCGATAAATCGGTAAATTGTGCACTTTGATATGAAGATATGATGTTTTTATCATGCTAACATTCTTTTTGATGATTTCAAAGGGGGAGAAATATGAAATAAGCTCATTGGTTCAAAGAAGCTAGAAAAAGCTCTCAAAAAAGCTATAAGTTGTGGCTATTAAAACCCAAAAGCTGTGAATGATAATTAGTCCATTGGATGTATTATGGACTTATATACATGTCTAATGATGTCTTTTTGACAGGGGGAGCTTCTAAGCTCACGATATTCAAGTTTCTATTGTAAAAGCTGAGCTTTTAGCTTTTGTTTGATTGTTTCTATACTATTCTTGTTGTGCATGTTGAAAGGGGGAGCTTTTATAGTTAGTTTAGAAAATTTTTACTCCCATTTGTGTAGCTATTATGCATGGAAAATTGTCGCTTAAAATGGATAGTTATTGTTGATCGGAAAAATTGTTTTTGTTTGCAAAATCGATCTCTGAAAATTGTTTTGGTTTGTAATCATCAAAAAGGGGGGAGTTTGTTAGTAAATGTTTTTATCATGATTTTGATGATTTTGTTTAACTATGTTTTTACACCAAAACAATGTCCCTAAATGTTGTCCAAATACTCCTAAACGATTTAAAATGTTTTTACTAATTTTTCAAAGTATTTCTTGAAGTTTATTTTTGACAAAAATTGGACAACACTTCTGTCTCGTGTTCAACCGGTCGCACTAGAGGGAAACCTGTGCCTGAAATATGATTTCCAAAACAAAAACGAGATGTCTGAAAACCCCAGGAGGTCGACAGGTGCCTGGGAAAACATAGAATTGAAACAGAACACTCTGCAATGCAATTTCAAGGGTGTTGGACCGGTCGAGAGGGGGGGCCGGTTGAACCCCAGTCGTCGACCTGGCCACCCCTCCGACAGATCCAATAGGGAATTTTCGTTGTTTCTTTTCGTTTATGTATTAGAGGTCGATCGGTCGAACCTACCGTTTTGACAGCAGAAACTATCCGTTGACATCGACAACTTTTTCTCATTTTGTGGGATTGATTTCTAATAGCTATAATCTTGATTTTAATTGCAATTTTTTGTAGAAATCAAACTCCAAGAAGGAGCATATGTCTGGAAATCAAATCCAAGACCTCTCCTATAAATAGAGGAAGATTTGGAGCAACATAAACAAGACAATACACTACAACACAACAAGAGCTATATCAAGCAAATATTTTGGTTCTTCACTTTCACATTCTTGTTGTACTAGCCTAAGTATTTCACTTTCAAATCTTGAGGTCTAGGATTGATTCTTGATTACATTTGCACTTCAAAGTTGTATACTTTCTTATGAGTTGTAATCTTGAATTTATGTTCGTCATTCAAACACAAGATATCCTTGTGAGTGTTCTTGTGGTAAGAGCACACTTGGGTGATCTTAGGTGTTAGGGGTAAGAAAATTATGGTAATCTTCTTGTGGAAGAGTTTGATGCTCTTCAAGTTGGAAGATTGTGGTAATCTTCACAAGGTGCCGTTGCAGAAGATTGTGGTAATCTTCTAGGAAGATTGTGGTAATCTTCAAATAGGTGTTGTAAGAAGAGTGTGCTACTCTTCAAGGTGAAGTTGTAATAGTTTTGGTTACTATTAATAAAATTCTTTTTTTTTTTTTTGAAATCCATCCCAGAGATACTGGGATGGTAGAGGATTAGGCCCTAGGTGTGTTGAACCTCTATAAATCGTCGTGTGTTGTTTACTACTTTCCCGCACCTTCATTCTTGTCATTGTTTATTCTTTCGAAAAAGAGGGCGAAACTCGGAAAATCAGTATAATCTATTTACCCCCTCTAGATTATCATAACCACTTGGACTAACACTACGGCACCCATATCGGTTCCTCAAACTGTGGATCATTTGCCTCCTCGATATCCTCAACGTACACGTAAGTTCATTCAGTTACCTAACTTTGTTTATTCATCTTATTCTCCTGCCTTTGCTTCATTTTTGTCCTCTATTCACCATATTTCTGAACCACACTCCTATAAAGAGGCAGTTACTGACCCGTTGTGGCAGCATTCTATGACCGAAGAACTTTCTACTTTACATAAAACAAACACTTGGGACTTGGTATCTTTACCACCAGGTAAACGAGCAATTGGTTCACGTTGGGTTTATAAAATTAAAACCAAATCTGATGGTTCGGTTGAACGATATAAAGCATGATTGGTTGCTAAACGTTTTCACAACAGTATAGTATAGATTATGAGGAAACATTTGCCCATGTTGCAAAAGATGACTACTATTCGTACTCTTATTGTTGTTTCTTCTATCCGTAAATGGCATATATCTCAAATGGATGTCAAGAATGCCTTCTTGAATGGTGATCTTTAAGAAGAAGTTTACATGATCCCACCCCCTGGTGTTCATCATAATCAAGGTGAAGTTTGCAAGCTTAAGAAAGCATTGTATGGTCTCAAACAGGCTCCACGAGCTTGGTTTGAGAAATTCTCTGTCGTGCTTACTTCACTTGGTTTTAGTTCTAGTAACCATGATTCTGCCATTTTCTTCAAGCGTACATGTGCTGGTATTATTCTTCTTTCCTTATATGTTGATGATATGATCATCACTGGTGATGATGTTGATGGGATTGCATTGTTAAAATCTTAGTTAGCCTCTCGCTTTGAAATGAAAGATTTGGGACCTTTGTGATAATTCTTGGGTATTGAGGTAGCCCGATCCCCTCGAGGTTATCTTCTTTCACAGTCCAAGTACATTGCTGATATACTTGATCGAGCTCGTCTTACTGGTACTTGGACTGTTGATACCCCTCTTGAACTTAATGTTAGGTATTCTCCTTCTGATAGCACACCTTTTTCTGATCCCAACTTATATCACACTATTGTTGGAAGTTTGGTTTATCAAACCATTATGCGTCCAGATATTGCATATGTTGTTCATATTGTGAGTCAGTTTGTCACTTGCCCCACTATAGTTCATTGGGCTGTAGTTACTCGTATCTTGCGATACCTCCGTGGTACTCTTTCCGAGAGTCTTTTGTTCCCATCTACATCTCTATTAGAGTTGAGGGCATATTCCGATGCAGACTGGGCTAGTGATCCTGCTGAACGAAAACCACCACTGGTTTTTGTATTTTTCTTGGAGACTCTCTTATTTCTTGGAAGAGTAAGAAACAAAATGTTGTTTCTCGATCCTCCACTGAAGCAGAGTATCGGGCAATGGCTTCTACTACCACTGAAATAGCTTGGTTACGTTGCCTTCTTGCAGATATGGGTGTTCATTTATCCTCACCTACTCCCATGCATTGAGATAACAAAACTGATATTCAGATTGCTCACAACTCAGTTTTCCATGAAAGAACAAAGCACATTGAGATTGATTGTCATGTCACACGTCATCATCTACAACATGGGACTCTCCACTTACCCTTCATCTCATCCTCTACAAATTGCAGATCTTTTCACCAAGTCGCATCCGCTTCTGCGCTTTTGTTTTTTGGTTGGCAAACTCTTGATGATTTCTACTACATCATCATGAGTTTGTGGGGGGTGTTAGAGTTATATTATTTATATTTATGGGGGTAGTTTTGTATTTTCCCTTTCTTAGTCTTAGCTTTTTTTATCTTATATAGTGGTAGCCTCCATTTTACTTCTTGTGTTCTAAGACCTATTTTGCTAGAGTTCTATGAAATCTTCTTCTTCATTTTCTACCATAATCATGATACACATTAATCTCACACCCTTATCTATTTATATTCTTCTGATTAGGTCCCGTCTAACCCTACCTAGGTGCCGCCAAACCCCGCCCAGGCTCCTTCTAGGCACTAAACCTCAGTCTGTCGTTTGCCTAGCATCTAACGCATTTTAGAACATTGGGTTTAAAAAATTATGCAATTGCCAACTCCGTCCAAGGCTGGATAACGTCCGTCTCAATAAAAAATATTATTTTTTATGTAGAAATGAAGCTCGATAATCATTTCATTGAAAAAATAATCTTGGGCAAGCAAAATCATAACAAATGACAAAGGTATACTCTCTACAAGCATATTAAACCGCAACAAATTTGAGTATGAAATTAGTTCAAATATGAGAGAATTACAGTGTATTGAAAATTTCACTAAAGTGAAAAATTATGTATGGGAATATGTGATTGACACAAAACTCAACTTACAAAATATTATGGGGGTAATGTGTCTTCTTATTCAATTTTATGCGAACATTCTTTATTAAAAAAAAGCTCGAGAATGAATATCAAGATAGTGAGAGGTAAAATTATTGGGGACAAAAATGGTATTTCATAATTGAATTAAATATAATTTATTTTATTTAATATTAATTGCTCAATGGTATTTAATATTAATTGATAATGGGCTCAATGGGCTCAAAGGAGTCCTGGTTTGGCCCAAGCGGTCATTTTCTCCTACATGGATTGGCCCATAGGCCAAATTCTCCTACACGGCATCAACACCAACGGGAAGATCTGCCAGAGCATCAACCTCATCATCCTCCTCTTTCTCAAAAACACCACAAAAGACTTCCCACTCTGCCGTAGAAGTTTCCGGCAGTAGCACATTGCCTTGTCATAATAAGAGCAAAACTCTCTCATCATGTCAGAACGATAGGACAAGGAACCTCTATATGCCTCAACCGAATCAAATCTCTCCTTGGCCAACAACTCAACTCCAATGGGAGACTAGAAGAGCAACTCACCCGTCTTGGCCTCATGGGCGAGCCGACTCTTCACTCTAGCACACTGCGTCGATAGATCTAACATCTCGCACTTACGATGGCTAGTTGCGGCCTTAAGTGCCTTCACCTCACCCTTAACTCGATGGTTCTCTGCCTCAGTCACCTTACCCATATGGTTCGAAGCCTCAACAAGGTTCAGGGTCTGCAACATAATTTGTACAAGTCTTAGCTAAGTACAAAGATGGAAGTGCGAAAAAACTATGTAAGTTTACCCAATCGAGGTCCCCGCTAAGGTGAGTCTCAATGTCCTTGAAGGACAAAGACCCAAGGGGGACTGGTCATCAACATATAGAGCTCCTCGGATACTAGCATAGCCCAAGCCAGAATCAGTGTAGTCCCAATGGGACTGGATTCCCTCGCGATGGTTCTCTCCACCAGAAAAGAGAGCTCGGGGACCAACATTCTTAGTAGCAGCAACTCCGGGCTCCATCCTTGGCCTCTTCTTCCCTAAAGAACTAACATAAGGACGAGGAGCCGGAGGAGCATCAGCACGGTTCACTGGAGCATGAGCTAGGGCGCCTATCAACCCTCTTGGCGGAAAGTACACCTCTCACTCTCCTGGGGAGAGAGGCGTGGCCTAGCGCTCTAAGGCGGGACACTCGAGCTCCCACCAGCAGCAGACTTCCCTTTAGCCCTCTCTTTCTACTTTTTCTTAAAAGCCATCAACTCTGTGATGATGTAACTCTCCTTACCTGAAAAGCAAGTAGAAGCAGTATCAGAAAAGAAAACAGTCAAAATATACAAGTAAAGCGGGAAGCAACATGAAGAAATAAAACAAGGAAGCATCTGGAGAAAGTGTGAAGCCAACTGAGAAGCTGTAGAGCTATGCTATGAAGAATCCCTCTGGTGGATGAGTGAGCTTGTTGCCCGACCCCGGGGTTAGCGTCGAAAAAATCGGAGAAGATCAAGTCACTTGACTGACCAACTCTCCCAGGACAACTGCTCGACTCCCGGAAGGTGGCCTATGCTGATACTTGGTGGCACAAACCTTTTCAAGACTATCACTTTTGGACTCCGCCTCAGAAGAATCATCACTTGAGCCTAATCCGACTTAAGATCTACCTCGTCATCACCATATAAACACAAGTCTGGAGCAAGAGGAGGGATGTCAAACTTTATGGAGAAGCGTAGACATGGAATAACTAAACCAAAAATAGATCTCCCGGTAACACCTTGGCCTCCAAGCGGAATGGAAGAAGTACCAGAATCCGGGATGTGGCGCGAAACATACGAGAACTCGAGGGAAAATGGAGAAAAATAGAAAGAAAAATGTCCGAGGGGACTCGGGATGCCTCCCGGGGAGCGCCCTCGACAATACTCAACTCATTCTCCACGCGATGCACTCAACCTCTCCATCAACTTTCATCTGAAGTCTCATCTCAAGTCTCACTTCAACTCTATTCTCAAGTCTCACCTCACCTCTCACTTGTAAGAAATTTACCAAGTTTTCTACAAAGCAAAAAAATTCAAAGATGAGAGGTGGGGAAAGAAGATTTACTTTCGAAATACATGGTCATAGGCTCTCCTCTCAAGCATCCTCGAACAGTCAGAGACCCTCCAAAGGCGAGACAAGAGGCGTGAGCAAGACAAGCCAGATACACACCGGATTAGCTCCTATATTGCTTTATCCCTCTGCAGCACCGGAGCTAAGGGGCTCATGTTGGGGACAACAATGGTATTTAATATTTAATTAAATATAATTTATTTTATTTAATAATAGTTATCCAATGGGCTCTTGATAATTAAACCGGCCCAAAAGGAGTCCGGGTTTGGCCCAAACGGTCGTTTTCTCCTACGTGGACTGACCCATAGGCCAAATTTTCCTACACGGCCCACGGGGCCCATGTCCCATGTATAAAAAAGTCCTTCCTATTATCTATAAGTAATTAACCGATAATTAATCACTCTCCTACACATTCATTATTCATTTACTGTCTTAATTCTCTCTCGTTTACCGTGCTGACTTGAGCGTCGGAGGGGCTTCCCCGAGATAACCCCGGGGCCCTCTAACATTTGCGCGTGTGCGCAGACAAGTTCCCAATCAAAAGGAATTAGCAGTTCTAGGAGCAGAAGACGAGAAAACTTCCCTATTGGGAAGAGGACGAGCTTAAAAACTTCCCTCTCGAGAATAGGATATTGATCAACTCAGTTGACTTGGGTGATCTGCTCGAAAAAAGCAGCATCAGAAACAAAACCCACTATTTCCATGCAAGAAAAGTAAAAAATCTGAGAAATAAAACAAAAGGAACATGACAAGTTTAAAAAACATAACATTTTTTTTTGTCAAAAATACTTCATCCAAACAAGCGAGGAAAATACTAATTATTATTCGACCGAACAATTATATGCACAAACAAAAAGGTATGCTAATTTATAATCCTAAAATCTGTGGAATTGTTTGGTAAAATGGGTGTTGACCCAATTTTGACCAAATAATTAAGTAGTTTCCATTAGTGAAAAATTGAATTAATTATTTGTAAAAAATCTATTAAGAGAGTAGATGAGAATAGCATTTGGAATTTCTCAAAAACCAATTCCGGGTGAATGAGAAATTAATGCTAGAAGTTAGCCACTTAAAACTAGAAAATGGTAAGGAAAATGGGAAATATGGGGAAAGAGAACTGCTCCATCCCACATAGGAAAAAGAGGCAAAGTTTGCTCACTAGATATGTCCCAAGTTGGACTTATGGGTGGTTTGGACTCTTGGGGGCACCCAATTTTTTAAAGGTGTGAGGACTTATATGCTTGTGGGTTTGGTTCAAAGCACACACGCACGCGCGTGCCGCCGCCGCCGCCCACCCACCAGCCAGCTCGGCTCGGCCCAGGTTTGGGTCATGGGTCGTGGGCCTGGGCTTGGTCTTGGGCTTCAAGGCACTATTCTTTTGGACCAAAAACCTTTAAAATAAATAAATAATTAATTTTTAATTAATTAATTAAAGTTTCCAACGGGAAAGTGTTCGCATCCGAGCACGGGCGGACGCACGGCCCGTGCGTCAAGATGAACTTGTTCACATCCGAGCACAGGCGGACGCACGGCCCGTGCGTCGGGTCATGCGTCAAGTCGAGACTTTGTCATTTTTGTTCGCATCCATGTACGGGCACATGCACGTGCCGTGCACCAGGTCGTGCGTCAATGCAAAAGGCTGAACATATGTTCCTGTTCATTGTAAACATGTCTTTTCGAACCAAAAGACATGATCTTTCCATACGGGCACCTGATGCCTATATAATTCAAACTCCTACAGATGAAATGAGACACGAAATACATAAAATCACAAGCATAAAATCGGTCATTGCATTTTTTGCATATTGACATTCCCTCCTGTTCAAAAGCTTGAAAGTCAGAAACACTTTTTGTTCACTGAAGTTCTGAATTGCAAGTGCTGCTAAACCGGAATAGAAAAGTCGTTGTATCTTAGGGATGAACGCTGGAACCATAAGCACTTTGTATACGGAGCATTTTCATCTTGCGGAGACTAAATCTGATTCATGCCTCGACTAGCCATATATATCCAAACACTAGTCATCTCCTTAAATCGTAACCTTCTTATATTTACCCAACAATCGCAAGAGGAAAAAAATATGTTTCTGTTCAAGATGATGGCTTCAGTTTGGTTCACTCTGATGGCTGCTGCTCCTGCTCACGGCAAAAAGCCGCCAAAGTTATCTGGCATCGACTTCAAATCTGGCAACAAAAGATGATGTTCTACCTTACCATCTTGGGGCTGTCCCGTTTTCTGAAGAAGCACCACCCTACCATTGGCAATGAAGAAATCGAAAACTAACAAAGAATCGTTGTGGATGCTTGGCAGAATAGAGATTTTTTTTGTCGAAACTACGTTTTGAACGGGCTAGATGACACCCTCTACAACGTCTATAGCACATTCAAAACATCTAAGGAGTTGTGGGACTCTTTGAAGAAGAAGTACAAAACGGAAGATGACGGCACAAAAAAATTTATTGTTGGCAAATTTCTCGAGTACAAGATGGTTGACACCAAGACGATGATCAGCCAAGTTCAAGAGATTCAAATCATACTTCATGACTTAGTGTCTGAAGGGATGATTTGGAATGAATCTTTCTAAGTGGCTGTAATAATCGAGAAATTACTGCCATTGTGGAAGGATTTTAAGAATTACCTCAAGCACAAGCGCAAAAAGATGGGGCTTGAGGATCTGATTGTTGACTTCGGATTAAGGAAGACAACCGAAAATCACAAGTGAAATCTGTTGGGAAATTTATTGTTTAGATTTTGATGAATGCCATGTAAAACTTAGACTAGAAAGTTGGCACGCCATTTTCCTTGTAATTCTTATTGTAATAGATAGGGTTGTATGAGCTGAGTCAAGTCAGCTATGCCTGGGAATACAAGAAGTCAATTGAAGACTAGAATGAAGACTCCACTGTGAAGCAGCTGAGTGTGGCAAAGAAGAAATATCAAGGACTCGACTGAAGGAGTATCGGTTGTAAGACAGCTGTGAGAAGAGTCAGTTAAGTCAACTCAAGAAGCTAAGTCAAGTTGAAGTGACAGATGAGTCTTTCAATCATTGGAGCAGAATCAAGTCACTTGGGGAAAAGGCAGCTGCAAAGAGGAGTTAACTGAAAAGAATCTGTTGCACAAAAGTAAAGAACATTACTTAAACAAGCAATACTTCCATGCTGCCATGTCTTAAAGTGCTCAGCCCCAGAAGCGTGCAAAAGGAATAAACCAATGGGAAGACTTTGCACCTCACGTCGAACACGAAAAGTGGACATTCATTTAATACGAGGAAAGGTCTACATCTCAAGATTGAAGACCAAGAAAATACAAGCCAAATAACACAAGTGACTTTTGAAAATCAGCCTATCTCTTCAACGGGCAGATTTTTGAAAGTTCACTATAAAAGGCTGAGGAATCACTTTGAGAAAAGGTTACCTTGATTACCTGAACCATGAACAAACAAGCATTATTCATACTGTAACCTGCAAAATATTCTCAAGTTATTCAAGCAAATCCTCAAGCCTAAATCTCGAAGGAAATCGATCCAACACTAAGCTGTGAAGGAAAGACAACTTCAAACTGTTGAAGATGAAACTTTTGAAGAAGCAAAAGGGGTCTACTTTCCGAGGAGGATTGTAGGAAGGTTCAAGGTCGAATCAATCTCAAGTTATTTGGAGGGCTTCGTGATCAAATTCAAGAAGCTTAAGAAAGTGAGTGAAGCAAGTAGCAAACTGGCCGAATCTGTGAAGAAGCTGAGTCGGACGAGAAGCCAGCTGAGTGATCAAGGCATCTCAGACTGAGTCCCAAAGGAGCAAGTCAGCTGTGTGACCAAGACTTGTATCTGGACTGATAACCACTTTGTAAATCGATCATTACCTAGTGGATTCCTCCAAGAGTTGGAGAAGAGAGGAGTAGAAGAATTACCCCATCTTCGAACCTCTATAAAAATTATTGTGTCATTTATATTTCAACAATTTATTTCTGCATATCACCTTATATCTACCGATAATTTGCTATCCAACTGATAATTAACAAAGTGCTAAAATCAAGTGTTAAAAACAAACTTAAATCAAATTCAAGGGTGTTAAGTCTTCCGCTGAAAATCTCATCACAGCCAAGTTAAGGTTTAGTCTAAACATCTGAGTTATTCTATCAACAACTCTTACGAGTCTGTTGAGTGGCTAACGCTGCTGATTAACTAACTTAGCTGTCCATCAAGGACTTAGCTATGTAATTAACTCTGTAATATTTTTAAAACGACTAAAATCAAAAAGTTGGTAAGGTTTATTCAACCCCCTCTTCTAAACCTTACTCACACCCCTTGGGACCTACAAGTGGTATCGAGCGGTTGGTTCATTGAGCCTTCCGCACTGGCTACTGAACTAGATCTCCAATACTTCAAATAAAATTTTTAACACCTGTTCTTTCAAAAGCCATTTCTATTCAACAAAGTTATTATCATGGAAGCAAATTTGACACGCATTCCCATGTTCACTATTGATGAGTTTGATGATAGGAAAATTCGTATGTAGGCTCATCTATCTGCTTTACATGATGAAATGTTTCTAGTGATAGAGGATGGGCCACTGCAAATATTGGAAGTGAACACAGCTGCAAGGAGAGCAGGTTGCGCAAAGGAGAAGAAGTTGTGGCTGAAGCAAGACCAGCCTTAGTTGAAAAATCAAGAACTGAATGGACCAATGATGACAGAAAGAGATACAACTTGGACAATGTGGCCAAGGATATTCTCTACAAGACTCTGGACAAAGCAATGTTCAATAAAGTCAAGTCATGCAAAACAACAAAAGAAATCTGGGATAAATTAACTTTAATTTGTGAAGGATCAGAGCAAATTAAAGAGAACAAATTGTCTGTTGTTGTTCAAAAATTTGAAAACTTTAAAATGCTTGCAGGTGAGACAATGGATCAGCTGGATGCTAGATTAACTGAAATTACAAATGAGCTCTTAGCACTTGGAAAGGAATACACACAAAAGGAGATGTATATGAAGATTCTAAGAAGCCTCCCAGTTGAATGGGAAATGAAGACCATGGCACTAAGGCACTCAATGGACCTATCAAAAACATCCAATCATGAACTATTCTAAGACCTCAAAGCTTATGAATTTGAGCTGAGAAGAAAGGATCAAGAGGAGACAGTTGTACCCAAAACAGATGCACTTATAGTAAAGGATGTGAATAGAGCTGAAGTCAAGGAAGCCATTGACCAAGAAGAAATTGCCTTGATGGTTAAAAGATTCAACAAGTTCTTCAATAAGAACTATAAAATAAACAAGGGTGAATCCTCCAGGAGACATTCAACTCCCTCCAAGGCAAGGGAAGATAGGCCACCCAAGAGAGCTGAGCATCAAAAGGTTGAATACCAGAGAGCTGATAATCCAAGAATGGAAAGAGCTGATCAAAGAGCTGAGAATCTGTGTTGGAACTGTAGACAACCAGGACACTATGCCATTGACTGTCCATATCCTGTAGTCAATAAATACATGAATGAAAAGAAAGAAGAGTCTTCAGAGAAAGAAGACAGGAAAAGAAAAAGGCCATGTTGGCTACAGAGACTGCTGAGACAGCTAAGTCCAAAGAAGTAGCAGACTCAGAGAGTAGTGAAGCTGACTACTCAAGTGATTCTGAAGAAGAAGCAATGATCTGTCTAATGGCTAAAGAACAAGATCAACCTGACCAAGAAGATGAGGTACACTCTAACTCATCTCACTCAGATTCTAGTGATAGTGATTGTGACACACACACTTCATCACCCACTGATCTTTATGATTCATTAGGCAAAATGATGAAGGATTTTCAGCACATTAAATCCTCACACACACTATTAAACGAGGAAAACAACCAACTTAAAAGCCAAAACTCACAGCTGACTAAGGAGCTGAGTACTCTAAGTCACATAGCTAATGAGAACAAAGAGCTGAAGGCTGAAAATGCTAAACTGATAGCAGAGATAATTGCTATAGAAAAGAGGGAAAATGATCTCAAAAATGTGATTGCATCATTTACAAAGGCATCTAAATCATTGGATGATCTTATCATGAGCCAAAAAGAATGTGGAGATAAAACTGGCATATGATTCAATTCCTTTGTACACAGTCAAACTCCCAGAGTGATTTTGGAAAAAGGATCTTCAAGCAATGAAACATCTCAAAAAACCAAGACACCAAATGTTGCACCCACATTCACTCCAACACACAATCACAAACAAACTGGCCTTGGATATAAAGGAAAAGGAAAACAGTCAGTTGAGTAAGCTGAGAGGACAGCTGAAAAGAAATTCAGCAGAGTTCCTCAGCAAACTATAAATAAAAAGTACTCTGTAAAGAAGAAACAGAGCTACCAGAAATCCCAGAAATTCTATCAAAAGAACACATATGATGGGAATGGTAGAAACTACCCAAGCCAGGCTGATTGGAATAATGTGAAATATCAGCAAAGACCTATGGAATATAAGCCTAAATGGCAAAGGCCTAGAACTCAAGAAAGGCCATTCCAAAGGCAAAAGAGCTATCATCAAAGACACACAAATGCACCTAGGCACTACACTCAGAAATATCAGAGCTACCCAAAGAAGGCAATTGCTAGGACACACACACACACACTGGCATACAGACAAAATAGACAGATGTATGAACCTAATGCCCCCAAGCAATTTGCCAAAGTGAGTTATGATTATGGCACAGATAGATGGCAACCTCTTAGAGTCAGATTATTTGGCTATAGGTTGGTTGGATCATCTTACAGCACTAACCCCTCAGGACCCAGGCAAGTATGGGTACCTAAAAACTGATTTCCTTGATTGCAGGTTCAAGGAACAGCTGAGTGCCAAGGAACCTGGTGCTTGATACATGTTTTTATCTTAATTTTGATGATTTTATTTTTACACCAAAACAATGTTTTTATTGTTGTCCAAATACTCCTAAATGATTTAAAATGGTTTTAATATTTTCCGGAGTATTTCTTCAAGTTTTATTTTTGATAAAATTGGACAACACTTTTGATGATTTTATGTTTATAAGTTTTTACTTCAAAACAAGGTTCGTAAATGTTGTCTAAATACTCCCGATTAGTTTAAAATGTTTTTACTAAATTTTCGGAGTATTTCTTAAGTTTTATTTTCGACAAAAATTGGACAACATTTCTGTCTTGAGGCCAACCGGTCGCCGTAGAGGGCAACCCGTACCTAAAGATGAATTTTGGAATAAAAAATGAGACGGAAGGGAAATAGGCCAGGTCGACCGGTCGACGAGGGCATCGACCGGTCGACCAGGGCGTCGACCGGTCGACACCCTGTCGACCGTGCACTGGGAGTTTAATGTAAAAAGAACTCCTCCCCGCTTTAATTCGTGTTGTGCGACCGGCCATAGAGGGGGACGGCCGGTCGAACCCTACGTCGACCGGTCGCCCAGTGTTAAATGTTGAAATGTTTGTTTTAAAATCTATTTGTGCGCGACCGGTCGCCCTATCTTTTGACAACAAATTCTGACCGTTTGACAGCAAACAAACTTTCCTTAAAATGTGGGATTGATTTCTAACAGCTATATTCTTGATTTTAATTATATTTTTCTGTAGATTTTCAACCCCCAAGAGGAGCCTATGCTTGATCAATCATCTCCTATAAATAGAGGAAGTTTTGGAGCAACCAACACAACAATTGAGATACAACACAACAAGATACACTTCAAGCAAACACTTGTTCTTCATAGTTATTATTCTTGTTGTAATTTTGCCTAGCTTATCACTTTCACATCCTTGAGGTCTAGGCTATTCTTGATTACACTTTGCACTCATATTGTAATATTCATTATTGAGTTGTAATCTTGATTTTTGGTCATCATTCAAAGACAAGACATCCTTGTGAGTATTCTTGTGGTAAGAATACACTTGGGTGATCTAGGTGATAGGTGTTTCAAGAGTGTGGTGCTCTTGAGGTGTTGAAGAATTTGGTATTCTTCAAGATTGAAGATTGTGGTAATCTTCAAAGGTGCCGTTGAAGGAAGATTGTGGTAATCTTCAAAGGGAGATTGTGGTAATCTCCAAAGGTGGTGTTGTTGAAGAGTGTGGTGCTCTTCAAGGTGTTGTAAGTTGTATTTGTATTAATTTTGGTAATTAATAAAATTCTTTTTCTTTTTGAAATCCATCCCGGATATACTGGGGTGGTAGAGGATTAGGCCCTAGGTGGGTTGAACCTCTTTAAATCGATGTGTGTTGTTTACATTCCGCACCTTTATTATTGTCTTTGAGCATTCAGTTTGAAAAAGATGGTAAAATCGAAAAGATGGAGATAATCTATTCACCCCCCCTCTAGATTATCGTAGCCGCTTGGACTTACAAGTGGTATCAGAGCCAAACTCTTTGGCAAGCTCGTTTCACATCGCGAGTGAAGAAGAACGATCGTCGGCTACGAACGAAGCTCATCTTTCCGGCACCTCCACCACCAAGCCACCTCGGTTTGATTCCAAAAATTTTACATTTTGGAAAGAAAGAATGGAATGTTATTTACAAGATTGCGGGTTTGATATTTGGAACATCGTCATAAATGGACAATCCATTCCGATGAAAGACACACCATACACCTCCAAAGCTCTCAAGGAGCTAAATGATGAAGAAAAGAAAACCATCTCCTTAAATGGTAAAGCTCTCAATATTTTGTATTGTTCACTTACTAATTTGGAATATGAACATATTGTAGGAATTCGATCGGCACATGAAGTATGGCAAAAATTAGAAGCCATCTATGGAGTATATGCAAATGAAAGGAGTCAAACAAAAGCATCTACTTCTCAAAGGGATACAAGGTCATATCTAAGGAACAAACCTCTTACAACTTCCAACTATGAAGAAGTTGAACATTGTCTTATGGGCATCGAAGAAGATAACGAGGTATGTCTTAAACCCTCTACTTCCTATGATATTGTTATACATAATGATTATAGTGATTTGCAAAATGATTATGATGAACTTCAAAATGAATTACAAAGCTTACTTGTTAAATACAAAAATTGAAAAAGGAATTCAATGTTTTGAAAAATGAAAAGGATAGTTTATCTACTTACTATGAATCACTATCATGTTCTCACACCACCACACTTGAAAAGGTTAGAAACCTTGAGAAACAAAATAGTACTCTTGTTGAGGATATTAAATGCATGAAAAATGATTTATCAAAATCCAACTTAAGTACCAATAAATTGCCCAATATTGTGAATGTTAATAGTTGTGATAGTTTGAATAGTGAACTTGATCATGAGCCTAATATTGTCAAGCATATGAAAAAGAATCGAGTTCCTATGCATATTAGTGATGTTACTTGCTTTTATTGTGATAAGAAGGGTCATACGGTAAATACTTGTCGGGCTAGAAATAGCTCTAATTATTGTTGGAGACTTAAAAGTCTCAAGACTAATCCCAATGGACCCAAGCACTTGAGGGTACCACAAAACAATATCATTATAGGTACCCGACGGATTAATAATCGAAGAAAATTCATATCGCCAAGAAAACATCAAATGACCATTTTATTTGATCAAAGGAGAAAACATTTTCAACAAAGTCATTTTCCAAGAAGAGGAAATAATCAAAAATGGGATGAACAAAATCCTTGGAAATGGCAAAGACATCATCAAGATGATTTTTCAAGAGAAAGACACTTTCAAAAATGGGAAGGCCACAATGTTTGGAAATGGAGCAATAGGAAGAGTTATCATCAACAAAATGACTTTCAAAAGGGAAGATATCATCAACAATGGGAACGGCACAACCCATGGAAATGGCGAAATTGGTAAACCATATCTCCCTATTTAAATATGCATTTTGTTTTTTTTATGCATGTTTTTATTTGTGTCTAAATTGCAAAATGGGTTTTCATATTTCTTAAAAATTTAGGTCTTCAATATATTTGTGAGTTTCAAAATATTTTTTAAAAAGAAGACCTTGCATGATGTTTTTAAAACTCTTGAGCATTTGCTTTAACTATTGTGTTTTATAATCTTCTATGGATTCTCTTGGCACAAGCATACTTATGACATACATTGTTTTTATCCTACACTTGTATCATGCTGCTTTGTGCTAGAGTTGTTTAAGATATATGTAGGATATATATTTCGTCATTCTCTTCAAGAGATGTTTTAACTATCGAGGTACGCTCATCATTGGTATTTATCTTATAGACTCGATATATTTTTGTCATATGCCTATGTGCTTATTTTATACAAGTGCCATTAAGAGGTTGTTTTGATTTTTTTTGAAAAGGCATTATTTGACATAGCTTGTTTTATCCGAGATTTTTAAAGGATTATATTTTGTTTTGATAAAAAATCGATCTTCTAAGTTATGCATTTTATTGCATATATAAATGCCATTATTCTTGGATGCTTATGTCAAAGCTCTTGTTCATATGATTCTTGTGATTGAGGTCTCAACTATATGCTCTCGTATTTTCATATTTCAAAAGAGACCTTATATAGCATTCTATAAGCTTATTTGAACTTACATGGTGTAGTATATTCTTAATGATTTTCTTTAAGCATAGTATGTGTTACTTGCTATAGTGTCTCTATTATTCGATATTACTATGCTCGTGTGCAAAATGTCTTGATAAGATTTTGTAGAAATTTGTGATATTTCGCAACAAGTTTGATGAACAAGACAAGGTTAGTAGCTCAATGATATTGTCAAGAAGGAGGTAATGATTTTGATGTAATATTTGCACTCATAGCACATTTTGAAGTTATTTGCACTTTACTTGCCCATTCTTGTTTTGAGAAAATTTCAAGCTTTACCAAATGGATGTTAAATCCAATTTTCTAAATGATTTATTCAAATAGAAGTCTATCGGAGTTTAAATTTTTTAGGCCAAATGATTTTTATAAAAGGCCTTGTACGGTTGATACAAGTATCCCGTATATGGTTTGATAGACTTAGCTATTTTTGTAAAATGATTTTACAAGAGGTAAAGTTGATACTACATTTTTTTTTGAAAAAGGGCAAGATTGTTTACTTGTGCAAAAAATTATGTTGATATTTTTGGTGCTACTAATGAATATTTGTGCAAGATATCTTTCCAAGTCAATGCAAGGAGAACCTAAGATGATCATGATGAGAGGAGTTCAAATTTGATCATTGGAATTCAAGTTCAACAATGCCAAGAAGGTGATTATATTCCACACTCAAAAGAAGAAGTGAGGCATTGAAGAAGAAAGAACCATTTCAACCTATATGGCCACAAATGCGAAAATTGACAAAATGGTTGAAGTAGGCATTGACAAATGAATTCAAGGTATGTTTATTCATTTATTACTCCTTAGACTCGACATTCTATATGCCTTATGTCTATATGCTCGACTTAAAACAATCCCAAAATTTTAAAATGTTATTATTTTTCGGGATAACAAGTCCGGTGTATATTTTATTTTTCAAAATATGGTTCATCATAATCGAACTAAACATATTAAGATTCAATATTTTTTTAAGGGATTACATGTTTTAACAAAAACTTGAGATGTGTTTTATTCCGTCTCAAGGATAACTCGCGGACTTTTTAATCGCTCACCGCCGAGTATTTTACCTCATTTCGAGCTTGATTATGACATAATGTATATTGAATGAGGTCTACGTTTGCATTTTGCACGTTTTTAAAACTAAGGGGCGAAAAATCGGATTTTTGGATCAAACTTCGGAATTTGTAAAACAGAAAGAAGCAGGGGCTGAAGAGTTCGATAAAATGTCTCAATGAAAAATTCATCACCTACATGATTCTCTCGATTTCAAAAGTCTTATATATTTATAGAGATCATGTTTAAAACTTGACGCCCGCCAAGAGTTCGATAAAATGTCTCAATGAAAAATTCATCACCTACATGATTCTCTCGATTTCAAAAGTCTTATATATTTATAGAGATCATGTTTTGCAAATCAAATGAGTTTTCATAAGCTTCTTCAAGTCGTATGATCGACTTTTCCCTCCCTTTTGGCCTATAAGCTTCATTGTTCAAATAGAGGATGTATTTAGGCTCGATACATCGGTTTAGTTACACACTTTGATATGATTATATGATGTTTTTATCGTGCTAACATTCTTTTTGATGATTCCAAAGGGGGGGAAACATGTTGTAAGCTTATTAGCTCAAAGAAGCTAATAAAAGCTCGTTATAAAAGCTATAAGCTATGGCTTCTTAAAAGCCATAAGTTGTGAATTATATTTAGTTCAATTGTTGCTTGATGGACTTATATACTTGTCTAATGATGTTTTGTTGATAGGGGAGCTTATAAGCTCTTGAATAATATGTAAAAGCTAAGCTTTTTGCTTATGGTTAATTGCTTTTACATTATTCTTGATGTGCTTGTTGATAGGGGGAGCTTGTGCTTATTATTGAATATATTTACTCCCCTACTTTGTTGCTTATGTATTTTGGAAATTTTGGTTGCTTCCAAACGGTTAGATGTTTTTACCGGAAAATCGTTTTTAAAATTGTCCTCCTAATATTTCTAAAAATTGTTTTGGTTTGTAATCATCAAAAAGGGGGAGATTGTTTGATACATGTTTTTATCTTAATTTTGATGATTTTATTTTTACACCAAAACAATGTTTTTAATTGTTGTCCAAATACTCCTAAATGATTTAAAATGGTTTTAATATTTTCCGGAGTATTTCTTCAAGTTTTATTTTTGATAAAATTGGACAACAATTTTGATGATTTTATGTTTATAAGTTTTTACTTCAAAACAAGGTTCGTAAATGTTGTCTAAATACTCCCGATTGGTTTAAAATGTTTTTACTAAATTTTCGGAGTATTTCTTAAGTTTTATTTTCGACAAAAATTGGACAACATTTCTGTCTCGAGGCCAACCGGTCGCCGTAGAGGGCAACCCGTACCTGAAGATGAATTTGGAACAAAAAATGAGACGGAAGGGAAATATGCCAAGTCGGCCGACCGCGATGCCGGCGTCGGCCAGGTGGCGTCGACGGCCGACACCTGTCGACCGGTACACTGGGAGTTTAATTGTGAAATAGAACTCCTCCCTGCTTTAATTCGTGTTGTGCGACCGGCCATAGAGGGGGACGACCGGTCGAACCCCTCGTCGACCGGTCGCCTTGATGTTAAATGTTGAAATGTTTGTTTTAAACTCTATTTGTGCGCGACGTCGCCTCTATATTTTGATGAAAAATTGACCGTTTGACAGCAGACAAACTTTCCTTAAAATGTGGGATTGATTTCTAACAGCTATATTCTTGATTTTAATTATATTTTTCTGTAGATTTTCAACCCCCAAGAGGAGCCTATGCTTGATCAATCATCTTCTATAAATAGAGGAAGTTTTGGAGCAACCAACACAACAATTGAGATACAACACAACAAGATACACTTCAAGCAAACACTTGTTCTTCATAGCTATTATTCTTGTTGTAATTTTGCCTAGCTTATCACTTTCACATCCTTGAGGTCTAGGCTATTCTTGATTACACTTTGCACTCATATTGTAATATTCATTATTGAGTTGTAATCTTGATTTTTGGTCATCATTCAACACAAGACATCCTTGTGAGTATTCTTGTGGTAAGAATACACTTGGGTGATCTAGGTGATAGGTGTTTCAAGAGTGTGGTGCTCTTGAGGTGTTGAAGAATTTGGTATTCTTCAAGATTGAAGATTGTGGTAATCTTCAAAGGTGTCGTTGAAGGAAGATTGTGGTAATCTTCAAAGGGAGATTGTGCTAATCTCCAAAGGTGGTGTTGTTGAAGAGTGTGGTGCTCTTCAAGGTGTTGTAAGTTGTATTTGTATTAATTTTGGTAATTAATAAAATTCTTTTTCTTTTTGAAATCCATCCCGGATATACTGGGGTGGTAGATGATTAGGCCTTATGTGGGTTGAACCTCTTTAAATCGACGTGTGTTGTTTACATTCCGCACCTTTATTATTGTCTTTGAGCATTCGGTTTGAAAAAGAGGGTAAAATCGAAAAGATGGAGATAATCTATTCACCCCCTCTAGATTATCGTAGCCGCTTGGACTTACACCTGGTACATGGATAGTGGCTGTTCCAGACACATGACAGGAAACAAGAAAAATCTGTCAATATTCAAGGAGATTAGAGGCGCAAAAGTCATATTTGGAGGAAATGAAGCTCCAGGGGAAATAAGAGGCACTTTGGATCCATCAAGAAAAATGGATTAGAAATCACATTTGTTGCATATGTTGAATGTCTCAACTTCAACTTAACATTAAGCAATCTTGACTGTGACAAGGGCTATAATGTTGGATTCAATATAGGAGTGTGCCAAATTAAAGACACTGAATCAAATGAATAGTGTTGCAAGGATCCAGACAGAAGAATATGTATGTGGTAGACTGGTCGACTGCCACACCAAGTACTTGTCTGTTAGCAATGAGTACAACCGAATCAAGTTGGCTATGGCACAAGAAGCTGAGTCATCTGAACTTCAAGACAATTAACAAACTTGCAAGGAGTCATCTTGTGGAAGGTCTGCCAGACTCAGTGTACAAGAAAGAAAGTATATGTAATGCATGTCAGATGGGAAAGCAGATCAAATCATCATTTAAAGAGAAGTCTAGTCCATTTTCAACAAGAATATTGCATCTGTTGCAAATGGATTTGTTTGGTCCAGTTGAGCCAGCTAGTATAAATGGAAAGAAATACACTTTAGTGGTGGTGGATGATTATTCAAGATATACATGGACAATCTTCATGTGCAAAAAGAAGGAAACCTTGCAGAAGTTACCTCAGCTGATGAGAAAAGTCCAAAATGAGAAGAGTCAAACTATTATAAAGATAATGTCTGATAGAGAACCGAGTTTGTCAATGGGATAATTACTCAAAGATTGTGTTGAAAATGGTATTGCTCATGAATTATCTCAGCAAAGGACTCCACATGAGAATAGAGTAGCGAGAAAGAAGAAACAGAACTCTCAAAGAAGCCGCAAGGACCATGTTAATAAGTTTCGGATCGCTTAAAAGATTTCGGGGTCAAGCCATAAACACGCATGCTATACTCAAAATAGATGCATGATTACTAGACAGCTGACAAAGACTCCCTATGAAATTTGGACAGGGAGAAAGCCAAATGTTGTATATTTTGGAATATTTGGATGTAAATGCTTCATCCACAACAATGGCAAGGATAATCTAAAGGCTTTTGATGATAAAGCTGATGAAGGTATCTTTTTGGGATACTCAGCTGAAAGTAAAGTCTATAGAGTGCTGAACAAGAGGACTATGGTCACAGAAGAGTCTATCCATGTGGTTTTTGATGAACCTAATGTAAGTGGAGAAGACTTTGAAGAGTTAGCTGATAAGCTGAATCAACCAACTATGTAGAAGAGTCCCTATATTGAAGCTGAAGCTGGAGCAATCAATCAAGATGAAGATGAGATTGCTGAGTCTCAAAGACAATTTGGAAAATCTGCGGTGAATGATGATGAAAAAGAGCTGCTCAAGACAACACACTTTGCAAGACAATCGAACAGTGGTGATTTACTCCAACCTGGTGTGAGATGGCTGAGAGACCATCCACCAGAGCTAGTCATTGGAGATGTAAGAGATGGTGTAAGAACCAGATCCAGAGCTCAACAAGAAGCAATGTTCACTTGTTTTATTTCCCAAATAGAGCCAAAAGATGTGTCACAAGCATTGGATGACACACATTGGATTCAAGCCATGTAGGAAGAGCTGAATCAATTTGAAAGGAACAAAGTATAGGAATTGGTGCAGAGACCAACCCATCAAAATATTATTGGCACAAAATGGGTTTTCAGAAACAAGATGAATGAAGAAGGTTCTGTGGTAAGAAACAAAGCAAGATTGGTAGCCAAAGGGTATTGCCAAGAAGAAGGAATAGATTTTGATGAAACATTTGCTCCTGTTTCAAGATTAGAAGCAATAAGAATGTTTCTTGCCTATGATGCACACAAAAACTCCATTGTGTATCAAATGGACGTGAAAAGTGCATTCTTAAATGGATTGATGGAAGAAGAAGTCTATGTTGAGCAACCTCCGGGCAGAGCAAAAGACCATTGGAGATAAAATGTACAAGCTTGTTCAAATATATGTGGATTCACCAAAGGCAAAGTGGATAGAACACTCTTCAGAATTCAAGATGGGGAGAGTATATTGCTTGTTCAAATATATATGGATGATATACTTTTTGGATCCACAAACAAAGAGCTGTGTAATAAGTTCTCAAATCTCATGCAAGGTAAATTTGAAATGAGCATGATGGGAGAGCTGACATTCTTCTTAGGACTCCAAGTTAAACAGCTGAAGGATGGAACCTTTATAAGTCAAACAAAGTACATAAGAGATTTAATGAAGAAATTTGGTATGGAAGAGAAGTCTTCTGTAAAAATACCAATGAATACATCAGTCAAGATGGACATGGATGCAAATGGCAAGCCTGTGGATCAAACAAGATACAGAGCACTTATTGGATCATTGCTCTATCTAACAACAAGCAGGCCAGACATCACCTTTGCAGTAGGAGTATGTGCAAGATTCCAATCTGCTCCAAAGGAAAGTCACATGACTACAACTAAGAGAATCCTAAGATATTTAAAGGGATGCCAAGAAGTTGGCTTATGGTACCCAAAGGAAGGTGGATTCAAACTAATTGGTTACTCAGACTCTGACTATGCTGGATGTAGAGTTGATAGGAAGAGTACTCCAGGTACATGTCAAATGCTTGGAAACAGACTAGTTTCCTGGTTTAGCAAGAAGCAAAATTCAATAGCCACATCCATGGTGAAGAGTACATACATAGCTGCGGGCAGTTGTTGTGCCCAAGTCTTATGGATGAGACAACAACTGAGAGATTATGAAATTAAAGAACAAAAAATTCCAATTATGTGTGACAATACAAGTGCTATTGCAATCACTCAGAATCCTGTGTTGCATTCAAGAACAAAGCACATTGACGTCAGATATCATTTTATAAGAGATCATGTTGAAAAGAAAGACATCACTTTGCAATATATCTCAACTGATAATCAGTTAGCTAACATATTCACCAAACCCCTACGTGAATCAAGATTTGAAGAACTTAAGCATGAGCTAGGGTTAATTGAGCTGAGTTGACACTCAGAAGACTCAATTAGAAGAGATGAAATGTGAAAAAATGAAAATAGAATAAGTCTCATGAATCAGCCATGTGAATCAGCTGTATTGGGAAGTCAGTTGTATCGAGTTAGGTGACAGCTGAGTCACTATATGGAATGAGAGAAGAAGAGCTGAGTCATTTGTGTAGTGAGTTGAGTCATTTATGAGCTAAGTGACAAAAACGCAGTCGTTTTTAATAAGCGGGAATGTTTTTAAGGATGACATCAACGTAATTATGACGGGTACAGTCAAAAGTTGCACAATAAGCATATGGTTGGATATAAATGCTGCCACATTCAATGCGAGCAATTAAATGCAATGAGGCGTGCTAAATCTGAGCCGTTGATCCTGATCAAAATTCAAAAACCAAAAACACGTCCTTTCATAACCCTTATATACTCATTTCTTCAGTTTTCTCTCTCACACTTAAAAACTGTTCATCTTCAAGCATACAAAAGCCAACCTTCTCTCTCTTGAAACCATACATGTTCTCAAAGCAAGTTCATCACGATTTAATCGGTAAAATTCTCTATAAATGGCACCAAAGACTGATTTCGTCAAGTTATCGAAGAAAATCCACACAGACTCGTCAGTGGATTTCGAAGGCATGATTAAGCAGGGTTCGGATGCAACCTTTGTGAAGAAAATAGCAGATATGTTGGAAAAATCTGGGCTTAAGGCCTTTTTGATGATAGAATACTCGCACACCTACGGGAAGAGGTGGCGCAGTTCTATGTGAACGCCGAAGTGCGGGGACGAAGGGATTAAGTCCTCCGTCCACTGCAAGGACATCATGATCACTGCTAAAGACCTTGCGGAGCACTGCTTATTACCGTCGGAAGGTACGACGGAGATTTACGAAGCTGATGTGGACTTGGCTGCTGCATGGAAAGAAGTAGCCAAACCCGAGTATGCTACGAAAATAGTCTACACAGCTGAAAAGAAATTGCTAAAGGACGACTATCACAAGCTGATGGATGTCGTCTCAAAATGCATTGACATGAAGTTTGGAAGCTTCAATCAGCTGTCCAAGATTAAGCTGATCGTTATGGTTGCGATCATGCAAGGGAAGAAAATTAATTGGGCTGAGTTTGTATACAGCAGACTCTACCAGAACGTTGCGAACAAGTCATTCAAGGAATATGGATCCTTTGGAGGATCACTCGGCTATGGCCTAGTTATTGGCCGCTTGATGGAAGTGAAGGGCATTCCCCTTCAGCATGGAAAGTCCTTCCATGTCAACAAAAAGATGTTTAGGGCTAACCTTTCAGGAGCCCAGAAGAGAGCCCATGCAAAGAGGGCGGACACCAGTGAGGGGGAATCGGTGACCCTCGAGGAAACGGTGTTGCCTCCCCTCCGAAGAAGAAAGCTACCCCCGTACCGCAAAGAAGAAAGTCGCCCCTACAAAGAAAGACAAAAAATGCACTCCGCCCTGCACTCGAGTCACCCGCCCGAGCAGCGTACCGTGTCTCCCGCCCACGCCTTGAGGTGGAGAAGGAAGCCCTAATACCTTCTCCAACCATCAAAAGGAAGAAGGATCGCTGCCAAGCCAAGAAAGGCAGCTCCTCGATTAAAGACGAAAGATGCAGAAGCCCCCGCCTTAAGGAAGGCGAGGAAGAAGTATCCGAACCAGAACTTCCTCGGTAAGGACAAAAAGAAGGAGAAGAATCACCAAGCTCCTGAGCTTGAGAAGCCACCGAGTCGCCACTCATTTGAGAAAATCTCGAGATTCTTTGAAGAAGTGCAGTCTCTAGAAGTTGTTGATGAAACAGCCAAGTCTGCTGAGGCCGATCAACAGAGGCAAAAAGAAGACCCAACTGTGGATAGAACATCTGAGGAAGAAGAGACAGCCGAGACATCAAAATCTCCTGATGAAAGAGTTGTGTCTCCACCGCCCCAATGCTCTTGAAGGAGCCGAGCGTGAGCATGTCGCCTTCCATTCCTGAAAAAGAAGAGCAACAAGAAGAGGATGAAGATGATGATGTGATAGTTGTTTCTCCTGTGTACCCAGACATTCAGCGTCGTCTGCGTGAATTGCGTGCATGGAAGCTGAGTCGCTCGAGGGTACAGTTTGAACGTCCTGAATTCATTGAGGAAGAGGAAGAATTGCTAAATTTCCTAGGTTTAACTACTGTGCTTTAGGCACCTGATGAAGATAACTGCATGGATATCTTGCATATCTTCAAGGAGAAAGAAAAGGAGAGATTAGCAAAGGAAGATGAAGCTCGTGAGAAAGCCATCATATGTCCTTTCATTGGAACCAGCGACCACACTCATCCTCACATTGACATGCTCTCAGGAAGTGATGAGGACATGGATCCTGCTGCTGCAAAGGAAACGTTGGATATGCAGCAAGCCATGCGGGAATCCAGATTGATGCATGAGCAACTACTGAGGGAAGGACCTGGAGAGTCTTCTAAATCTCAGCTAGAGATTGATCCGTTGGGAGTGGTACAATATATTGTCACAATTATTGTTGCAACCACTTCTCCAGCTCACTCAGAGGACGGATCCAAGGGATTTGGCGATGACACTGGGAATTTGGGCACCCAAGTTGAGCCAACCCCTGTCGAAGGTATCTTACCACCTGCCCCCATGACTGAACACTCAATGGAAACAGCCGGGAGTCTGGAGCAGAGTGACCCCACCATCAGTCACTCAGCTGGTGCGCCAGCTGAGGGGAAAACTCACTCCACTGCAGCTAGGTCAGAGGTTGTTGCATATGACTCCACATGAAGGAAGGAGGCGAAGTGGAGAAAGAGAAAGAAATAGAACAACAGCAAGTTGTCACTGATGAAGCTCAGACAGTTAAGTTTGTCTCAGCTGAAGTGCCAACAGCTTTGCAGGCTGAGAACGCTGCTGATGCAGTCGAGGAACAGGATGGATCTGCCCTGGGAGTTAACACTCTGGGCAATGAAAGTGCAATCCAGGGAGTTGAGACTCTTGTGGATGCCACTGCAGAAGACCCTGAGACAGCTACGTCTGTCGAAGGGAATGTACAAAACCTTGCTGCAGTTGAGACTGCAGGAGGTAATGAAGGCCCAAGGGAGGTTGAGACTTCCCTGGGTAAAGAGACAGAAATGCAGAACATCCCTCCCGTTCATTTTAAAGAATCTGAGAAGGAGATTAGTGCTCTTCATGACTCCCAAGACAACCCTGACATATCATTTCTGGGATCTGAAGACGAAGTTAAGTCCACCTCTGCTGCACAACAAAAAGATTCAGCTGAGGATGTTCTTCCAAGTACGAGTAAGCCAGATTTCAAAGCTGCTCGTCAAACATTCAATTTTGATGATGAGCAAAGCCCTCAAGTCTCACCATCTTCCGATAACGCTACTGATACGACCGAGGAATAGTAAACTCAAAAGGACAAACCAGCTGAGACCGAAGAAGCTGTTAAAAACAAAGTGAGGCTCGGCCACCGGGTCAATACCATCAAAGGCCCATTGAATCATACCAATCACGCAGGCTTCGTGAGTCTGCAGCAGAGACCACCTCGCGCACAATATCTCAAGTGCGAGACGATGCTTATGAAGAAGTATTTCCTTTTTCTCGTGAGCTGCCCATGCTCGAAGAAGAGACTGCAAGAGAATAGAAGCTCTACACCGTCCAAGATGATCCCGTAATTCCTACTGATTCGATCGTGCCAGTTGATTTCAATTTTGATGCAGAGTGGCCGGCAACTGACTCAAGTCAGACAACTAAGATGCGTGAAATCTTCAAGAAGATCTGTGAAGAGATTGGGAATATTGAACGGCACCAAGCCTCTCTCGACATGCGCATGGACAATAGAGATGCCACTCTCACAAAGCAGATTTGAGATGAGTGGTGGTTAGAATAAGGTAATGGTCTCAACAGCAGAGTGCCATGCATCTCGAGCAGGTTCTCTACTTTAAGGCACTATACAACCGAATGCTGATCTGGAGTGCTGACAATGCTGACATAAAGGCAAGGATGCAGACCTATATGGAGAGATTGCATGCCTCCCATACAACTGAGATGGAATTGCTGCGTGAATTTCATCACAAGGAACTTCTGCGCGTAGAGTAGAATATGAATGCCAAATTCAACCTTCTTATGGCTGAAATGAAAATGGTGGCAGCCGAGTCCAAAGCCACCCGCTCGAGTTTGAACAAAGATACTCCGCAGCCGACTCAAGAGTCAACCATCACCGATGGGCTTCATGCTTTTGCCGGGATGTTTCCAGGGGTTCCTCTCTTCTTTGATGATGCCAAAAAGAGGGAAGAAGAATACTAAAAGAGTTTGAAGGAGACAACCATTGTAGGAAAGACAGATGTAGCTGTTGAGAAGAGGAAAGAAAAGGGAAAAGCTGTTGAGGGGGAAAGGTCAAAGGATGTGACATTAATGCTTCTTTGAAACCCTCGGAAGGTCATGTCACGGCCCGACTAATCAAGAAACTTTCGTAACTCTGCCGCTCTATCACTCTGTTGTGCCCATGTCTCATAAGAAAACGATTGTAGAAGCAGAGATGGAGGATTTTGACAAGAGAACGGATGTCCGTGTTGAAGAAATGTTGAAACAATTTGGAGCCATTCTGGCAGGAAAAGATACAGATGCCATTCCAGATGACGGACAAGTGCCAAGATCTGTTGAAGAATTCAAAACGCTCGAGTTCGAAGGATATTTCAAACACATGTCCATAGCCCAAGCCTGGGACTTGTACTGGGATAAAGGTCTGAAGCTTTGCGAAGAAGTTGATAGGCAGTAGACTACTAGCAGTCACTCTGTTGGTAAGAAGAAGACTTCGGTACAATATACGCCCAGAAAAGAAGGAAGAAGTGGTGGAGGTGGAGGCTTTATACCTAGACCTCTACCCAAAAACATTGAATATGTAGATCCAGGCAAGAAAAGAGGATCTACTGGGCTGGATATGATGCTATAGCCAATCTGGAAGTGGAGAGGAAAAATGCTGAGTATGTCAAGAGAATCGAAGAAGAAAATAAGAGGCAAACTCAGTTGTGGCAAGAAAGACAAGAAAGAAAAAGAAAAGATGAAGCTGCCAAGAGAGCCTACGAGAAGAATAAGGCAGCTGAATAAGAAAAGAAGAGAAAGAGAGCTGACGAAGACAGAGCTGAAGAAGATAGAAGGAGGCAGGGAAGACGATGAAGTGTTGCTGCTAACCCCTTCATGTATTTTACTTTTGTAAATGCATATATATGTAAGTCTTCTGTACATTTACTAAAAAATCTGTATTTTGCGTAGATATAGTATATGCTCTGATAGCTCTGATACACATTGTAAACAGTTGTGTAAAGAACAAGAATGATATGATCAATAAAATGATCTATTCAACACATACATTCTTTGTTCTGTATTGTCTGTATGTATCTGTGTTGTTTACATTTTACTTAATTTTGTTAAGTTTTGGCATCATCAAAAAGGGGGAAATTGTTGGGAAATTTATTGTTTAGATTTTGATGAATGCCATGTAAAACTTAGACTTGAAAGTTGGCACCCCATTTTCCTTTTAATTCTTATTGTAATAGATATGGCTGTATGAGCTGAGTCAAGTCAGCTATGCCTGGGAATACAAGAAGTCAACTGAAGACTAGAATGAAGACTCCACTGTGAAGCAGCTGAGTGTGGCAAAGAAGAAATGTCAAGGACTCGACTGAAGGAGTATCGGCTGTGAGATAGCTGTGAGAAGAGTCAGTTAAGTCAACTCAAGAAGCCAAGTCAAGTTGAAGTGACAGATGAGTATTTCAATCATTGGACCAGACTCAAGTCACCTGGGGAAAAGGCAGCTGCAAAGAGGAGTTAACTGAAAAGAATCCGTTGCACAAAAGTCAAGAACATTACTTAAACAAGCAATACTTCCATGCTGCCATGTCTTAAAGTGCTCGATCCCAGGAAGCGTGCAAAAGGATAAACCAATGGGAAGCACTGCACCACGTGTCAGAACCTGAAAAGCTGGACATTCATTTAATACGAGGAAAGGTCTACATCTTAAGATTGAAGACCAAGAAAAGACAAGCCAACGAACACAAGTGACTTTTGAAAATCAGCCTATCTCTTCAATGATTTTTGAAAGTTCACTATAAAAGGTGAGGAATCACTTTGAGAAAAGGTTACCTTGATTACCTGAACCACGAACAAACAAGCATTATTCATACTGTAACCTGCAAAATATTCTCAAGTTATTCAAGCAAATCCTCAAGCCTAAATCTCGAAGGAAATCGATCCAACACTAAGCTGTGAAGGAAAGACAACTTCAAACTGTTGAAGAGGAAACATTTGAAGAAGCAAAAGGGGTCTACTTTCCAAGGAGGATTGTAGGAAGATTAAAGGTCGAACCAATCTCAAGTTATTGGAGGGCTTCGTGATCGAATTCAAGAAGCTTGAGAAAGTGAGCTGAAGTAGCAAGACAGCCGCCCTATGAACAAGCTGAGTGGGACGAGAAGCCAGCTGAGTGATCAAGGCATCTCCAGACTGAGTCCCAAAGGAGCAAGTCAGCTGTGTGACCAAGACTTGTATCTTGACTGATAACCACTTTGTAAATCGATCATTACCTAGTGGATTCCTCCAGGAGTTGGAGAAGAGAGCAGTAGAAGAGTTACCCCATCTTCGAACCTCTATAAAAAATATTGTGTCATTTATATTTCAACATTTTATTTCTGCATATCACCTTATAGCTACTGATAATTTGCTATCCAACTGATAATTAACAAAGTGCTAAAATCAAGTGTTAAAACAAACTTAAATCAAATTCAAGGGTGTTAAGTCTTCCGTTGAAAATCTCATCACAGCCAAGTTAAGGTTTAGTCTAAACAATTTGAGTTATTCTATCAACGGCTCTTACGAAGTGCATTTGAGTGGCTAACTCTATTTGATTAACTAACTTAGTTGTCCATCAAGGACTTAGCTGTGTAATTAACTCTGTAATATTTTAAAAAAGGACTAAAATCGAAAAGTTGGTAAGGTTTATTCAACCTCCCCTTCTAAACTTTACTCACACCCCTTGGGACCTAAAAAATCCAATAAGTCTGGAATGGAGGCCAAGGCCAATCTTGCTAAATCGAGCATTAGTAAGAAACGCAAGCACTCCGGGAAAGACAAGGGAAAGATCAAAAAATTCAAGGAGAATTGCTACAACTGTGGCAAACCAAACCACATGGCCAAGGATTGTCGACACCTGAAAAAGGTCAATCAAGGTGGCAACCAACAAGCCAATGTGACTGAGGACAAGTCGGTTCCAATCGACATGCCGGAGCTCAATCTTACCGATGTTGTGTTTGAAGTCAATATGGTGGATAACCCAAGGGAGTGGTGGATAAATAATGGGGCTACTCGTCACATTTGTGCCGATAAGGAGATGTTCTCATCATACACCCCGATAAATGGAAGGAAGCTTTTCATTTGAAACTCTTCGACTTCCAACATCATGGGGCTTGGCAAGGTTGTGCTTAAGATGACTTCGGAAAGGAACTTACGCTTGTAGATGTGCTGCATGTCCCGGACATCAGCAAGATATTAGTTTCCAGTCCTTTGCTTAGTAAGGACGGGTTTAGACTAGTGTTTGAGTCTGACAAGTTTGTAACGACTAAGAATGGTTAGTTTCTGTGTAAGGACTACCTTAATAAATGGCTTTTAAAATGTCTGTAATGTCTGTTTTCCGCCAAGAGGTGAAGAATAAAACTATTACTTTTGTTTACTTGTTGGATTGTTTTAATTTATGGCATGATAGATTAGGACATGTAAACTTCAACACAATTAAACGGTTAGTGAATCTGGAATTAACACCAACGTTTAAAACCGATTCACAAGACAAATGCAAAATTTATGTTGAAGCAAAATTGGCCAAAGCACCATTTCATTCGGTAACGAGAAGTACCAAAGCACTAGAGTTAATTCATAAAGATGTGTGTGATTTAAAACTTGTGCGAACTCGAGGTGGGAAAAAGTATTTCGTAACATTTATAGACGATTGCACAAGATATTGGTATGTGTATCTTTTGAAAAGCAAAGATGAAGCTTTAGTAGCTTTTAAGACTTATAAGAATGAAGTTGAAAATCAACTTAATTTGAAAATTAAGATGATTCGAAGTGATAGTGGCGGAGAGTATGTTGCTCCGTTTGAAGAATTTTGCTCGGAAGCAGGTATAATTCATCAAACGACTGCTCCCTACTCACCTCAATCCAATGGAATTGCAGAACGCAAAAATCGTACTCTTAAGGAGATGGTGAATGCGATGGTGATAAGTTCTGGCTTACCCCAACACTTTTGGGGGGAAGCCATACTTTCTGCAAACTACATTCTTAATAAGATCCCACCTAAATGTAAAAATAAAACTCCATATGAGTTATGGAAGGGACGTAAACCGTCACATAAATACCTCAAAGTGTGGGGGTGTTTGGCTAAAGTTGAAGTACCCAAGCGGAAACAAGTTAGAATTAGTCCGAAGACGATCGATTGTGCTTTCATTGGATATGCTAACAATAGTAGTGCACATCACTTTTTGGTGCACAAGTCAGCTATTCCTGATATAAATGAAGGTATGATCATTGAATCAAGGAATGTTGTATTCTTCGAGAATATCTTTCCGAATAAAGAAATGAAAGGAGAAAGTTCGAGTAAACGAACTTATGAAACTACAAGGTTACCTCAAAGTGATGATGAAGAGGAACTAAGACGCAGTAAAAGGACAAAAGTAGCTAAGTCTTTTGGTCCTGATTTTCTAACTTATATGTTAGAAAACGAATCTAGAACTATTCAAGAAGCATGTCTAGTCCAGAAGCTCCTCTCTGGAAAGAAGTTATCAATAATGAGATAGATTCCATCATGCAAAATCACACTTGGGAGTTAGTTGATCTCCCACCGGGTTGAAAACCTTTGGGATGCAAGTGGATCCTTAAAAAGAAGTATAAAGCAGATGGATCTATAAACAAGTACAAAGCCCGTTTGGTAGCTAAAGGGTTTAGACAAAAGGAGGGATATGATTTTTTCTATACATATTCTCCTGTTACGAGGATTACGTCCATTCATGTTCTCATTGCTATTGCAGCCTTGCATAACCTTGGGATACATCAAATGGACATTAAGACTGCCTTCCTGAATGGCGAACTTGAAGAGGAGATTTATATGGAACAACCCGAGGGGTACGTTGCACCCGGTCAAGAGCGAAAGGTGTTTAAACTTGTTAAGTCACTTTATGGACTAAAACAAGCACCTAAGCAATGTCATGAAAAGTTTGACTACACTATGAAGTCAAACGGTTTCAAGATCAATGAATGTGACAAGTGTGTCTACATTAAAGGTACTACAAGTGATTACATCATAGTATGCCTTTATGTAGATGATATGTTGATTATGGGTAGTAGTCATGATTTAATCATGAATACTAAAAACATGTTAAAGAAGAACTTTGACATGAAAGATATGGGATTATCTGATGTTATATTAGGGATTAAAATCTCTAGAACTTCAGATGGAATTGTCTCATCACAATCCCATTATGTCGAAAGCATACTTAGAAAGTTTAATGCTTTTGATAGTCCTCTGGCTAAAACTCCTGTAGATCTAAGTCTACACTTGGCCAAGAATAGAGGCGAACCAGTTACCCAGCTGGAATATGCAAGGGTAATTGACAGTCTGATGTACTTAACGAATTGTACACGTCCAGACATTACATATTCAGTGAGTAAGCTAAGTAGGTTCACAAGTAACCCAAGTACAGATCACTGGAAAGTCGTGACAAGGGTACTTAGATACTTAAAGTATACCATTAACTATGGAATACTTTATACGAGATATCCAGCAGTATTAGAAGAATACTGTGATGCCAATTGGATATCAGACACAAAAGACTCCAAGTCTACAAGTGGATATGTTTTCACAATAGGTGGAGGAGCGGTGTCGTGGAAGTCTTCTAAACAAACGTGCATAGCTCGATCCATTATGGAATCCGAGCTCATTGCTTTAGATAAAGCAGGAGAAGAAGCAGAATGGCTAGAAACATTTTAGAGGATATTCCTTGTTGGAATAAGCCCGTGCCTGTTGTTATGATACATTGTGGTAGTCAATCAACAATTGGAAGGGCACAAAACAGTATGTATAATAGTAAGTCTAGACATATACGTCAAAGATATAATACCATTAGACAGTTGATTTCGAATGGGGTTATTTCGGTTGACTATGTAAAGTCAAAGGAAAACCTTGCAGATCCGCTTACAAAAGGCGTAAATCGAGATCAATTGTATAAACTGTTAAGGGGAATAGGTTTAAAATCCACAAACGAAAAAATGTTCATAGCGGTAACCCAACCTTGTGAATTGGAGATCCCAAGACCTTGGTTCAATGGGACAACTAAGTTATGAATGTTCAGCTGAACACTTGAAAAATGTGTTAGCTCATTCTCGAAACATCCAAGTGAAATGAAAACCTGCTGAATGTGGTGAGATTAAGTTTAAGACTTTTAATGATTCTTATACCAAAATGTGGAGTATGGAAGGATACTCTTCAATAGGAGATCACCTATATAAGCGAGATAAATAGCCACTTCAAAGAAACACTTTTGAATCTAAGATATTGTCCAGGACCAAAATGGGCACAACGTGAGAACAACAAGTGTTAGAATTATTATTGTGTAAGTATTGTTGTCTCGGTTTACACAAACGGCTGAGTAGTTCAAGACATCGCGTCACTAAGCAACTAGTAAATCCGATAGTATTTTACTAAGGAAGGTTCAAAGACACAAGCTACCTATCCTGATACAATAATAGTTCGCCAAGACTTTCAGGCGAATCTGTATACACGCATGCATTAATTTCATTCATGTGGGGGATTGTTGGAATTATTTGGTAAAATGGGTGTTGACCCAATTTTGACCAAATAATTAAGTGGTTTCCATTAGTGAAAAATGGAATTAAATTATTTGTAAAAATTCTACTAAGAGAGTAGATGATAATATCATTTGGAATTTCTCAAAACCAATTCAGGGTGAATGAGAAATTAATGCTAGAAGTTAGCCACTTAAAACTAGAAAATGGTATGGAAAATGGGAATGTGGGGAAGGAGAAATGCTCCATCCCACATAGGAAAATGAGGCAAAGTTTGCTCACTTGATATATCCCAAGTTGGACTTACGGGTTTGGGTCCTTGGGGGCACCAAGTTTTTAAAGGGATGAGGACCTACATGCTTGTGGGTTTGGTTCAAAGTACACAAGCGCGCGCGCGCCGCGCCCGCCGTCCGACTCAGCCTGGCCCGGGTCCAAGTCAAGGGTCGAGGGCCTGGACTTGGACTTCAAAACCCTTATTCGTTTTGGACCAAAAACCTTTAAAATAAATAATTAATTAATTTTTAATTAATTAATTAAAGTTCACAACAGGAAAGTATTCGCATCCGAGCACGGGTGGACGCACGCCCCGTGCGTTGGGTCATGCGTCAAGACAGACTTGTTCCATCTGAACACGGGCGAACGCACGGCCCGTGCGTCAAGTCGAGACTTTGTCATTTTCGTTCGCATCCACGCACAGGCACACGCACGGCCGCGGCGCTAGGTCGTCAAGGTCGATCGCGAAAACTTTGAATATAAAGTGCATCTGTTCATTGTAAACATGTCTTTTCGAGCCAAAAGACACGGTATTTCTATACGGGCACCTGATGCTTATATAATTCGAACTCCTGCAGATGAAATGAGATACGAAATACATAAAATCACAAGCATAAAATCGGTCATTGCATTTTCTGCATATTGACATTCCCTCCTGTTCAAAAGCTTGAAAATCAGAAACACGTTTCGTTCGCTGAAGTTGCGGTTTTTGCAAGTGCTGCTAAACCGGAATAAAAAAGTCATTGTATCTTAGGGACGAACGCGAGAACCGTAAGCACTTTGTATACGGGGCATTTTCGTCTTGCGGAGACTGAATCTAATTCAGGCCTCGACTAGCCATATATATCCAAACACTAGCCATCTCCTTAAACAGTAACCTTCCTATATTTACCCAACAAAATCTACAAGTATCATTAAAGTTTATGAACCCAAATATTCTCTTTACTTTTTTTTTCCGTTCCTATGTATTTTCTTTGTGGTATGTTTTTCCCATTATTGTAGCTTTTTGTTTTGAAAGTTAAATGTTGATGTGGATTTAAATTGATATTGCTAATTTCCCGTTTGGCTCTTCGTGTAGTTAATGTGGTCTTAAGCTAATTGGCTTCATTGAATTGTCGAAAGTTTGGTTGAGTTTCATTAATAAAAGTCTGTCGTTTGGGAAAAAAAAAAGACAACAAAGGTGTGATTTTTAAATTTAACTTCTGATATGGGAAAATTAGAAGGGATCAACCTTGTGCTCCAGTCGTTGAGACGTGTGTTGAAAGGGCAAATAACCCGGGTTCGATCCCATACGAGTGACGTGTATCCCCTAAGTTCCCACAATTGTACTTAAAAAAAAAAAATTAGAAGAAATATCTGATCCAGTGGCAAAGGCCCAAATTGATAGCCACCCATTACCAATTTGGAGATCTCAGTGAAAACTTAAATGGGCTTGTCCCCGTAAGACCCAATCTTGTGGACAAAGTTGGGTCAGATCTAATAACCTCGTATATTCTCGGCCACTACTTGAACCCATGAAATTGCGAGGAGAGTATATAGTTGCAGATCATAGGAACTGGACTTCTGGGAAGTGGTTTAGTTTTAGAAAATTGAGCAATTGCCAATTCCGTCCAAGGACGTATGATGATTGGTGTCTGTCTCAATAAAAATTATTATGTTTTTATGTAGAAATGAAGCTCGATAATCATTTCATTAAGAAAATTGATTTTGGGCAAGTAAAATCATAATAAATGGCGAAGTATACTCTGTGTCAAATTTGAACATGAAATAAGTTCTAATATAAAAGAACTACAATGTTTTGAAAATTTCACAAAAGTAAAAAACTCTCTCTCTCTCTCTCTCTCTCTCTCTATATATATATATATATATATATATATATAGGATTTAGTTCAAATGAGACCACCCTCCCTAGGTGAGACAGTGTGGGACTCATCTTACCCATTGATCTTAAAAAATAAAGGGATGTGATTAATTCAGTTTTTTAATTATTTTCTAATTTTGCTGATTTTAAGGGTAAGATTGTAATTTTGTAATTCAAATTAGTGAGTGGTTCAATGATTTTATGGTGAAATAGACACTCCGCCTGGGATTTTGTGGCGGATTTTAAGGAACCTGTTTTCTTTCCAAATATTTTTATTTTCAAAGATAGTTAGAGTTCTTCTCTTTGCATAATTAGACATCAAATAATGCATATTTAGTTATTTTGTTGGCACTGCCTTTGTTTTACGAAAACAAGACATAGATGAATATAACTTATCGCATATGTAGTTATACTACATCGCATAAATAAGTTCAATATAATGTACATTTAGTTATAAAAATGGGATGTTGCTTTTGGAAATTATAAAAATGAGATGTTACATAATGTACTGCATATTTAGTTATTCCACAATGCATAGATAATTTCTAGATAATACATAATTAGTTGATTTTGTTGCATAGTTCATGACGTCTTGCATAATTGGATATATTGTACTACATATTAGTTTTTTTACGTTGCATAGATAGTTTTCCGATAATGCATATTTAGTTGAGTTTTGTTGCATATTTAGTTTTCGAACTCACTGTTCGTTATTTCTCTGTAATATTACACCGATTTTTCTTTTTTTTTTTCTGTAATTTTCGAGTTCTTCACAATTTTCTTTATTTGCGTTAATGGAGAGAGAGAGAGAGAGAGAGAGAGAGAGAGAGAGAGACGTGAGATTTAGATGTATGAGAGAGAAAAAGATTTGATTCCATTTTTGTAACTAACTTGTTATGTTATTTTACCCTACTATCCTTATATTGATTAAATTAATATTTTAATATATTTTTTATCCATTAAATCATACCCATTGATTAATAGTGATGGATGGTTGAGATTAGTCCATTGTGTCTCACCTAGAGACATGGTCTCACTTGATCCTCCCCCTATATATATATATGATTCGGCATAATATAAGTCGAACTAGTCTTTGACATAGATACCGAGCTTATAGTCATGGGGCGCGCTACCTAGAGCAATCTCTCGAAGAGATTCATCGGAATGGGGCTCTTCAATTGAGCTCGGTCTTCATAAAGACAGAGAGCTCAACTTGGATCATCAGTTTGGGCACAGATACTTTTATAAGGTAAGATTTAGTAACAAATATCTGACGCACACCCGCGTAACAAATCCTAGATTCCCTATTTTTGGGAATCATGGAAACCCTAGCTAATTATCCTGTAAATATCTTTTAGGTTACATTATATGATCTACATATTTACTTATATGCTATATATCTTTACTCTCTTTTCTCTAAGAAGCTGACTCAGATGAGGTACGCTGGAGAAAACCTCCGGCCTTCTTTCTAATCCTGTGTGTAGCTCCGACCCTCTTTCTAACCATGTGTGTAGGTTTAGGTCAATGTTGGCGGCGGAACTCGGCAAATGCTGGGAGTGGAGATTTCGGGTTGAACTAATATGTGATTGACATAAAACTCAAATTACAATATTATGGGGATATGTATCTTCTTATTCAATTTTATCCAAAACCTCGTATATTAAAAAGAAAAAAATAGAAGTTCCAGAAAGAATATGAAGATACTGAGACATAAAATAAAACCCACTCTTCCCACTCCAAAAAAACAAAAAAACAAAAACAAAATAGAGAAGAAAAGAAAAGCAACATGACAAGTTTACTTTGAGAAAAAACATAACACTCTTTTTTGTCAAAAAATACTTCATCCAAATAAGGTGATGAAAAATACCAATTATAATTCGACCGAGCAATTATATGCACAGACAAAAAGGGATGCTAATTTATAATCCTAAAATCTACCAACTATCATTAAAGTTTATGAACCCAACATCCCAATATATCTCCCTCAAATTCTAGAAAATGACAAGCAAAACACATATTGTAGCGCATTTATTATCAATTAGAGCTGTCCAATTGGCTGATTTTTTTTTTCCGATTAACCGTTAACTGAATTAATTCGATGGTAATCAATTATCTCAATTCAATTAATAATTAAATGTTTTGAGAAATTTCATTTATCGTTAATTCAATTCGAATTTCCGAAATTAGCCGAATAACTAAAATAATATGTTAAATATATTACAATTATATCAATATTTATTTAATCATACATGAATGTGCCTAGCTCAACTGACTAACCCACTTAGCGTTCCGATTTTTCTTTCTTTTTTTTTTTCAAAAAGAATTTCCGGTTAATTCGATCGTCGGATAAGCGAATTAACCGAATTACGATTTGGTTCAGTTCACTACAAGAAAAATGCTCAACAACAACACCCCAAAGACAACAGATTTTAGCTAAATCGTTGTCGTTATAAGCGAATTAACCGAATAACATTATTCAATAATGGTTTTACTAATTAGAAAATTTGATTTTTTCGATTTTCGATATTTTGTTTTACAGTTAACCGAATTAACCAAATGACCAACTCTGTTATCAACAAAACTCATATTCAACAAATTACAATAAAATATTATTTGAAATTCTAAGTTATGGATGTAAGATTATTTCCTTTTAGATTAGGGAAAATCATATGATATTTTTTCCTGTGTGGCTTATATAATTTCAATATTTGATTGGCACAAATTTTGGCTAATTATACCAATAATCATGGAAGATTCTTTCCAATTTGGTACGATCTCTTGATGGACAAGATCATCTATAAATTGGTATTTGAGGTCCCTAAGCATACTGTCATTCAGAAAAAGAATTTCATTATCGTGCGAGAGCAAGACTTAGAAGAAATCTCGGAATTATGAAGAAATCAATTCTCAAACATATATCGTCGGAAGAACTAGCAACGACTGGAGGTAATTTGATTCAATTTCACTTCCCCCTTCTCGTGTTCACTATGATTAGAATACAATTTTGCATTATGTGATTATTTAACAATGGATATGTGGAGACTTCTTATCCCAAATCCTTTTGAAAAACTCATCATCCAGCTTGTATTGGACCCTCCAAACAGAATTCTACAGTACTCTTTTGTGTGAATTGCCTTGTAACATAAACCCATAATAAAATTAAATCCTATAATTCAATTAAACGTGTAAGAATTGATTATGTTATGTACTTGTTGATGGCCTGCAATACATGTGATGAGGTATCAATGGTCGAGGTACATCCGTAAGTCCTTTGTTTCTCCTGTTCCCACAGCCTTAGCTGTAATTGGGGCCATAATATCACACTTCATTAAAGAAGTTTTAGTTTAGTCATATCAAACCTAATTAATCACTTATAATGATAAACACTTATATCGACTAGGAAATTTTATTTTTTTCAAATGGTTTACATAGTTGGTGATGAGCCATTTTCAACTACCCGATACATGTTCATTGATTGTCTACTTGAGGTGTCCATCCCAAATCTCCCTTCTTCCTTTTTCTAGTTAGGATTTCTTACAATGTGAGACTTTTATGGTGTTTCGACAAATCAGTAGAACGACATGTATACAATAATGACTGTCAGGCACGGATCCAAGAACAATTAGTGGGGGTACACATTTTTTTTTACCTAATTAATATATAGCTTTTAGAAATAAATAATAAACCGTAAGCTAATATATTTTAAAAATAAATAATAGATAGTAAAAAGAAGAAGAAAAAAAACTAAGGGGGCATGTGCCCCATGATGGGAATGTGGCAGTGTCCTTAGCAACAATATTTTATACACGTGATATTCAACTGATGAACGGAAACGCTAGTGAAATACTGTAAAGAATATGAGATCATATATGTTCTCCTATTTCGACCGAACAAAAAATTGTTAATCGTACGTTGTTAATTTTAGTCATCTAATAAATAATGTGACACGCTCCATGATTTTCTAGATTTTCTTGTACGAGATGGAGGGACATTGCTATAAAATGCAATTAGAACCAAGAAAAAATGGTCCATGCACCCTATTAACCACAGCAACAATTTCATTTCGATCCTTTGGTGGTAGATGAGTTTGGGAAAATTCTTGGATTGAATAAGGCAGGCATGGGGAAGTTGGCTGACACAACTGGTACATTTCTTTTGTTGTCTTTACAAGAGTAAATGGAGGCAAAAGTAACATGGCCTTCATGCATGACTTCATCTTGTCAAGCCCAATTATTTCCTAGCTTTCATATTTTTCTTTTAGTTTGCCCAATCATTGCTCACAAATATTTAAGTCAATATTAGGGCCTTATTGGGGTATAAACGAATCAAGACGAGCTGGACACAATATTGTTTGAAATTTTATGTTTGACTTTGGATTGATTATTAATCGAATCGAGCTTGAACGAGCTTTAGTTGAAGCGAACACAAATCGAGCTTGAGTAACTTCATGTTTTTCCACACATTTCATTTTTTTCTTACTAATCGAGTCGAGTTCGAGCCGATATTCACATATTATCGAACGGAAAAATGTGTTCATATTTGGTTCGTTATGTTAACAAGCTATCTCGAGTTGAGTATCGAGTACTTTGGTTTGTATTTTAGCCTCACCCAAACTTGACATGAATCTCATGAGACAATCGTCTATAACCCTCTAGTCTAGATCTGTTGAGGTCAATAAAACTCATTATAGAATTTGCGTATCATGTTATTGTATTATCATCACTAAAAATATACTTAATACTAAATTTTGACAGTGTGAACTCGCATCAGGTCTCAAAATCTCAAGTCCGACACTGGTCAATACCCGTTCTCACTTGAGACATCAAAATTGCAATCACAAGCATTTGTACAAATACTTAGTTAAAATTATAATATATAGTACGTAAATTCAAACTAAATATCTAAATATTATGCGTAAAAAACGTCTTAATTATATTTATTTTATCCATCATTTAGGAGTAAACAAGGACAAAAAAGAATTGTTGAAAATAACCCTCATCCTCCCAAATTGGAATTGCAGATTAGATATGGTATCCAACTGCCTTTCGGTGAGGAAATGGTGGGACATTGGATTGCTTGTATTTCCTTAATTATGTCTGAATGTCACAACCAGCAACAATTTTCATTCACAGAACATGGGATGGCATTCAAATGAGGCCTTTTCATGGCCCCACTGCCTTTTTGTTGCCTTGTCAACTTGATATAACCAAATAAACTCCCATTGTTTAATTATAATTAGTACTGTTTGGTCTGAGATTTCAATAAAACGAGAAATGATTTAGGAAGTAACATCATGTATTTTACTAATTCACAAGTTATAACATGGATAAGATGTTTTTCTTTTCATTTTTTAATCTGACTGTACTTTTGTTTATTAAGTAATTAGCTGGGACTGAAATATATATATATATATATATATATATAGAGAGAGAGAGAGAGAGAGAGAGAGAGATTACAAAAAAACTTCCAGTTTATCGATATAATTATCGATCGAAATGATTTTGTCACCAAACAATTTTATTATTTTCCCCCAAACTATATATACAACTAGTTACGGACAATTCACAAATAATTTTTAAATTTACCAACATAAATATTGTAGATATTTACCAATAATTCTAAATTTTGTTGATAAATATTTGCCTAAAATGATTTTACTTACACTTTATAGTTGTATTAATACTTACCTACAAATGTAGTGATATAATTTTCACCTAAAAAAGGAATTCCACGCAAATATAAAATGCCAGTATGACGTTAGATCAAGTGATCAACACCGGGTCTTGATTTTAAACACATTCTCAATTAGGGACGGAGCTAGATCGATTTTCAATTTTGGAGGGGCTAATAGATTTTGGGGGGATACATCAATTAAAAAATAATATTTAAATACAAAAAAATTAATATTTTTAATATATATATATATATATATATAGAGAGAGAGAGAGAGAGAGAGATGTGATCTCGTGTGACAATCTCTTACCGTGTGATGGTGTAGATTGATTTCATCCATCCACACATTTTATTCAATGGTAAAATTGCTATTAAAAATAATCGATTTATTAATTAATTAATAGGTGGAAAGGGCATAACAGTAACTATCAAAATGCCATAAATCACGCCTCTACAATCAAGGGACTGATTAATATCATGTTTCCATAACTGAATTGTGCACCATTTTAATAGTTAATCGAACTGTACACCATTTAATAACTGACTTTACACCATTAAATATCTAACAATGCATCATTGTATAACTAATTGTACACCATCTAAGGGAACTATAAAGACAAAATGGTGTAACCATCTTCCTATTTAATAATTGAACTGTGTACCATTTTATATCTAACAGTGCATCAAGTATAACTAATTGTACATCATCTAGAAAGAACTATAAGGACAAAATGGTGTAATCATCTTCCCATTTAATAACTGAACTGTACACCATTTTTTATCTAACAACGCATCATTGTATAACTAATTGTACATCATCTAAAAGAACTATAAAAACAAAATGGTGTAACCATCTTCCCATAATGACGACATCCAATCATGGATGTGATAAAGATCATGTATCCATAACTGAATTTTGCACCATTTTAATAGTTGAACTGTGCACCATTTAATAACTGATAGTGCACCATTTTATATCTGGCAGTACATCATTGTATAACTAATTGAACATCATCTAAAATAACTATAAAGACAAAATGGTGTAACCACCTTCCCATAATAACGCCCTACAATCATGGATGTGATAAAGATTATGTTTTCATAACTGAATTATGCACCATTTTAATAGCTGAACTGTGCACCATTTAATAATTGACTGTGCACCATATTATATCTAACAATGCATCATTATATAACTAATTGTACATCATTGTGAGTAACCGCAATTGAGTGAAAAACGGGAACAATCATAAAATCAAATTCCAAAAAAATCGTTGGGATGAACAATTACCAAAATTAACTACTTTATTTTACAAATAAAATGACAGTTATGCCCTTAATTGGGCGAAAACTAAATAAATAAATAAATAATTTAAAAAAAATCCAAACCTTTAGATTTGTTGATTTAATGGATTGGATTCATTCATACTGCCACACGGTAAGGCCCCTGCCACATTTGATCATAACCCTATATATATAACGTAATGAACATTTTGAAAAATTTTGGGGGTGGGGAGGCTAAGGCTGAGATTGGATTTGGAAGGATTTCAGCCGCGATTGGATATGAAATTGTTTTCGTTTTTGTTCCGATAGAGAAAATTTTTCAACCCAACATGTAATTATTTATGAAAATTTTCTATAAAATATACTATTCATCCACTTTTATTTTTCCTCTTATCAATCACATCTACACACTTTTTCACAAATAACTAATCATTATTACACATTCTCTCACAAATTCCACTATTCACATACTCACATATTTCTAACTACCAACCATTATTTTACTATTTTTATATCAAATCAACTTTCATCATTACTTTTTCATCTCATATCCAATCACTCTCTCAAAATTTATTTTTTTTTCTTTCAATTTTTTTTCCACTATTCTCTAGCAAAAAGAAAACTTTCAAAATGAAAGCATATGCAATCGCGTCCTTCCATTTTCATTCCACTGAATTTTTTTTAACCAAACATACAATTGTTTATGAAAATTTTCAGAAAATATACTATTATCTCACTTTCACGTTTTCTTATTTTTTTCTCTTACCAATAACATGTACACATTTTTCTCAAAAAAACTAATTATTATTACATATTCTCCCACAAATCTCACTATTCACTCACTCACACATTTCTAATTACCAATCATATACATCGTTATGTTACTATTTTTAAATCAAATCAATTTTTAATTATCATTACTTTTTCATCTCACATATAATCATACTCTCAAAATCCATTTTGTTTCCTTCAAATTTTTTTACCACTATTTTCTAGTAAAAGTAAAATTTTCAAAATGAAAACATAATCAATCGCACCCTAAAGCCCCCTCATACTACAAGGAGGAACCGCCCCTGTTCTCAAATCTCAACAACGAAATCCGAAAATTTGAATTGCATGGCGTGGCTATATAAATAGAGATTTATTCCATGAATAATAGATAATTAAATTTTTTTAGTTTTTGAGGGGTGAAACAAATTAATAAATTTATAACAAAAATTATAGTATTTTGAAAATTTTATGAAATTAAAGGAACAACAGCCCCATTTAAGTCATTGATTGAGTCTATTCTCATGCCTTTATAAATCGAGCAATACTAATTAATAACGAGACAAGTGGATCATCACCTAAAGAAGTGCTAGAACATTGCATGTTTTTTTTAAAAAAAATATATCTAGTTACTTTTTTTTTTAGAAATATATATCTAATTACTCATATAGTGAGAGTTTCAAAAAAGAAAAAAGTTACTTAGTGAGGTTAATCCCAAAAAAAAAATTACTTAGTGAGATATTACTAGTATATAGCGTCTAGCATTGTAGATAGTAGCGAATATTATAACGGAATTAGGCGTATTGACTAGTCCATGTATCCAATCGAACTGACATTATATTAATATGGTGATGTTGAAACTGAATTATAAAATTTTATTATTTAGTATTTAGTTTTATTTTTCATAAAATTCCGATATCGAGTTCGATGTTTTCAGTTCCAATTTACTGAACTCTGTTTAATATCGAATTATTATTTATATAATTTGTTATTTATTTCAAGGAGTAACTTTTGATTATCTTTTACTTTCTTATTTACTTTTGATTATAATTCAATTGTGTGGTCAATATGACATTTTGAATATAAATTCTTGGTTTATCAAGTATTTAATTTCGGCTCGAGCTCAAAATAACTACTCAAAGATAAATGTACAAAATAACTATTGCAAAATGGTGTTTAATTTCTTATTTCACCGCACGAATTATAAAATTTACCATATTAATTTTGAAGTATAAATCAAGCTTAATTTGTGGGGCTTTTATATAGTAGCTTTTATACACGCGTCAATCATCGGTACAATAGAATATGAGATGAAACATTTTGCAATAGAAGATCCCATCCGTTCTGATATAGTCCCATTTCTCCTCCACATAATATATACTTTTTCGTACATCCTTACAACCTCAAACCTTGTACGTAAGATTTAAATCCCTTCAATGATCTAGAGTACTTTATACAATCATTATTTTCATTACAATTTCATGTCTATGAGATGGCTTTTGCGTCTATAACATCAAAGTGATCGATATATATAATCAACATAATTAATATACATTTGTAACTATTAATTTTTTTTTATTCATCATAATAATAATTGCGGAAAGTACCACTCCACGGAACTTCCAAAACGTAAAAGTTATCGTACCAATTATTTTGGTAATTTGTTGAATCTAATTTATTTCTTGATAACGACTTTTCCACTAAGGAGGTTCTTAGGTTAGGTTTTAGAGGGGAAGGACCACATCAGACGTCCTTTGATACGGGCGGCAATATATACCTATATACAATATTTTTTTCACATGAAAATGGTCCCTAAATTAAACATAAATAAATTCTCATGCTAGTATAATTTATTTTTATGGTCCAAACTACTTAATGTCGAGGTTTAATTTATGTTACCAGTAAATTTAATTTATCGTTGAATCGTTCAAGGGTGTTTCTGGTTGATGACTCTGGTATTTAAGGATTTTACAATTATATATAAAATGTATGTTTTTGGATAGTTTTGAATAATTATATGCATGTGGGAGCAATCACTTTAAATTACTTTTCAATTATTATAATCTATTTGAAAAAAAATAAAATCATGATGTTTGAGTAATTAAAAGCACAGTTCTAAAAATCTCCGCCTCGTCCACCTATGTTTTTCTTCCGATTAGGTCTCGCCTTACATCACCCTAGCCCCGCCTAGACTCTGCCTAGCTAGGTGCTAGACACTGGTGTGCGCGTCTAGTGCTTTTTAGAACACTGATTAAAAGGTATTACTTCCAAATTTTCCTCCCATTTTAAATCTTTTTATCCAAATACAACCTATAACGTAAACATGCATCAACGAATTCATAGCCAGATATGTATAGACTTACCACTATATATTTTTTGGGGGGTTAAAATCTACAATTTTATTGCTTAGATAGATAGCACATCACGTAAGAGTGAAAGAGAAAAAAGACGGCAAAAAACCTGTCTAGTAACAACCCATTGATGAGTCTATAGCTCACCGCGCAATCCTATGAGCAGTCTCATTCCTATCTTTACCAACATGACAACAACCACCACAATCAAGAGAGTTAAGAAGGGAAACAATGCTTGGAAAGAAATTAAAATAGTGTAATCACATTTGATGATATTTTTATAGGGGTTTTAATAATTTTATGTTTTTTCTTTTTTACATTTTTTAAGTTTTAACTTTTATTGTGATTGAACTAGTTATAGTTTCACCACTAACTTATAGCTCAAGTGGTATGATTTACCATTTGTAAGCTTTTGACTGTGGGATACGCGTACACGGGGACCCTTCTGGAGCTCCTTCCATAATATTTACTTTAGCACTTTGATATCTTCCCCACACGTGTTAGCCTTTTTCGTCTTCTTTTTCTTGCACATTTTCACTGTGGAGAAGCATTCACGGCGAATCTTGTGAGGATGCCCTTTCCTCCGGGGTCTTAGCCGGAGGAAAGAATTTTTACTAGGACCCCCTTGTGAGGAAGCCCCTCTTATCTGGGGTTTTAGCCGGAAGGGGTCATCCCACCCGGGGTCTTAGTCGGGTGAGGCCATTTTCTCCGAGGTCTTAGCTGGAGGAGGTTAATTACTAGTACCTCCATGAGGATGTTAGTCCAAGTGGCTACGAAAATCTAGGGGGAGGGTGAATATATTTTCCCGATTTTTCAGAAAAGTGCGGAAAATAAAAAACACACAATGATTTAGAGAGCTTCAACCCACCTAGGGCCTACGTGCTCTACCACTCGGTATGTCCGAATGGATTTCGAAAAGAAAAAATATTTTATTAATACCAAACAATTACAACCTTTACCTTGAAGAGTACCACACTGTTCTTACAACACCAACTTATAAGAGCACCAAACTCTTATCACCTCTATGAAAAACACCAAACTCTTCAACACCTAATAATCAACCAAGTGTGTTCTTACCACAAGAACACTAACCATAATTTCTTATTTTAGATGATTTGAGAATTACAATCAAGATTACACTTTGTATGAAAATATTACAACTCAAAAGTGCAAGTGTAATCAAGAAATAAAACATATAAATCAAGATATGAAAGTGATATACTAAGCTTAATACAACAAGAATTTTTTTTAAATGAATAAAAATATATAAAAAGAAAGGAAAATGTCCTGATCACAAGCCGATCAGGTAGCAAAGGAGAAACAATGCAAAAATCCAGGAAAAAAACAATAAATTAACTTAATGGCGCAATTTAAATGAAGGCGTTTATGTCTCAAGGATTTTCGAGTGATATTGTCATTTGTATTTTTTGTACTTGCTCGAGCATCGTCTTAATGGTCTGATGTAGCTTGTGGAATGTCGGCCTAAGATCCTCGAGCCGCAATTTCCAGAGCCTTCATAGCTTCTGAGGGAGCACATGAGTGAATAACAAGTGGGTAGTTGAGGAGTTGTCTAGCTTGGTCTTTAAAGCTTCCGATTTGGCTTGTTCTCCTTCATCCAACATATCAGACCAACGCTTCCGTGTTGATGCAGTCATTGCTTTCTCTGACTGATCGTTATAGCTAAGGACATAATCATTAAGCGGATGATTTCTAGATACAACTTCCATGGGACTGTGGAGATAAGCTTGACTCTTTTCATCTAAATTTGGTGTAGTCATCGTGTCCTCATGAACAATAACCGAACTCCATTTTGGTGGTTGATAAAGAACCATACTCCTATTAGTATTGATATTTGAATTTGAGGCCCTCATCTGCACGGACATATGAGGGCTCATTCTCTTCATGCAAATCCTCTGATGTATCACCCAACACGTTAAAAGAATTCCGTGTTTGAATACCCGAAGTGGATGGTCCACCCTCCTTAGGGCCAGTACTCCTCTCTGCAGAATGGGCTTTCCGGGGCTTAACTTGAACCCAAGTTTCCGAAACTACTTCATTACCCTTATTAGCCGTAATCTTACCACGATTCCCTGTTCTAATGATACATCGTCCACGAACCGAGCTCTTATCAATTTGAACAATGTCAGCTCTTTTTGTCGCATCTTGATGGCGACAATTCGTAATATGATGCCCAACAATCCGACAATTAACGCAAATATCCGACAAATTCTCATAACTGATCGAAACAACAGAGCAATGTCCCACCCTTTCAACCATAATAAATTCCTGAAGAGATTTATTCAAATCAAGTTCAACTAACATTCGAACAAAATATCCCACATCCCCGGACAAAGAACGACCATCAATTTGGATCGGAGTACCTATCACACTTGTAATCTTTGTAATCAAAGAGGGATGCCAATACTCGATACTTAGTTCATAAATCCGAAACCAAACTTGTGCCATAGAAGTATTAATTTTATAAGGATTGAAATTCGGGATCCAATTAGTGATGCAGGTTGTACCCGGATTCAAATTCCATGAAGCATTAACGAAAGCACGATTACGGTCAACAATATCATTAAATTGTAAACTAAAATAACCTTTACTTAGTGGTTTCAATCGCCAAGCATGTTGAATTCTCCAAATGGCATGAAATTTCGATTTGAGCATCTCTAACGTGCATGGCTTTGCCCCTTTTGGAAGTAGGAGTCGTCCGATTAATGAATCTCATAACTCCGTTGTACGTCGATGATAAATCCCTTCATCCATCGTTACGGAATAAAAATCTCATTTCTAACTGGAATTGTATCCTCCCCGGAGTGCACCATTTTTGCAAAAGATTTCTTCAAAGTCGTTTCTTGAAAATCTGGATCCATTCTTGGATAGTTCTTGAGAATCTTGGAAGCGTGATCAACAGGATGATCCAAAACTTGAGGAAAACATGTAGAATGTAACAAATCTTGATTTTCTTGATCAATTCTTGTAGCGGTTTGAAACGTTTGTGTAGGAGGATCAAGAGATGCAGTAAAAGAAATCATTTGACGTTCTTCTTGTTCGAAGCTTGCACCATTCTTGCAAGTAGCAGAATTAGGATTTGGGAAAACTCTTGGTAAAACCGTAGGAGTAGGGATAGAAGAATCATGAGATTTAGTAATTTCTGGGAAAAGAGAAAAATCGAGCTCCATGTAGAAGATCAAGATACGTCGGTCATGGAGGTTTGGGAGGAGAGAGAAGAGAGCATCTTTTCTCAAAACCCTAATTTTTTATCGGATTACATTCTATATCCTCATCCCCCGATCTTTGGATTGGAATCGAACCAGTGACCTATACAGGATTAAGGTCGGTCATGGAGGCTTAATACAACAAGAATGCGAAAGTGAAGACTTAGAGAAAATTTATTGATTTATTGTTGTAGTTTTATAGATTGAAGTGTTGTATTTGATCCTTCAAATTCTTCATCTATTTATAGGAGAGCTTCAAGATTAGATCTCCAACATAGGCTCATCCATCTTCACGTTTGTCTACGAAAGAAGGATCAAAAGATCTACAGAAATGGTTAAAAATGATAAAGTAAATCTATCAGATAATGGCTGAACAACGGATAAAATTTGCTGTCAAAAATCATAGGGCTACCGGTCGCTATGTTGAAAATTCGAAAGTTTAAACTATTAATCTGAGATTTGACATGGGTTGCCGAGGGGTGGGGACTAGTCGACTGCACAGGGCGGTCGGTCCCCTTCTTGCTCGACCGGTCTCCCACTCAAACAGAGAGTTCAGAGAGAAAATCAATCATTCCAGGTATAGGGTGACCGGTCGCCCTCCCCTAAATTTTTCTCTATTTTGATTCTGTTTCAATAAAAAACTTTCGTGCACGGGTTGCCCTATAGATGCGGCGGTCGACCTCAATACATAGAAGTTGTTCAATTTTTGTCAAAAATAAAATTCAAGAAGTGCTTCAAAAACTTAGTAAAAATCACTTAAAATATTTTGAAGCATTTGGACAACATTTGGGGACATTATTTTGGTATAAAAACTTATTTATATGAAATCATCAAAATCATGATAAAAGTATTTTTCTAACAAATTCCCCCTTTTTGATGATTACAACCCAAAATAATTTTAAAAGAGCGAATAAGTTTTCCGGTTGAAAATTATCTATCCATTTTAAGCAACACTTATAAAAAACAAAGTTTTATAAAGGAAATGACCAAAAAAAATTCAAAATAAGTTTTTAAAAGCTCCCCTTATTAACATGCTTACCAAAACGTAAAATAAGTTGTAACCATAAATAAAAAAGCTCAGTTTTTTCATTATAGCTTAGAAGCTATAGAACTCAAAAGCTCCTCCTGTCAATAAGAATAATTAGTAGCAAGGCTTAACAAATTCATAAATAAAGTATAACAAAGTTTGTAACCCAAAGAGCTATTTTCTTAAGTGTTTTTTCTTAAGAACTTTTGTTAACCTAGAAAAGCTTAAAAGCTCTCCTTGTCAAAACAAGCTTATTAAAAACCAAGCTCAACATAATAAGGGAGTTAAGATCACACATTCATATAAAAAAGCTCCAATTTTTTAAACCAACTTCTTTTTTTACCCAAGAGCTTTTTCTGTGAGCTTTTTCTAGCTCTTTTACCTTAGCAATGGAAACTAAGCTCATAACTAATTTCTCCCTCTTTGGAATCATCGAAAAACACCATATGCAAGAATAAAATATTAGGAAGAGATATCAAAGTCGCGCATAAATAGAAAAACATGCCATAATCCAAAGGTTAATAACAAGACAATAGTTTTTTAAAAAAAAGAAACTAAAGACAACATAGGAAGTCATTCTTCATCGGATGAAAAATACGCGGTAGGAAGGAGTGCCTCGATAAACATTTTCAGTTTCCCAACTGACTTTTTCAACTTGGAGTTTTCGTGATGAAGCTCTTCGTTTCTTGTTTCAAGAGAGGCACACTGAGCTTGAAGAGTAGTAATATCGATTCTTATATCATCATCACTTTGATCATCGCCGCCTGTATTACCTTCCGGATCGACGTGTTCACCACCCGCCGCCAAACATTCGGCCTCAGCATCTTAAAAAAGGTTGTCGGGATCATGAGAAGAATAAGTTTGTGACCTACCCTTAGCCGATTTCGTAGGACGTCTAGCCATGGTCCTACGCATCCGAATCATTTGTTGAATGTTATCATTATCAAAATTATCTTGTATCACTTTGAAATTAAGCTCGGCGGGAGGAAGTCCGATTGTAGAAGGAGCCTACAAATCAAATTTCCCAATACAAATTTCTTTGCCCCTTAAGTAACCGACTCAATCAAGATTGAATAAACACAACTCCAAAGTTGACCAACTCCCCTCTCTTAATCTTATATGTCAAAAAATAATCCATAGTACTAGTCAACTTCACGAATTTTCCACAAACGCAATACGACACAATCATACATAATAATCGGAGCTCATTTGTCATAGAGCGAGTAGTATAATTCGGCCAAACACCCAAAATAGTTTTGACTTTATTTAACGAGACTCCAAGCTTATCATTATCCCAATGGGTACAAGCTATATAATCCCATCCTCCATCTCTAACACCTAACAACCGACAAATATCATTCGGCGTTCAACGGAAATGACGTCCTTTCGCAAACGAGTTAATAGCCACGAGCTTATCTCCAAACTCGTATTCAATCCACAAATTAGAGTAAAAATAAAAAATCATATCATTATCGTACATAACAAACGGGTGCTCCCACAAGTACATCCACCCTTGGTTCACAAAAAATTCTCTAATTATAGGAAATTGATCCGAAAAAGTACCAAAACGACAAATTTTGGTACACCCAATATTCTTACTGCCTAATTCCAAGTCCTCATAATATTTCTCGGCAAATTTATTAATAAAAGACAATGTATTGGTATGAGTTGGAGCTTGAGATAGAAGATATTTCTTACTTTTTGTCCATTTCACATTTTCTTTGGAAATGGTGGCCCAAAGCTCGGTAATTTGGGCCCGAGAAAGTTGGGAATTTTGATTCCCAGCTTGCCCATGAGCCATTTCCCTTTGTGTAGCCCGTATTTTGCGTTGCTCCGCAGTGAATTGACAAGAATTTGAAGAACCTTCTCCGGCTCTTCTTCGATTGGGGTTCGGGTTTTGACCGGTGAATTCCTTAGGAGGTGCCATATTTGTGAAATTCCTACAAAAAAAAAAGATGATTAGCAACAAGAATCACCAAATTTGGTGATTTATAGTGAAACATCGAAAGAAATAGGAGAGAAATACTTAGGGTTCGAAGAGGGGAAAAAAGTTGATGTGAAAGAAATGGAGAACATATGGCTTTTTAACAATTCGAATAAGCAGGGTGACCGGTCGACCGGTCCCTAAATGGGTCGACCGATCGACCCCCCTGGGCGACTGGTCCCTTTTTGTTCTATTTCTGTTTCTATTTTTCAAGGTTTTGAAAAATTGATTTTTCACCCCAAAACTTTTAAAATACATCAAAAATGTAAATATAGATTTTATTCAATATGCATTATGCCTAGAAGAGCTCGAATCGAGGTAAATGACTTGTCGGTAATGATTTTGTAAAAATATCCATGAGTTGATCTTGAGACGGAACAAAGCTCATCTCAATTTTTCGTTTTGAAATGCAATCCCTAAAAAATAATGTGGAACCTTAATATGTATGGTTCGATTATGATGAACCGGATTTTGTGAAATATTTATAACGGACGTATTATCACAAAAATAGGAACATTTTCAAAAGAAATTTTATAATCCGCTAATGTTTGTTTCATCCAAAGTAATTGTGTGCAACAAAAAGCCGCATAAATATATTCAGCTTCGGTCGCTGATAAAGACAGACAAATTGTTTCTTTGAAAACCAAGATACTAGGCAATCGCCTAAAAATTAACACGAGCCGGATGTATTTTTACGTTCATCAATATTACCGGCACAATCTGAGTTACACGAGCCGGATGTATCCTTTTAAAGATTTTTTTTATTCTTTGGATAAAACAAACCATATGAAATAATGTCCTTTAAATATCAAAAAATACGTTTGATGGCACTTAAATGAGATTCTTTGGGATTGCTTTGGAATCGAGCGCATAGGCATAAATCATGAAGAATATTAGGCCTACTTGCGGTTAAATAAAGTAAACCACCAACCATACTTGGATACTTGGTTTGATCTACCGATTTACATTTCTCATCCTTATCTAGTTTGATGTTTGTTGCCATTGGAGTTGCGTAAGGACCATATCCAGAACTCAACATGACGCTAGTTCACTTGTTTTATTTCCTAGATTGAGCCTAAAGATGTGTCACATACATTGAATGACACACATTGGATTCTAGATTTGCACGAGGAGCTGAATCAGTTTGAGAGAAATAAGGTTTGGGAATCAGTTCAAAGGCCTACCCACCAAAATGTTATTGGTACTAAGTGGGTATTCAGAAACAAGATGAATGAAGAATGTTATGTAATGAGAAATAAAGCAAGATTGGTAGCCAAAAGGTATTGCCAAGAGGAGGGCATAGATTTTGATGAAACATTTGCACCTATTGCAAGATTGGAAGCAATTAGGATGTTTCTTGCCTATCCTGCACACAAGAATTTCACTGTCTATCCAATGGATGTGAAGAGTGCATTGTTGAATGGACTTTTGGAAGAATAAGTCTATGTGGAGCAACCTACAAGTTTTGAGCAGAAAACTATTGGAGATAAAGTATACAAGCTCAAGAAGGCATTTATATAGTTTGATACAAGCACCAAGAGTCTGGTATGACACATTGTCCCAGTTTCTCATTGACAATGGATTCGCCAAAGGCAAGGTTGATAGGACATTCTTCAGAATTCAAGATGGGGATAGTATACTGCTTGTTCAAATATTAGTGGATGATATTGACTTTGGATCCAAAAACAAAGAGCTGTGTGATAAATTCTCAAATCTCATGCAAGGGAAATTTGAGATGAGTATGATGGGAGAACTGACTTTCTTCCTAGGTCTTTAAGTCAAGCAAATGAACGATGGAACCTTCATAAGTCAAACCAAATATACCAGAGATTTAATGAAGAAATTTGGTATGGAAGAGAAGTCATCAATGAAGATTCCCATGAATCAGTCAAGATGGACATGGATGCAGAAGGGGAAGGCAAAATTATTGATCAAACAAGATATAGAGCGCTTATTTGATCTTTTCTCTATTTAACTGCAAGTAGGCTAGACATCATCTTTGTTGTAGGTGTATGTGTCGATTTCAATCGCTCCAAAGGAAAGTCCTCAGAGCAAGAGTATCCTAAGGTATTTGAAGGGATGCCAAGAAGTTGGCTACTCGGACCAAGACTATATGGATGTAGAGTGGACAGCAAAGTACATCGTGCACTGTCAAATGCTTGAAATAGGTTGGTTTCTTGGTTAATCAAGAAACAAAATTCAATAGCTATATCCACAGCTGAAGCAGAGTACATATCTGCAGACAACTATTGTGCCCAAGTCTTATGGATGAGGCAACAACTAAGAGATTATGATATAGAAGAAAGAGAAATTCCAATTATGTGTGATAACACAAGTGCCACTGCAATTACTCAAAATCTAGTATTGCACTCAAAAACCAAGCACATTGATTTCAAATATCATTTTACAAGAGATTATGTTGATTGAAAAGAAAGACATCACGTTGGAATATATATCAACTGATAAGCAGTATATTCACTTAGCCATTATGTGAATCAAGATTTGAAGAGCTTAAGAATGAGCTTGGATTGATTGAGTTGAGTTAGGAGGCTTAGAAGATTCAATCAACAGGGTTAAAGAAGAGAGAATTTGAAACCAACAGAGTTTCACTTAACAACCAAGCGAAATAGCCAAGACGGCTAGTCAGCTGTATCGAGTTAGTTGCACAACCGAGTGTTTAATAAGTCAAGAGAGAATCAGAGTCAAGTCCCTTATGAAGATAGATGAGTTATTTATGAGCTACGTGACAAAACGCAGTCATTTTCTGCAAGCGGGAATATTTTTAGGCTTGACGTCAGCAGTAATTATGATGTTAGTAAAAGCCTGCGCCCCTTTTACCCATGATATGTTTAGGATGGCATTGATCTTCTCAGGGTTGGCTTCAATTCCTCGCTCGGAGATCATGTACCCCAAGAATTTGCCCCCATGTACACCAAAGGTACATTTTTCGAGGTTCAACTTCATTCTGTAAGTTTTTAAATACATTGAAGCATTCTTCTAGATCTTTGGGGTGGTGAGCCCCCTGGGTACTTCTCACTAGCATGTCATCAATGTAGTCCTCCATGTTCTGGCCTATCCGATCTTCAAAAATACGATTGACCAATCTCTGATAAGTCACTCCCGCGTTCTTCAGGCCGAAGGGCATGACCTTGTAACAACAAATCCCGCTCCGTTACGAAGCTGGTCTTCTCTTGATCCTCCTTGGCCAACTGTATTTGATTGTATCTTTGGAAGGCATCCAAAAAGCTCAAGAGTTCACATCCTGAGGTTGTGTCCACGAGCTAGTCGATCCAAGGGTGTAAGAACGAATCCTTCGGGCGATCCTTGTTTAGATCTGTGAAATCGATGCACATTCTCCATTTTCTGTTAGGCTTGGGGACGAGTATCACATTAGCCATCCATTTCAGATATTGCACATGTTTGATGTATTTTGCTTCGAGCAACTTGTTCACTTGTTCCTTTATTGATTTACTTCGTTCTAGCCCGAAGGCTCTTCTCTTCTGCTTCAATGGTTTGTAAGTCGAGTCTACCCCTAGTCGGTGCAAGGTGACTTCTGGGAGGATCCTTTGTAAGTCCTTGATGGCTCAAAAGCTACTCTAGAAAACCGTAGGCAAGTGCACCTATCGTTTTATAGTATAGATTATTGAGTACCAAGTGTCATTCCCACGAGGATTGTAAGTACTAATAATTACCGTCTTTTTGTTATCTAATCTAGCAATTTTCAGAGTTTTTGTTTGATAAAAAATGAAAATACAGAATCTAAATTAATAAATTACAATTTGTGAAAATGAAGGAAAATTTGTAAAATAAGAAATCAAGAGATAGAGATGTGTTTAAATGTAAATCCCTCTAGAATGCTTTTGTGATTTGACAAGTTAAAAATACAACCATAAGCCCTTAAGCAAAAACCAACATCTTTTAATAAAATCTCATGTTTTGTGGACTGTAGAAATTCCCAATTTAAGTTAAACCCTTTCTCAAGGTGAAAAACTCCTAATCTCAAGTTGATTAACTGAAATCTCTATCTAGTTAATATCCCCAAGATTGCATTATAACGATTTATGAATTCTCATATTAGGTTTGACCCTAATCCAGAAGATTTATGGCGTCGTATATTTAGGATTGCATACAACTCTTTTCACTTATATAGGTTCTTTCTCACCATAAATCTCTCGATTACCCGATGAGGAATAGAAATCAAATTAATATACCAGAAATATTAACTCGAATGAAATAAGCATGATATAAGCGAATCACACAAGACATGAGAATTTTATTAAAAACATACAAACCTTAATCACAAATCCATTCTAGAGTTCATTACATTCAAACACTAGGAGTTTAGCTACTCATGATTTTGATAAAAGAGTATTATTGAAGATTTAAGTATTGTAGACATGGTGTACTTATCTTTCTCAAAATCTCAATGGACTTCTTTCTTGATTGATGATGTTGCTCCAAGCCTTCTTCTCCAATATTGCCCCAAGCTTTCTCCTCCAAGACCCCTTGATCCCAATTCTACTTAATATGATGAATACAATGAATAACAAAATGTCTAATGAATGAATCTCCCAACTCCAACTCTTAGCTTTTATAGACACCATTTTTGTACAATAATACATTGATAGTGCTATCTTTTGTTAAACAATTGCTCCATTTTTATTGTTGGGTTGGTGAATCATTGTATTCATATGATGATTGAGGGAACATGAGGACATGGTGCAACAAAATAGGGCGTTAAAGGTGTACAAAAGTGATCAAATTCTGCATAAAAAGTATCTGAAAGTGGCCCTGACACGGCCGTGTTGGACCGTGCTGCTCTGGAAGTTGACAAAATGGCCGGGCACGACCGCGTTGGCCAACACGGCCAGGCCGTGTTGTTCGACATGGCCTTGTTGCACAACACGACCAGGCCGTGTCCGGTCTGCTTTTGTGCGTTTTTCTCTCTTTGATCCCTTCAACATGGCCGTTTGGTGACATGTTTGACCATTTTGGACCCATTTTTCCAATTTTTCTTCAATTTATTTCCTTCTTTTTAAACATGGCCATGTTATTTGACACCCCCAAGTCATGTTGAGTGATTTTCTTGCCTTTTTGCACTTAATGTTGGCTTCAAATTGCTCCAAATTGCTCCACCTATAATGTTAAACACATCTCGCGATAAAATGCTAAAAATACTTGAGAAAACTATGATTTTCCTAACAAAACAATTTAAAAACTATTGAACTAACAACACAAAATATATATAAAATGGCACTTATTAAACCGCCTCCAACTTGGAAATTTTGCTTGTCCTCAAGCAATTTTAAAACAAAGAGTAGGGTTGAAAACAAAAAGAGATATCTATTTTCACAATTTCGACATGATTGAAGTAAATTGCTAACCTTTTCATTCCCAATTGTGCCAATCGATTCGATTTTTTTAAGTCGACCAATTTGTTAAAAAGAGAGTGACTTCAATAATTGGAATCGCTCAATCATCACAGCTTGTCATATCACGTAAATTGTTATTCATTTGCTTAGATCAAATACAAGAATGTAATGATAAAAGGAGATGTCCAAAATCGGGTTTTTGTTTCATGCATATAATTATAAATTAGGACATTTTTTTGAGGCAAACTTCCACTAGGTTTAAATTTTGAATGACTTTCCAAAAGCTCCTAGGGTGGTGTCCCATACTCATATTTTGTGTCGTTTTACATAAAATACAAACATGGGGCTCATGAATACTCCTTGTTACTAAACAACAACAAACAGAGGAGTATAACCTCGATTTGACCTTTTTTTATAAAAATAATAACATGATTTTTTTTTCCGACTATTTTTTTATAAACCCGAATAATGATTTCTCCAGTGATCATGACACAAAGTATCTATATTTAAGCAAAATCCAAACTATTTTCATGACATTAAACTCTTTTGGCCAAGTTCATCCTTTTACTAGAGTCACACGGTTTTAAAATATTTTGGCGATTTGAGTTCTCAAAAAGATGACTTTTTCGGGAGAAAAATGGTTATAACAAATCCACAAACAACTTATCTAATTGTAAAAAAAATATCTCATGTTTGTTTGCAAGAGGATGAAAAAGTGCATAGAAAGAAAATAAAACATCCACAAAATAACTAAAAACACGCAAATCTCACGCAAAGCTAAAGAAAATAGTTCAAATCCAAGCGTTCTAACAAATCTCACCACCTCCAACTTCAAGGGTCACATTGTCCCCAATGTGAAGAAGGGATGGGATACAAAATGGATCAAAAGAAACGAGAACTAAAACAAAGAAAGATACGACCTTATGGCGGTGGCGGGAAGTGCCCTTGAGAGAGGTGCCATTGGTGGAGTTGAGATAGAAGGGCGTTTTGGTGTTGTTATTGCTCGCGAATGTCTCGAATGACGCCGAATTGTTGCTCCATCATTTGTTGTTGGAGGTCAAGCATAGTTTGCTGGCGTTCGAGCATGGTCTGTTGGTGTGATAGCATGCCCCTTTGTTGTTGTTGTTCTCGTAAGATAGCTTGGAGGTCATCTTGGTCATGATGCTGTGGTGGGCAAGATGAAAATGCACGTTGTTGTAAATCCCGTGGAGGAGATGGGGAATGAGGAGCATGATTTGGACCATGGGGTAAGGGTAGAAAATCTCCCCCTCCAAGTGGGAAAACCATCTTCCAGTTATCGGGATCTCGTACAATAGTCCGGGCCGGGTCGGGAAGCGGAATTTGGGTAGCCGTGTGCCGAAAACATAGATGGTATTGACCATTGATTTTTTCAATTAACTTCATGGCAACACATACCTCAATATCAATGCGTGAGCTCCCGTGCGCTTGTTGTAGGGCAGTCAAGTCATGTTCGAAGTGGAGAGCGATTGGAGTGACTAGGCCGCCAACAACAATCTTACTACACTCTCCCTTCCCGACCTTTTGAAAATGGCGTGCAAGGTAGGCCCCAGTATCCAAGTGTTTACCGTACACCATGGCCCAAAGAAACATTAGTTCGTCCCTCCTTAGATTATCATCACTCTCCCGCGTGGCCCAACAATGTATTAGCCATCACACGGTGAACGAATGCTAAAACAGGGGTTAATTACTTGAGATACCTCGCACGAGAGGCGTTGTACTCATCCGAGATTATCGGAGGAGTAATTCGACTCAGAAAACGTGCACGTGAAATTCCCTAGGTGTTCGACATTCATCTCCGACCGGAAGACCATAGATTTGATTAAAGTCTGCAAGGGTTAGTTTGTACTCTTGATTGAAAAGCCTGAATGAGATGAGACCTTCCGTGGCATTATGACCCTGGAGAATATCGGCATTGAACGAACTGAGAAATTCAAGAGTTATGTGCTCATATGTAGGAGATTTAGCGCTCATGAAACGTCCCCAACCGACTTGCTCAAACATCCATTCTATGTCTTCCTGTAACCCTAAAGCTTCCAGAGTTACGTCATCCGGGTAATGGGTGTTATGTAATGGTTTTCCCAACAGTAGTTGATACTGGGCTTTATGTTCATCATCCCGGAATAGAATACTGTGACGATTATTCGATGGATTGGCCCGGGAGGGTTGACGGGAGACGGAAGATGCGGTTGAACGGATACATTTTGACATGGTAGTCCTAAAAAAGAAACTTCGATAGCAACCAAGTATAAACCAAGAATAGCCTCAACATAGAAACGATTACCGCAAATATGTCTAGGAAACTCGAGTAGCATAGTTCGCGGGAATAACCAACAAATGCAACAACCAAATATATTACATGACTCAATGGCAATTATCACGCTCTTATATCAACACGGCGCGCAATCCAAAAGAAGGCGTATCAACATATGGGCATTATATGATTTCATCAAGTAAACAACAACAAACCATTATATTAATAAGACCATCAATTAAGACCATCAATAAACAAGGCATGAATTTGATTACAACAACGAGGTTATCTATCGATTAAGATCACAACAACAAATCCCCCTTAATATTCTCATTTCATCCATTTGAGCAAGAAGATATCAACAAGTGAATTTCCTATGATTTTATCAAGAAATGCCCATGGAGCCAAAATTATCACAAGAATCTAATAAGCACCCTTAAGTACAACACATAAACAATTAAGCATAAAAATCCCTAAAAAATTTATATTATATCAAAAATCCCTAAATAAGAGAAATTACAAACTAGAATGAATAAAAGTGAAATCACAAGATAAAATTAAGAAAAAGAACATGAAATTAAATACAAAACAAAATAAGATGCATACCTTGAATACAAACCCACAAGAGATGACTCCAAACCCACAAATTACCCAATTTTGGAGAAAAAGAATCGGAAGAAGTGTTGGAAATCAAGAGAAGAAGGCATTTTAATATAAGATTTGAGGTTTAAAAGGAAGAGTAAGATGAATTTGGGGGAAGTTTTGGGGAGAAATTCGAGTGTTAGGGTGAAAAATTGGGGAGATTTGGGGAAAATATTCGCGAGGGACCTATTTTTTAACAGCCCGGACACGGCCGTGTCAGGTGACACGACCAGGCCGTGTTCTGGGCTGTAATTTGTGTTTTGGTTTTTGGCCCCGTGTCCGGGCCAATTGTTTTTTTTTAAAGAAAATTTGGGAAAATTTGGACACGGCGATGTGGTAATTTGGCAGCCCGGACACGACCAAAACCGCTTGACACGGCACGGCCGTGTTGGGCTATTTTCACTTAATTTTTTTAAATGAGACTATCTTAAGTAAAAAAAAAAATTAACCCTAAGGATTTGTGCAAAATAAAAAAATTGAAAACAAGTTCAAAAGAAAATAAGAACACACAAAAATCATCGGGTTGCTCTCCGGGTAGCGCTTCATTAACGTCGTATAGTTGGACTATTTTACCCAAATGTGGAGATTAGTTGGGTGGAGCCTTGGACTTATGAGAATCCTTTGGGCATTTAGTAGCATTACCTCCAAATTCAAGCTTCAAGATGTGCTCTGTCCTTTCGGGTCTCTGTTTTGGAAATAAGTCTCCTAAGGAGATTATTTTTCATGGGTTGGTCTGCACTTTGATCAAATTTTTTCTCCAAAAGATTTTTAGTTTTCACATTACTCAAGGAAACTGAGTTAACAAAAGAACAAGTAATATCCTTATCAATTTCAACATGAATTTTAAAAATTACTTGTTCATCCCCCACTCTCAAAGTTAATTTTCCCTCATGCACATCAATGATAGATTTCGCCGTAGCCAAGAAAGGACGCCCAAGAATTAGAGGAACATTAATATCATCATGCATGTCAAGAATAACAAAATCAACTGGGAACATGAATTTATCAATTTTGACTAACACGTCATTAATAATACCTCTAGGATGTTTAATCGATTTATCGGCTAAGTGAATGTCCATCCTAGTAGGTTTTAGTTCACTTAATCCCATATGCTTGAATGTATCATAAGACATCACATTGATACTAGCTCCTAAATCTGCTAGTGCCCTATCAACAGGTAAACCATCAATTGTACAAGGGATAATAAAGCTTCCTGGATCATTAAATTTTTGTGGTAGTTCATTGGAAGAACATTTATCATTCAATTGCACATTTGATAATTTGTTAAGCTTATTTTCATTAGGAATGATGTCATTTAGATCCTTAGCATGCTTTGAAGGAGGTTGAACAAATGGAATATTGGTATGTAATTGTTTGGAAAAATCAAGGTACTTACCAAATTTGTCCTCCCTTTTATCTTCTTCAGTTAAACTCGGGTAAGGGATCTTGGGCTTGTATTCTACAACCACCTTTTTCACGGGTTTGTCATCCCCCACATATTTCTGCATGGGAGTGTTATGCCTATGTGGAACATTGATGGTGATTGCCTTTACGTGCTCTCTTGGGTTTGGCTCAGTGTTACCCGGCAAACTTCCTTGTGGCATTTGGAAAATATTTTTGCAATCTGTCCTATTTGGTTTTCCAAATTATGGATAGATGCCTCCTGATTTTTCAAGGATATTTCCACGGCCTGGAATTGGGTATCTGTTGATTGCACAAATTTTGTTATAAGTTCTTCCAAGTTAGGCTTACCTTGATTTGGCTGAACTCCAAGAGACGTGTGTAGATTAGGATTGGGATTAGGTCGTGGTTGACCTTGATTTTCCCAACCGAAATTAGTATGTTGTCGCCACCCAGGATTGTATGTGTTGCTGTAAGGATTATTTGGGTAATTTCCGGCTTGATTCCCAACGTAATTGGCATGTTCAGCTTGCGGTATTGTGTGTGGACATTCCTGATGATTATGCAATCCTCCGCAAGTTTCACAAGATGAAACATGTTGTGGTGGTGGTTTAGGAGCTGCTAGATCGTCGATTTTTTGGGTCAAAGCTTCGACCTATGCAGCTAATGTAACCACTGCATCTGCATTGTATACACCCACCGGCCCCGTTAGGTTTACCTCAGATCGATTGCCATTGATAGCCATTCATGGCCATTCCTCTATTAAATCTTGGGCCGCTTCTGGTGTTTTATTGTTCAATGTTCCCCCAGCTGCCGCATCAATCATTTGCCTCGTTGACGAGAGTAGCCCATTGAAAAATATTTGGAATTGCATCCAAATCGGGAGGCCATGAGGTGGACATTTCCGCAATAACTCCTTGAATCTTTCCCAGGTGTCGTACAAAGTCTCATCGTCTTCTTGAGTGAATGAAGAAATTTCATTCCTCAGTCGTGCAGTTTTGGCTGGTGGAAAATACTTTCAAAGGAATTTCTCGGCTATAATGCTCCATGTTGTGATTGTTCCCTTTGGTAAAGTATTTAACCACTGTTTAGCCCGTTCTCGAAGAGTAAATGGGAATAGGCGCAAACGGATGGCATCGTCAGAGACCCCATTGATTTTAAAGGTATCACAAATCTCGAGAAAGCTTGAGATATGGTTATTTGGATCTTCGTCCAGTAGGCCGTCGAACTAAACAAATTGTTGCACCATTTGGATAACATTTGGTTTGATCTCAAAATTATTGGCTGCAACAGTAGACCTCACGATACTAGACGATGTGTCGTCCATAGATGGCTTGGCGTAGTCGTACATGGTTCTTTGTTGTTCATCCGCCATATCAGGATCCTTGCCTTCGTTAATATCCTCCTCATGGTTTGTATTTGTATTTTCCTCTGTGTTGCTACCGGCGGTCTCGCGCTTCAAAATTCGGCGGCGAGTAGGCATGCACTGCGGTAAATAAAGAGGATAAGTGTAATTTAAGACTTACGAAGATAAATAAGATGAAAGGCAATGGTAAAATAATAGAAAAAATGATTAGATTAACAAAAATAAAGCGTTCTTAATATTACAATCCCCAGCAATGGCGCCAAAAACTTGATGGCTCAAAAGCTACTCTAGAAAACCGTAGGCAAGTGCACCTATCATTTTATAGTATAGATTATTGAGTACCGAGTGTCATTCCCACGAGGATTGTAAGTACTAATAATTACCGTCTTTTTGTTATCTAATCTAGAAATTTTCAGAGTTTTTGTTTGATGAAAAATCAAAATACATAATCTAAATTAATAAATTACAATTTGTAAAAATGAAGGAAAATTTGTAAAATAAGAAATCAAGAGATAGAGATGTGTTTGAATGTAAATCCCTCTAGAATGCTTTTGTGATTTGACAAGTTAAAAATACAACCATAAGCCCTTAAGCAAAAACCAACCTCTTTTAATAAAATCTCATGTTTTGTGGACCGTAGAAATTCCCAATTTAAGTTAAACCCTTTCTCAAGGTGAAAAACTCCTAAACTCAAGTTGATTAACTGAAATCTCTTTCTAGTTAAAACCCCAAAGATTGCATTATAACGATTTGTGAATTCTCATATTATGTTTGACCCTAATCCAGAAAATTTATGTCGTCCTATATCTAGTATTGCATGCAACTCTTTTCACTTATATAGGTTCTTTCTCACCATAAATCTCTCGACACCGATGAGGAATAGAAATCAAATTAATATACCGTAAATATTAACTCGAATGAAATAAGCATGATATAAGCGAATCACATAAGACATGAGAATTTTATTAAAAACATACAAACCTTAATCACAAATCCATTCTAGAGTTCATTACATTCAAACACTAGGAGTTTAGCTACTCACGATTTTGACAAAAGAGTAAATTACACAAGAAGATTTAAGTATTGTAGACATTGTGTACTTATCTTTCTCAAAATCTCAATGGACTTCTTTCTTGGTTGATGATGTTGCTCCAAGCCTTCTTCTCCAATATTGCCCCAAGCTTTCTCCTCCAAGACCCCTTGATCCCAATTCTACTTAATATGGTGAATACAATGAATATTTTCTGAATGTCTAATGAATGAATCTCCCAACTCCAACTCTTGGCTTTTATAGACACCATTTTTGTACAATAATACTTTGATATTTCTATATTTTGTTAAACAATTGCTCCACTTTTATTGTTGGGTTGGTAAATCCTTGTATTCATATGATGATTGAGGGAACATGAGGACATGGTGCAGCAAAATAGGGTGTTAAAGGTGTACAAAAGTGATCAAAAATGTTTGGTTGGTGACTTTTCCACAAATTCTGCATAAAACGTATCTGAAAGTGGCCCTGACACGGCCGTGTTGGGCAGCACGGCCATGCCATGCTGCTCTGGAAGTTGACAAAATGGCCGGGCACGACCGTGTTGCACAACATGGCCAGGCCGTGTCCGGGTCTGTTTTGTGCGGTTTTTCTCCTCTTTTGATCCCATTCAATATGGTCGTTTTTGGTGACACGGTTTGACCATTTTGGACCATTTTCCCAATTTTTCTTCAATTTATTTCCTTCTTTTTAAACATGGCCATGTTATTTGACACCCCTAAGTCATGTTGAGTGATTTTCTTGCCTTTTTGCACTTAATGTTGGCTTCAAATTGCTCCAAATTGCTCCACCTATAATGTTAAACACATCCCGCGATAAAATGCTAAAAATACTTGAGAAAACTATGATTTTTCTAACAAAACAATTTGAAAACTATTGAATTAACATCACAAAATATATACAAAATGGCACTTATCAGTCCTTCATCTCCCAAGCGAATACTTGCGTATTTCTTCTGAGGACTTCAATAATTTCTTGCTCCACGTCCGGGTCTAGCTCAATTCCAAGTCGCACAGTCTTTGTCTCGTCATTTGGGTCCAAGATCACTAATTTGATCTGCTCCACTACCTCAAGCTTGGGTGTTTCCTTCGGCTTACGGGTACCAGAGTCTTTTTCCTCTTGAGACTCTTCAAGGTAATCTTCTTCCTGGAGGAGGCCCACCTCTACGGGAGTAAGCAGTTCATTCCAAAGATCTAGGTCCTATGCTTGGGGCTCCTCCTTCCAGACGGTATGATGGCACCCCTGGGCTATGCTCTTGTCTCCGCGTTCTTCTCCGATCCCCTCTGGGGTGGGGAATTTCAGCTTCTGGTGGTAGATGTAGGCAATGGCCCTGATTGCGTTCAAGGATGGACGAGCAAAGATTACATTGTACTGCAAGGCGGCATTGACCATTGCAAATCTCACCATCTTCGTGACCCGACGTGGGTAACTTCCCAGTGAGAAGGGAAACGTTACCTCCCCGAGGATGGGGATTTTCTGTTGGCTAAGGTCTTGTAGTGTGGTAGTTACTTCGGTTAGAGCTGAGCCTTCAAATCCTAGCTAACGGAATGCACTATAGGATAAGATGTCCATGGAGTTATCGATATCCGCTAATGCTCTTTTCACCCAATAGTTGGCTACAACTACGGAGACAACAAGGGGAGCTGCTGGTCGTTCTCTCCTTCGAGCCTTGGGGGACATGTATTCTTCATCAAATATTATCTACTCCTAGGGCCTCTCCACGTAGTATGTCTCCAGGTGGAATGTATTGTACTGAAAATGCGCTCCTCTTGAGCTCTACAGCATGGCATTCTTCGCACGAGCTGAACCTCTATACACTGGCCCTCTGGAGATGGTATGTATCGTCTTCTGGTCGCTCATATCCTTCAGAGTCGCGTGGCTTAGCTTCGTTCCCACATACGGTGCCAAAATAATGCTGCTTTTTAGGGCAGATCACTCAAGTCAACTGGGTTGACCAAAATCCTCTTCCCCGAGAGGGAAGTCTTCAAGTCACTCCTCTTCCCGAGGGGAAAGTCTTCTCGTCTTCTTCTCCTTGAGCTGGAAAATCATTTGATGGGAACTTACCTGCACACACACGCAAACGTTAGAGGGCCACGAGGGTTGTCCTAGGGAGGTCCCTCCGACGCTCAAGTCAGCACGGTAAACGAAAGAAATAATAGTAAACGAATATTGTAAAGTAATGCGTAGGAGAATAATGAATTAATTTACTTACAAATAATAGGAGGGACCTTTTTATAACTGGGAGATGGGCCTCGTGGGCCGTGTAGGAGAATACGGCCTATGGGTCAGTCCACGTAGGAGAAAACGGTCGACTGGGCCAAACCTGGACTCCTTTGGGCCGATTAATTATTAAGAGTCCATTAAGTAATTAATATTAAATAAACATATATAAAATGAATTATATAATTAAATTATAAAATACCATTTTTGTCTTCAACAATATCTTATTGTTTTTTTACTAATAAGCTTGAGCTCAAGCCGAGCTTTACATCTTATCAAACGGGAAAATGTGTTTAGGTTTGGTTCGTTATATTAACAAACTCAGCTCAAACGAGCTTTTAATGATCAATATCGAATCGAGTATAGCGTAGTTTGGTTCGTTTTTCTGTCCTGACACTACAAGAAAATAATCAAATTCCAACGAAATAATTCCAACAGAATAAAAAACTGCTGGAATTTTCAAAATTTCAATGGAAATTTCAATGCTACAACATACCAACGGAATAAACAAAGCCATTTGGTACTGTTGGAATATTTTTTCCATAGGAATTTTAATTGGAAACATACCGCACGTGGCCGAAAAAAAAATTAACGACACTAGGAAGTAGGAAACAATGAAATACAAATAGGTAATCCTAATGTTCGTATCTCTAGATAAACAATAGAGCAAATTGTGGGAAATACCCACTTCGAATAGGACAAAAACTTTTTTGAAGTTTTCTAGCTATTTTTATGGTTCTTTTACCCAAATACCCTTGATACTTGAATACAAAAGCAAAAAGTAGGTGGGGTCATATTTCTCTCTCACATAAACATACTTTCTTTATTTTCAAATTTTTAACACAAGTTTTAGTTTTAAAAAAAAATCAGATTTTATAAAATCGTTTAATATAAAAAAACAATTTTTTGAATATAATTTTGAGTTTTTATTATTTTATAATTTGAATATATTTTAAATAAATGGCAAATATTTTAAAAAAAATTATATTTAATTTTTTGTAATTTTTTGATTTTGAAATAACTTCGATTCTTTTTTTGTTTTTTAAACAAATTATCATGTTTTTTATATTTTAATATTTAGAATTTGAAATAATTTGTGGATTTTTTAACATTTTTTTTAATAAATTGCAAATACTTTTAAATTTTATTGAAACAATTTTCAAAATTAATAGACAATTTTTTAGATTTTTCAAATAATTGTTTATGTTGTTTTTTAATTAGTTTTTAGATAATTGCATTTTTGGGACGTCCCAAAAATGCAATCTCCTCTATGTATATGTATTCTTGTATTCTTCTTTGTAGATGTATATGTACATAGGGGTTGGCACGATATGACATGATATGGGCACGATATGGCATGATATGAGTACAATATTGCACGATTTGTATATGTATATGTACATAGGGGTTGACACGGCATGTCACGATATGGGCACGATTTGGGCACGATTTGGACACGATTTGCATATGTACTTAGGTGTGGCATGATATGGGCACGATATAGCACGATATGGGTACACAATTTTGTACATAGGGATGTGTGTATTTGGGGGGAGCGTACACGATTTTCAAGAAAAACATTAATTACATCAGTTTCAAATTCAAAACCCTCAAATTAAAAGAGAGACATTTTGGTCAAATTGGGTAGAAAATAATTTTCTTATCTTTGATAGGTAGAAAGAGTACCCACTATGGATAGTGGGTACTTAAAAAATTTCCCTAAATATAATTTCTTAAAAATTTTTTTTTTTTTTTTTTTTTTTGAGGAACGCGAATTTACTAGAAAAATATTTGTAATATTATGTTTGGATCTTAGACTTTTTAGTGAGGAAAATAGTAGTTATTTACTTGTCTTAAATGATGTAATATTAAATTTATATTTTAAATATTATATTTTTCTTTATTCTTTTGCGGATCAAAATCAATATTACAAACATAGCCTTTGATGAGATACTACATAAAAATTCCAGTTTACCGATATAAATAATTTTGTCACTAAATTTTACAATTACCAACAGAATACCTACAGAATAAAAAATATCAGCAAGTCTCTTGTGAGACGGCGCGAGACCATGAGACCGTGAGACTGATACGTGTACAATATACGTGCATTTATGGGCTTAAAATGATATATAATTGATGCATTTGCATGTATATTTAGTGTGTTTTACTTGGTTTTCTTTGTTGGGCGTGATACTGCGTATTCTTGTAACTTCTTGCTGGAAATGGAGCTAAATTGGATAAAAAATGATATCACGTTCCAAAGTATACATCAAGAGCTAAGTACGAGCAAATATGTGAAGAAAAGAAGCATGGACGATCGAACAAAAGGGAATTTCCTTAAAAAAAAGTCCAAATATGTTAACAGTTTTCAGCACTAGCAGGGTTTAGTATTTTGACTATAACTTTCCCTACAAAATTGATGATATTGAGATGATTCAAGTGAGTATGAAAAGCTATGAGAAAAGGCTACAACTTTCATTAAGACCCCTGGAGCAAATTCGGACAAAAATCAGTCACACGGCCGGACTGTGTGGGACCACAAGGCCGTGTGATCTGCCCGTGCGAAGATGACATGTCCGTGTGAAGTTGGGAATAAACAGGGGACAAAAACAAGTCGCACGGCTGGACCATGTGAGAGCCACACGGCCGTGTGGAGTGCCCGTGTAAAGCTACATGGCCAGACCGTGTGACGAGTTGTGGCAAATTTTTGTGTCCTTTTCCCATTCAAACTCTACAAGTGATCTCTCCAAGCACCTATATAAGGGACCCAAGGGCTGCACGAAAATAAATTCATCCATACACCATACAACACACCAAAATACATAGGAACACAAGATCAAAAGTCATCTGAGAGAGGAGAGTTAGGTTACGAAGAACACCACAAGGCATTTCGCATCTATGGAAGCACAAGAGCTTCGAAGGCTTGGAAGGATTCATCCTGACAAGAAGAAGTTTTCTTTCTTAGTTTAGATCTCTTGTTTGTGCTTAAACGATGTCACAATGTTGATTTCAAGTTTGTCTATGAATTTGTTATCAATGTTTGGCTAATCTTTCGGATCTTAGGGCATAATCAAAACTGTAGATTCATGTTAAAACTTTGATTAATTATTTTCTTAATTGATTCGTGTGTTCTATTTTATGAATTCGAGTGTTGATTCTTAATTGTCGATTATTTGGCCAATAATTTGCATATCATACTTGTTAGTTCATAATCCGGGAGGTGAGTTCTAACGAGACGAAAATCGAATTCAGACATAAACATGGTAATATATCGGGAGACTACTTCTGTTTGTGGGGAGTATTTCAATTCAAAGATCTATTAGGAGTTAATAATAGTTATGATGGATCGGAAGACCTCAATTATTATTAATCTACTGTTTATGCGCCACTCGGGAGGGGGAATAAACTAGTTTAGGAATTGAACTCATAGAAACACATGGATTGGTTTTGAAACATTAATTGAATTTAATATTGAAGAAGCATGTTGATATTATGTGCCTAGGGTTACTTATGTATTTGTTGAAAATACTTGTGGGGTTCGCAAATTTATTTCTTTTTCTTTTTATTTTTGATTTTTCTAAACTCTTGATATTCGGTTGCTTCAATAAAATTGGAATGCGATGTTATTATATCCTAAATATTTCGTAGTCAATCCCTGAGGAATACGACCATGCTTGTCATTATCCTATAAATTACACTGTACACTTGCACTATATAGATCCAAATATTTTTGGCGAACAGAGACGGTGTACTTTTAGTGTAAAAATGATACTTTTAGTATCAAAAGTGATCTTCTCAAAATACACTGAAATTAGTGTATTTAGACAAGTATCACTTTTTACACTAAAAGTATCATTGTCTCACGGTCTCATGGATTTTCACCATCTCACATAAGTTTTTGCGAAAATATATTGATTTTCCCCAAACTATACCGACCAATTACCGACTAATCATCAACAATATTCAAATTTATCTATAAAAAATATGTATGTAATTTACCAACAGTTTTTGATTTTATTGATAAATATTTACCTAAAATAATTTCAACTTACAACGATTTTACCTACATTTTTTAGTATCTTGGTATTTATTACCTACATATTTTTTTATAGGTAAACTGATTTTTTGTAGTGAGAAATAGCTCCAAATCTCCAAATTCCTCATAATGATCAACATTTCATTAGTTCCTCCATGTGTTACAACAAATCGTTAAAACGCCGAGATTATCCTGAGAAAAATCTCTCATCAGTCATCACTCAACTCAGAATCAAATCATAAATAAGTAAAGATAAAGAATTTGGAATTGTAAAATATCAAAACAAATGAAGTGCATTTTAAATGTTTATTATATGACTAAACTTTATGTACGCTTCCATATTTTGCATAGGAGTGTCAATTGGTCGGTTTGGGTTAGTTTTGTTGGACTCGAGATCCTGCCACCTTAGATTTGAAAGGAACCAGACTCGTTCGTACCCACCCCAAATCCGATTCATTAGACCCTTTTAATAATTTTAAAAAATATTTAAATTATTTTTAATAAAAAAATAATATAAAAATATATTTTTTAAATAAAATATCATTAAAAACTTATATCATAAATTTTTAAATAATATAAATTAAATGAGTCGGGTATGGGTCTGAAATGAAATACCAAAACCCAAACCTAAAACCCACCCCAAATGGGCTGGGTCCAAGACCCATACCCAGACCCATTGACACCCCTAATTTTAACCTGGTATAACTATTTGCTTCATTGGAGTAAAATTTAATATTTCCAACTTAATCAAATCTCACCAAATCTGAAAAAAAGAAATTAAAAAAAGGGAAAAAGAAACAATAATTTCTTGAAGAGAGGGTTAAAACTCAAAAGAAGGGGACCCCAATGTCTTGGTGAAAGGCAACAAAAATTAGTAAACCCGATGGCTTTGGCTCCCTATTACACAGTGCCCAAAAACACCCGTGGTCTCTTCTTTGCCCCCACAACCCCACATGCCCTTGTTTTCCAATTTCTTCATTTTTTAAAAATCCTTTTTCCTAATAATAGAAAACTAAATTAAATAAATCCCTCCACCCATTTAATTTTCCTTCCCCCCTCTTCAAAATTCAATCCCCCACTTTATATATAAATACCACACTCACCCCTCATATTTCTTCCTCACCACACCCTTTCTTTAAATTTTCCATACTTTTTCTCTCTTTAAAACCCCCCAAAATAAAGAGAGTTACATAAAATTTGATCATCAAACCAAATTAAAAAAAAATGGCTATCAGAAAATCCAACAAGCTGTCACAAAAAGCAGTGATTAAGCAGATTATGAAGAGATGCTCGAGCTTAGGGAAAAAACAGGGGTATGTGAACGAAGAAGGGCTACCGTTGGATGTGCCAAAAGGGCATTTTGTGGTATATGTTGGGGAAAATAGAAGCAGATATATTGTACCAATTTCTATCTTGAACAGCCCAGAATTCCAGAACCTTCTTCAACGTGCAGAGGAGGAATTTGGGTTTGATCATGATATGGGCCTAACTATTCCTTGTGAAGAAGAGGTTTTTGAGTCTCTAACATCAATGTTTAGGTAGAGAAAAAAATAAAAAATAAATCATTTGTGTTGGAGGTTTTAAATTTTAATTATCCCTTGTGGGGAATTTTTTTTTTTTTTTTAGTTTGACTAGCTGACTAGATCAAGAAAAACCCATGATGAGGAGATTTGAGTGGGTTTTTGGGGGTATATGGATGTAAATTTAGGGGGGTAAGTTTGATTTTTCCTTGCAGTGGTGTTTGGGTTGTAATTTATTAAGATTACAACCTTAATTGTTACCCTGTGAGAGTACTAAATTACTAAGATCAGAGGGAATGATATTGTCCCTACTTTTTCTCACATCTTGTTAATTTCATGTTCTTCTTTTTTTAATGCTTCAGTGGTACATGCTCGTGTTGTTATGTGAATGTGTTTCCTTCTCTGCTATCTCTCTTTGTACTCTAAAAAACTAGTGGTTTTCTGATAATTGTACATTAGTGTTGATGTTGATGATTTGTTAAGAGCAATTAAGTAAGATCTTTTAAAAAAATGACATGATAATTGGAAAACTTGAGATGTCCTTATTAATTAATAATAAAAAAAACAAGAGAGGAATAAAGAAAAATGGGATATGAAAATGAAAGTATGGGTAAAAATGGAGTATCTGATTATGATGGATAAGTTGTCAAATTTCTTTCGCATTTATTTCCCATGTGATGATGCTATTGATCCTTGTATTCAACCAAATGGTTAAAGCTGCAATTTTCATTTTATTACTTTTCAACCATCAATGAGTGAACTGTTTTCAATTAACCATTGATTTGTAGAATTTTGTTTGGTAAATAAAATTTTATGGACTTTATTTCCCATAATATCTTTAATATCCAAATCACGAAATTAAAAGCAGAAAAAATGTTCCGGAATATCAAATTGTTACTAAGCTTAAGGTTAGGATATAATTATCTTTCAAATTGTTGGTGTAGGGAGATGCATATACCAATTTTTCCTTTTCTATTTTTATGAAGCTTGTGTAGAAAACAACAGAAATCATACCGTTACCGTATAATCTATTGTTTGGTATTTTCAAATTCATCATGTAAATGGATGCTATATATATAAAATGATATTATAATTGTATATGTGACATTGATTTGATATATTGAAATACGAGATAGCACTACCATAGAAAATAGGAAATCCAAATTGACAACAAACAATGTATTTATAATTTGCGATTAATTTAGAAATGTATTGATCTAAAACACTTAATTATATATTCTATAGAAACAATGCATGTATATATATGTGTGTGTAAAATGACTGATAAAAATATTATTATCTAGTAAAATCATATATATGCATTGAAAAATAGATTTGAATGATTCCTTCTAAATGGAATCTTTGCAAAAGTAGGAAATCATTTATACCTATCCTGTTGAGTCATTTGAAAATGCCGATTCAGAAGTTATTCATCTATATATTTTTAATTCTTTCAATGGGAAAATGAGAAATTTCATCATATAAGTTGGCCTATTTGAGATTCCGTTTTTTAATCTTGGCGGATTTGGAGTTCAGTCCTAGAAATTTGTATGGAATTGAATATTTGGTCCTATATGTTTGCATATTTAGTTTTCTAGTCAGGCAAGTTGCATCTTTATTTTGCTTTTAATCTTATATGTTAAGACATTATGCGTTTTAGTCCTTTAAGTTTAAAGGAGACTTTTTTTTCTCTCTTTGAAAGGGACTATATATAAATTATTAAAAATCTTATTTCCTAATTAAATTTTATTTTTACAATTGAATAAATTTAATTAGCAGTTAACTTTTAAGTAAAAATAGTTAATCATTTTTAATTTAATTAATATTTTAAAATTATTACAAGCATTAGTTTTTTATTAATCATTGCTTTTATAATTTAATTTAATTTTTAAAATATTAATTTTAATTATTTCTTTTGGGGGCATTTCATTCTTTCAAGTTTATAGAAAAAATGTGTGAAGTGTGGGAACTAAACTTTTAATAAATTAATTGAATTTAACTAAGCTATGTTATAAAACTAATTTTCTAAAATCTGTTAAGTTATAGGACCAAATGTAAAATTGCTAAGTTAAAGGACTGAATATTTTTTTAAAGTTAAATGACTAAAACATGAAGGTGACAACTTAGAGGACTAATTCTCAAAAAGGTCTAACTTACAGGACTAAAAATCTTATTTCCCTTCTTTTTATTATCTATATATTATTTATGTGTGCTAAATATGTTGTCTTGCTAAGATTTTTTCAGGAAAATCGTTCCACATATAAGCTTATTAAAAAACATAAATATATCATTCGAATATTTTGTCGCATTAATATTTAAGAAAACACACACACACACACACATATATATATATATATATATATATAGACTTTGTTCTGTACAAATGTTATATTTTAATATTGAAGTTATTTATGTAAAAAAAATTAGGGTCCATTTGGATTGAGGGATTTGAAATTCCAATGGATTTCAAATGAATGGATTTCAAACTCCTTGGATTTGAAATCCACCTCTTGTTTGGATGATGTAGATTTGTGCATGGATTTCAAATCCATTGTAAATTTTGATAAACAAATTTAAAAGCTCTATTTATTTTCTTAATTAATATTTAATAAATAAAAATAAAAGATATAATCTTATTATTTAATAAATAATTATAATTTTATACACTAATAAAAATATGAAATATATAACTTTGATTATGTGTGTATACGTGTGTGTGTGAAGATAGTACAATGTGAATATGTGAGAGAGAGTCTGCTTGAGTGTGTGTAGTGTGTGTGTGTAAATGTGTGCAGTGTGTGTAAGTGTGCGTGCAATGTGTGCAAGTGTGTGTGTGCAAGACTCCATTTGGATGGAAGAATTTGAACTATGGATTTCAAATCCATAATAATAAATCCATTGAGGTTGTTTGGATGAGGTCATTTTGTAATGGATTTCAAATCATTGTAAACTATTTTTGGAGTCATTTTGGAGGATTTCAAATCATTCCTAATTGGAGTCATTTGAAATCCTTCCTTAAAGCCTTTCCTCAAATCCAAATCCTCCCACCCAAATGCAATCTAAATGTATGCAGTGTGTGTAAGTGCGTGTAAATGTGTGCAGTGTATGTAAATATGTGTAGTGTGTGCACTGTGTGTAAGAGTGTGTAAGTGTGTGTAGTGCGTGTAAATTGCAAGTGAGCATAAAAGGGAAAAAAGGATGGATTTAAATGACTAGGTTTTGGGAGAGATTTAAAATGCTTTGAAAATGAACTAAAACTTAACGAGAAATTTGAAATCCATTGATTTGAATTTATATGTCAAACAGGGGTGTGGATTTAGCTAAGGATTTCAAATCCCTCCTCCCAAATCCCCTCTCAAATCCTCTCATCCAAATGCACTCTTAAGGAAAATTATTTCTATGATCTAAGTACCTATATACCTAATAATTTTAATCCACTCTTTTACTACCAGCATCAACAATATCCTGGGCATGACGGCAACATATATTCAATCTCATGCGTAAAATCAAAGTTTGCAAGATTTTATGATTCCCCCTAAACCTTGGAGAAGTCTTTAAATTAATGTCACGCCTGCTTTATTACCCTTTCTCCTAAGTCCTATTTTGAATTTTCGCACCCAAACCGGCCAAGTGTACAAGTACATGTGCCTTATGTACTATCTCATATCTACAATTAATTAATGTCGGAGAGTACAAAAATGTTCCTTTTAATGCTTTGATCTCAAAATCTAAGTTTGCAAATTGAGCATCACATGTATGGTTATACAACAGCAACTATATTTTTTCGGTAGGGCTAAAAAATCTCTAGTAAATGCTGTTAGGTTATTAAATGGTTTTCAGATATTTGGTCCTGATTTAATTAGGTTAGCATAGATATATAGCCTATGTGTCACGGTTTAGGTAACTAATGCCGTAGTTACATATTATTAAGTCAAAGAAACCCAACATCTAAAATTAAAAAAAAATAAAGAAATAAAAAATAAAGATGGGTTGGGATGTAGAGGGGTAAGGTGTTTATAGTTTTGACCTCTTATTTATAATTGTGTTTCATCTTGTGTTTCACTATATCAGATGGATTACATGTACAATAATGATATCATTTTAAATAAATAATGTTTACATGATGATTTTAAACATTAATAATGATATTATCTTAAATAAATGACGTTTACATGATGCTTTTAAACATCAAATGAAACACGATAGGAATACGAGATATTGTATGAGGGTCATGTTTAGGGGATGATTACTTACAAAAAAATCAAGATTTTCAAATTTGATACATAAAATTTTATCTCTAAATTTGGAAGACAATGAGGTGGGTTTGGAATCGATCATCTCTCCTCGCCTGATTAATGACTCGTCCCATACCCTGCAACCCAATGGGTTCAATCCTTTTTCGGTTCGAGCAGTACTCACAAAGGGGGCATATACCCCACACTTTATTTTATATGAGACATTCGCCCTTCCAAGGAATGGTCCTATGGGGGAGGAGGACAAACCCAACCTCAACACTCCGCGTTAGTCAAAGTCGAACCCGATACCAAAGTTAACGATCGCAATCTCTCAACCACGCGCCAAATTGGAGTTAATGGGTTCAATCTATTGGACTTTACAAAAATTGGTTTTTATTGTACATATATGTGGTCAATTATGCAAAGTAAAAACCATAAAATTACGCGCACAAAAGCAACACACATACAACATCAAGGAAATATGTAGTGCACACTCGAATCAATACATTGTTATACCAACAATCAAAATAACATGAACGATGAAAAACTCTAGCATGGAAAAACCTATATTATATTAGCTTACACAACATTAAGAAAAAACATGGGTAATTTATCTACTAAGTAAATAACTATATCAAAATAAAAATAATATATTATGTAATTACATTTCAAAAACAGATATCACGTGTAGTGGGACAGTAGCTCGTTACCCACAAAATTGGGTTATTTTACAGTTTGTGGCATTTGCCACAAACTTTTGTAAAATTGTGGTGGGTTGAGAGAGTTTTGATATATTATGTGTAGGCGTCATTACTGAAAAACATCAAAGGCGCCACTAAAGGCAAAACGCAATATTCTTTTTTTTTTTTTGGTTCTGACAGAGTAGGCGCTAGTCAAACTGGCGCCTACTCCCTATTTTTCTTTTTTTTTTTAAGTTTTGAAAATTAATTTTAAATATTAAATAAAATACACAATTTTTTGGATAACTAGGATGTGATATATTACGGAATGAAAACGCGATTACATAATAAAGTGTACAACACATAATTAAAAAAAATTAATTATACATTAAAATACTGGAATAAGTTATGATTACACGATTACACTAAATTATATTTGTGGGTATTTGTGAAACCCGATTACACATTTTTTTTAATTTCAGATTTTTTTTATAAATTACAAAATACATATTATCATTTCGGATAAATGAAACTCATTTTTGGCTAATTTGACTAAATATCCCCACAAAATTATATTTGTGGGGTATTTGAGTTGGACAAGTTCCGTTTGTTCACGTACCAGTATAAAGGGTATAAATGGAATTTTTTTATTCTTATTTGTAATATATTCGAATATATATGAATCAGTTTGAATATGTGTATCCAAAATTGTAATCTATCTTTATTATTGGGAAGATAATGTGTTTCTTGATTCTTTTCAAATTTAGTTTACTACAAAAATATATATTCAAATATATTACAAATAAGAATAAAAAGGGGAGTAGGTCTGCAAATTTCCCAATTATAATTTAGTGTAATCGGGTTTCACAAATACCCTACAAATATAGTTTAGTGTAGTCGTACTTATGTTTTAATGGCGTGTCGTAACTTATTCCAGTATGTTAATGTGTAATTTTTTTTAATTATGTGTTGTACACTTTATTATGTAACCGCATTTTCATTCCGTAATATATCACATTCTAGTTTATCCAAAAAAATGTGTATTTATTTAATATTTAAAATTAATTTTCAAAACTTAAAATAAATAAAAAAGAAAAAAAGGATCTGTCAGAAAAAAAAAAAAAAAAAGAATAATATTAAGCACTTACACAACATTAAGAAAAAACATGGCGCTAATTGTAATCTACTACACATAATATATCAAAATATTCACAATCCACCCCAATTTCGTAAAAGTTTGTGGCAAATTCAAAACATTCCCAACTCACCCCAATTTCGTAAAACATTTGCCACAAACTGTAAAATAACCCCACAAAATTAGTTATAAAACTTAGACCTAAGACCCGCCTCAAGACCAGTTTGGTAGGGTTTCAAACCCCACCCTAAACAGAGTGAGTTCATTACGGATATTCGAACTTAACCATTTGATTATCATCGATCCACACCTCTTACTAAAAAAAGATCTATCTGTAAATCTTTCTAAAATTTGTGTATATTTCAACTGAAAATATTTTCCTTCTCAAACTTCCATGTCTACAAGAATCATGTCGTCTTGTTTGCCACCATATAATATCATTACAACTTTCACAAAAAAAAAAAAATGAAATTAGATTCCACTTATCATGGCAGTAAATAAGTCTACGCACCACTACTTGAATTCGCCACTTTGAAAAGTCAAACAAAACATTCATTTCGAAATAATTAACATGACCAAAATTCAAAGTAAACTTAAAACGAATTAGATACTATTTATTATACAGATATATAGGCCGGCCTTTGGGCGAAGGTTCATGTGGTAAATGCAATTAAGCAGTGACCCGCACATTGACTACAATTCGTGTGGGACATGAGACACCAAAAAAGCATATATAGAATGGTCCTTGAATTTTCAGAGCCACTTGATTTTTATTTTTAATTTTGCAGTGGAATTACGTTGTTACCCTAGCTAGTAGGGTGGCTAGAAGAGGTGACTGTCTATTTCTCAAATTCATTTAAATTTGATAAATTGCAAAAACTTGTATGAGATAGTCGCACCGTGCGAGTTGCGGTGGTGGTATTTTTAAACTAAAAATATCACACTCGCACGCCGTCTCTCGTGTGACCATCTCATAGGACATGATGTTGATAAATTGTATTGTTGTGGGCAAAAATATCTTTTATTAATTATCATTATTGTTCATTTAATGCATTATCTAAATCACAATTATTACCCAATATTTCTTATTATTATTGGGTCACATATAAAATTATTCAGTCCCCGAATCCGGCCCATGTGACCACTTTCTTCTATTTTTTTCATTTTTTTCCACATAAAAAATAGACAAAAAAAAATTTGGGGTGCTCGGGGAGCCGGGGTGGCCCCTCCTAGCTACGCCCCTGCATCAAACCATCAACCCATGTATAAAAAGGTTCATCCATCTCATTTGTAAGTATTCACAATTTAGTACTCTCAATTGTTGTTCATTTGTTCTGGATTATTACTCTCCTACAGTTGCAGACTTAAGCGTCAGATGGGCCTCCTCAGGACCACTTCATGGACTCCCTAACATTGTCTACATGTGTTGTATCTTAGTTCTCATCCAAAGATTACGAAACCGGGGAGAAGTTTGACTTTTTATCAGATTCATTGACTTAGAGTGATTAGTATGATACATCATCATCATGTATATATGAATTTATTACATTTTAAAAGTTTATCTCGATGGAGATAGAAAAATACCTATTTTTCCTATTGATTTTAAGGAAAAAAACTAAACTTTATGATCTCCAGTCTGAATTATGTAGCTCTGGGCCTGTAACTAGGTACTGGTGTTACAGAGTGCAATCCAAGTATTTATGGTGGCTAAGATATTGTTACCAGTGAATCTATAGACCATGTTTAATCCTATCCTCTTCATCAATCTATTTTTATTATGCATTATGTATAAGGTGGTCCATTCACCTTTTCTTTTCTTTTCTTTTTTTTTCTTTTTTTGGTGGGGGTACTTGGGGTTCCTCTTTGTTTGGTTTGATTAGATTAATCAGTACTGGCCAAAAATTATCCGTACCGACCGCTTGATCTTGAAACTACTTAGCTCTAAGAAGATCTTTTTTTTTTCTTTTGAGGAGATTAGCTCTCACAAGACTCGAAATAATAAATAAGATAAATTGTATTGGTTATAACTTTATATTACTAAGTATGAAGAGCAGTAACGTGCATTATATTTTATCCATTTTATCATATATATAAGTTTCCAACTCAATTAGTGTTGGACTTGAAGGCATGCTCAACAAACTGGAGCTTAGAACCCCAAATATTTAGGGGCCTAAAAAGTTTCTTGCCCTTCACCCGTACTTCTTCCCTCAAGAGTCATGCCCTTCATGTTCAGCTCATCCTCTTCTCCCACCCTGTTGTGAACAATAATTTTCATTTATTGATTGTTCGAAGGAATATTAGTTTAATTAGGCGATACATTTTTGTTGCTTTGACATCATATTATAATTCTTAATTAGTCGTGTTTTCTCACTAAAGTAATTATTTTCTCTGATTATTAATTGAATGATTAGTATTATAATTGATTTTTCGATCCTTGATTTAGAGTAATACTTTAAGATAAAAAAACTGGTCACTATAAGGGGCTATTTTTAGAATCTCGCTTAGGGCTCTGTGAAACACAGGTCCGACGCTGAACTTAATATAGGTGAGGTGTTTCATACCGTTAAATTCCTCAAGACAAAACCAAATCAAAGAATTAATTAACAAAGAAAAAAAATGAAATACTTAAAATGACTTGAAATCGAATATGAAAGTATTCACAACAAAAGATAAGTTTAAATAATTAAAATTACAAATTAAATATTTTTAAAATACATTATTTCTTTACTAACAAATAAATATTTAGACTAGATACGTGTATTTATTTACTCTTACAAATACATCTCACCTGAAAACTCTAGACAAGATACATATCCACAATGGGCTTCTCCTAGATAAGGTATTAACCAAATTAATTCCTATAGTCAAATGTGCACATAGCTCATAATATTTTTTTTTTCTATCGGTACATAACTCATAAGTTGCTAGTTCAAATTCAATCATATCTTGTTAGTTTAATTTATTCGTCCTACAATCCACACACAGTACTAAGATAATGATTCAAAACTGCTACTATTCTTTTTTGTCTTCACACGGACATTATTTGTATACTTAATTATTTTCTCCAGGTCCCTTGTCTATTTCAATCTTTATGAGATTTTAAATTCAGAAAAAGAAAAAAGGAACACAGGCCAGATGTTCAAACAAGACAATAGTCACATGTAGTATAGTATGTGTATAGTAGCAATTATATTCAGCAGGTGTCACGCATACGTCTGCTTAATTCAATTTTCTCTTTTTTTTTTATTTTAATATTTTTTAGGGGTACTTGGAGTTGATTTCTTTCTTTTTGTTTCCAGAGGTTTATTTTTATTTATTTTTTAAAAAAACTAAGGCCTTGGTTTGGTTTAGTATTAGGATCCATTTCAGTTTTTAGTATTTTCAGCGGAGCTTGCCATGTTGTACATATTGGTTTTTTGTGTGAACAAGAAGATGGAAAATTCAATGCTACCTAATTGGGTAGCACCCAAGTCCACCAGGATGTACATGTGTGCAATTATGACAGTGTCTGTGTATTTTTCCAAAAAAGAAAATAAAAATTTGACACATGTAATTAAGTATCCCAATGGAATAGGGTACTACCCAATTAGGTAGCAATTTCATTTGATTTTATGTGTATACTATATTATTTTAAATATTTTAGATTATTATATTACTTCTAACTGTGAGTATGTAGGCTCGTGTTGAAATATTTAAATGTGATAAGGTGATGTATAATGATAACAATAACGTTGGACTTGGACCCAATACATGTTCTGAATTAGGGGTTGAGATTAATTCATGTGACTTCCTAATACATTAATTGGTAGATGAACATATCGTGTAAATACATTCAAATAATTAACAATAAATGTTTATCTTTTCGATACATGCATTGTTCATCCAGCCAAGTGGAATACAAAAAGTGGATATGAACATGAAATTTGGTGCCTTTGAATTAGGTGTAATAATTAGGGGTGTGTACGGTCCGGTCTGCAGATTTAGAAATCTCCATAATCGTCCCGAAGTTCGTAGATCCCAAAATTAAATCTCCAGAATCGAATCATAAAACAATCTCTATCCTGAACCGTCTTGAAAGTCCGTCCCAAACTTTCGGGACGGTTCGGGACGGAGATTCGGTTCTAATGGGACAATACGGAACGGTTCGGGATGGTTCGGAGAAACGGAGATTCAAATATTTCACAAATAAAAAAACAAAAAAGGTGAAAAGAAAAATTAATGTAAAAATCATTAAACGGTTATACTTTCATTCTTTTTTTAGTGCAATTTCAAAAATACATACTAAAACTATTAGTACTATACGAGTTTAACTTTTTGATTTTTATATTTAACATATACATAAAAAAAAATTAACTCATATTTAAGTGCTAAATTTTTAATATTATAATTGTAAATCTTTCTTTCATGATATAAACTATACTGCATATTCGTTTAATATCAATTTAACTTTTAAATCGTTTTTTTTATATCTAATTTATAGTTAAAAGTATTGATTTCTTTTTGAATTTTAACATAATTTGTTTCAGATATTATGTTATTCATATTAGAAGTAAAAGTCTAGAATCTCAACAATGACAAATTTAGTAGCCTAATATTCTATAATCTTGGCACATTGTCATGGGCTCTTAACTTAGGAAAAATATAATTAACTAATAACTTTGATAAACTAATATGAAACAAAAATATATAGTCTCAATGTCTTAATTTCTTGGTTAGACGATTACTCTAGTTTATGTAGAATGTACAAATCATTTAACTAATTTTAATTCAATTAATTTTCTTGATTACAAGATGAGTCAAGTTATGATCCTTAATAAGTAAAATATCATCAAATTTAAATATTTTCTATAAATCAAATATGTTTTATAATTTAATTTATTGGGTTCATTTAAATAAATTAATATGATATAACTATTAATTACATATTAGAAATATCAATTTAACTTTTAAATCATTTTTTTATTTTCTAATTTATACTTAGAAGTATTGATTTTTCTTTTTGGGTTTTAACATAATATGTGTTAGATATTATGTTATCTATATATATATATATATATATATATAATAGCAGAAGTCCGGAATAAAAATTTTCCCGCTCTTTTTGCTTCTTATATTTGGTAATATTTTAAATTAGGAAAATATTGTAAATGGTATTCCTACTTTATATATATATATATATATATAAATTAGAAAATTATTATAATGGTATTCCTATTTTATATGGATAAAAATTAGGAGAAAAAGTCTCGCTCTTTTTGTTTCTTATATTCAGTAATATTTTAAATCAAGATTGTAAATAGTATTCCTACTTTATATGTATATAAAATAAAAATTCATTATAAATGTTATTCCTATTTGATATGTAGAAAAATTAGGAAACTTTTTTCGCTCTTTTTGCCTTTTATATTCGACAATATTTTAAATTCAAAAAATATTGTAAATGATATTCCTACTTTATATGTATAAAAATAAATTAGGAAATATATTGTAAATGGTATTCCTACTTTATATATATATATAAATTAGAAAATTATTATAAAATGTATTTCTATTTTATATGTATAAAAATTAGGAAAATTTTATAAATAGCATATATATAATAGATATATGAATTTTGGTCCAAATATATTCGCATATTTTTATTTCCTAAATTTGGAAATTATTTTACTATAAAATCCTAACCGTATATCTTGGAATCCATATTAAATAATAATCTTAAACATTAATATTGATATGCATATATAGATATGTGGATATATATAGTCAAAGATCAGATACACAAATTACCAATAAAAATTATTTATAGAAAATATAGTTCATTAAGTAAATATGCAATGATATTTGTTCAAATATTACTTTTCATAAATTAAGAAAAATAAAATTGTATTCCAACTTAATATTATATTAAAAGTTACCAAATTTTAGATACATCGCTTACCAAAATAATTAATTATAGCTAATGTTTTCTTCAAAGGTACTTTGTTAGCATATTATTTATGTTAACTTAAGTGTATTTTATACAAAATCCTCTCATATTATACTACTTCAATTGCTTTAGAGAGACACTTCAACATTGTTGATCCTAAATTCGAAGCATAACCAGCAAATATGATTTATCTTCACGTTTTTCTTTATTACTGTTTTCCTCAAATGACATGCCAACGTCAGAATTTGAACCCGATTCTGCACTAAACAAAAACTTTTTATAATCTATCTTATGGAACTACTTGGATATTTTTCGATCAGTGTAATAAATAAATTTTGCTTCTTTTTGTTTATTTTTTTTATTTTTGTTATATTTATTTTTTACGTTATATTTTTATTTTGAATTATTCTTATTTTGAAATCAATGTTTAAATTTAGATCGAGATGATAACTGATAATATCTTTCGAAACAATAAAATTATGTAACCTCTCTAGAGTGTATGATAACATCAATTGTGCGATACACATGCTATCATACACGATAAACAACTATTCTTCTAAAAGGGATTATCGAATTTGATTTTACAACTCAACCATTTGGCTTATAGATTAAATTATTCTCTTTGATTACCAATTAACAAATTAGTATTTCAAACAAATTCAAATACCAAGGTAATAATGGTGATAAATTAGTATTAAGTTTTTCCTACTAACAATATATTGATCATGCCTAATATATATATATATATATATATATATATATTTGTAAGTCCAAGCGGCTACGATAATCTAGAGGGGGGTGAATAGATTATCTCCATCTTTTCGATTTCGCCCTCTTTTAACAATCGAATGCTCAAACAAAATAATAAAGGTGCGGAAAGTAAACAACACATGATGGCTCAAAAGCTACCTATAAAACCGTAGGCAAGTGCACCTATCGTTTTATAGTATAGATTATTGAGTACCGAGTGTCATTCCCACGAGGATTGTAAGTACTAATAATTACCGTCTTTTTGTTATTTAATCTAACAATTTTCAGAGTTTTTGTTTGATGAAAAAGGAAAACAAATTATAAATTGCAAAAATTAAGGAAGATTTGTAAAATAAGAAATCAAGAGATAGAAATGTGTTTGAATGTAAATCCCTCTAGAATGTTTTTGTGATTTGACAAGTTAAAAATACAACCGTAAGCCCTTAAGCAAAAACCAACCTCTTTTAATAAAATCTCATGTCTTAATCACAAATCCATTCTAGAGTTCATTACATTCAAACACTAGGAGTTTAGCTACACATGATTTTGACCAAAGAATAAATTACACAAGAAGATTTAAGTATTATAGACATGGTGTACTTATCTTTCTCAAAATCTCAATTGACTTCTTTCTTGATTGATGATGTTGCTCCAAACCTTCTTCTCCAATATTGCCCCAAGCTTTCTCCTCCAAGACCCCTTGATCCCAATTCTACTTAATGAAATGAATACAATGAATATTTTCTGAGTATCTAATGAAATGCCTCTCCCAACTTAACCCTTGGCTTTTATAGGCAACCAATACATTGATAGTACTCTCTTTTATTAAACAATCACCCCCATTTTCCTTGTTGGTTGGTGAATTCTTGTATTCAAGTGATGAGGAGGGGACATGGAGACATGTTTCAAGCAAAATAGGGTGTTAAAAGTATACAAAAGTGGCCAAAATGGGTTGGTTGGTGAGTTTTCCCCAAATTCCGCAAAGAAAAGTTGCAAAAAGAGGTCCCGGACACGCCCGTGTCGCCCAGAACGGCCGGGCCGTGCTGTTCTATCACACAGGGACTCAGGGAAACATGGCCGTGCTCCCCAACACGGCCTGGCCGTGTCGGAGGCTGTTTTGTGCGAAAAAATCGAGTTTTTAGCTCCCGGCGAAACACGGCCGTGTTGCCCGACACCCCCTGCCCGTGTTGGACCAAAAAGGCCCCGAAATGACGCGTTTGGCTTGGAATTTCGAGCGTTTTTGCATCCTTAAACTCCCCGGTATGTTTTGACATGAATCCATGGTCCGAAATTCACCAAAATTAGCCCCGAATGGTCAATCTACATCAATAAAATCACCTCGGAGTAATATGAACTATGTACAATCAAAAATTTACAAAACTAACAATAAAATAACTCGAATACTACTCAAATATACACATAAAACATGCATAAAAAGACCCTTATCAACACACGTCGATTTAAAGAGGTTCAACCCACCTAGGGCCTAATCCTCTACCACCCTAGTATATCCGGGATGGATTTCGAAAAGAAAAAGAATTTTATTAATTACCAAAATTAATACAAATTCAACTTACAACACCTTGAAGAGCACCACACTCTTCTTCAACACCACCTTTGGAGATTACCACAATCTCCCTTTGAAGATTACCACAATCTTCCTTCAACGGCACCTTGTGAAGATTACCACAATCTTCAACCTTGAAGAATACCAAATTCTTCAACACCTCAATAAGAAGATCACCACAATCTTCTTCACCTATCACCTAGATCATCCAAGTGTGTTCTTACCACAAGAACACTCACAAGGATATCTTGTGTTTGAATGATAACCAAAAAATCAAGATTACAACTCAATAATGAATAATACAATTTGAGTGCAAGGTGTAATCAAGAATAGCCTAGACCTCAAAGATGTGAAAGTGATAAGCTAGGCAATTTTACAACAAGAATAATAACAATGAAAGACCAAGTGTTTGCTTGAAGTGTATCTTGTTGTGTTGTATCTCAATTGTTGTATTGGTTGCTCCAAAACTTCCTCTATTTATAGGAGATGATTGATCAAGCATAGGCTCCTTTTGGGGATTGAAAATCTACATAAAAATACAATTAAAATCAAGAATATAGCTGTTAGAAATCAATCCCACAATTTAAGAAAATGTGTCTGCTGTCAAACGGTCATATTTTTTTGTCAATACAAAGGCGACCGGTCGCATTACGAAATAAGAGAAAATGAGAACACTTAGAAAATTACAACGGGCGACCGGCCGACGAGGCTTCGATAGGTCGGCCCCTGTCTCAACCGGTCCCTCTAATCAAAAACGAAGAGGAATTGTTCTGTTTCAAAAATGAAACTTGCAGTACCTTGGGTCGCCATTTGGGTGACTGGGTCGACCGGACCGTCGCCGCGCCGAGCGGCCGGTCGACCGCTAGTTTTTACTCCGTCTCATTTTTCTGTTTCGAAAACATCTTGGTGCACGGGTTGCCCTATAGGGCGACCGGTCGACCACGAGACAGAAATGTTGTCCAATTTTTGTCGAAAATAAAACTCAAGAAATACTCCGAAAATTTAGTAAAAACATTTTAAACCAATCGGGAGTATTTAGACAACATTTAGAAATCTTGTTTAGGAGTAAAAAATCCATTGATGTAAAATCATTAAAAGTGTTGTCCATTATTATCAAACATAAACTAGGGGAAATACTCCGGAAAATATTAAAACCATTTTAAATCATTTAGGAGTATTTGGACAACCTTCAAAAACATTGTTTTGGTGACAAAATAAAATCATCAAAATTAAGATAAAAACATGTATCAAACAATCTCCCCCTTTTTGATGATTACAAACCAAAACAATCTTTACACAAACTAAGAGAGCAATTTTTAGAAATGATTTTCCGGTAAAAACATTTGACCGTTTGGAAGCAACCAAAATTTCCAAAAATATTTAAGCAACCAAGTAGGGAGTAAATATTTATCAATAATAAGCACAAGCTCCCCCTATCAATAAGCATATCAATAATGTAAAAGCAATTTTCCATAAGCTAAAAGCTTTAGCTTTTACAATTTGTTCAAGAGCTTATAAGCTCCCCCTGTCACAAAACATCATTAATCAATTATATAAGTCCATCAAGTAACAATTGTACTAAGAACAAATCACGACTTATGGCTTTTATGAGCCATAGCTTATAGCTTTTATGACAAGCTTTTATTAGCTTCTTTGAGCTAATGAGCTAATATCCTGTTTCTCCCCCTTTAGAATCATCAAAAAGAATGTTAGGATGGTGAAAACACCATACAATGATATCAAAGCGCGCCAAAGGGACGGTTTAAAAACCGTTGAGCAATTAAAGCATAATAATCCAAGGAAAATGGGAGAATTTTAACATAAGAGATCCATAAGCTCATAGTAAGCTAAAAACATGATTTCAAAAAGATTCTAAGACATTTTGAAGCAAGAGAATCATGTAGAGGTTGAAAGTTTCATTGCGACATTTCAACAAACACCTTGTGTGCATAAAAAATAAAAGCCTTTGCATATAGTCCTTGTAAAGGTTTCAAGCCAAAAATTTTTCATATCATCAATCAACCTCATTCCAAAACTCAAAAAGATCATATGCACCATATGCCACAATTTGTTCAAAAAAAAGAGCTCAAAGTAGATTCTCAAGGGTTCAACCCAATTGAGATAAGCTAAGAATGATCAAGGCATTACAAATGCCAAAAATTAGAGCATCCATCAAGTAATAAGTCATGCCTAAAACAATATATGTATCAAATGTCAAATGTCCCACCATGTCCATCTAAGCATAATGATCAAAGTATCAAAAGACGCACTTTTACCATCAAGTACTTCATACCAATTATCAAATAATGCTTAAATTAGAGTATTTTTACCATCAAATACTCCATCAAAATCATGATTATTTACAAGTCATCATCAACTTGCAATTTTAACCCTTTAAGAAGACAAGCAAATATCATTAGTACAAATGAGTTTTACAAAAGTTCATTAAAGTACAAAGCAACAATAATGAAAATGCTAGAAAGTAAAAGGGGTGGGGATATCATTCCTCATCCGAGGAGAAGCAAGATCCGGGAATAAAATCCTTGATAAATTTCTTCAATTTGCCGATAGACTTTTGCATTTTGGAGGTCTTTTGCTCCAAAGCCTCATATCTCGTCTCATGAAAAGCCCTCATCTCATCAAATTTGGCTTGAGTATACCTCCTAGGCGGTTGAGCACCGGTATTACCCTCCGGATTGCTCGATTCACCCTCTTCCGCCAATCTTGCGGCCTCGGCGTCATCAAAGTAATCATTAGGATCGGGGGACTCTTGACCTCTTCCTCTAGCCATTTTGGTTGGTCGGATGTCCATATTATTGCGCATCGTGACCATTTGGGAGATATTGTCAATGTCGAAGTCATTTTGAAATACTTCCGAGTTACACTCCGATGAAGGAAGTCCCGATTGAATAAGAAGTTTACAAATCCAATTTCCCATAACTAACTTCTTATTACCTTGAGTGATGGACTCGATTAGACATTGAATAAGTATGGCACCAAAGTTAAGTGGTTCCCTCCTAGCAATCTTATACGTCAAAAAGTAATCCATGTTGCTAGGCATCTTTCCCGACATACCACAAATGCAATATGCGACAATGACCGACAAAATACGATGCTCAAGTGTCATTGCCAACAAAGAGTACTTTGGCCATACTCCCAAATACGTCTTCACTTCTTTCATTGACACCCCCAACATTTCATCATTCCAAGTCCCACAAGAGAAATAATCCCAACCACCTTCTCTAACACGTAAAAACCGGCAAATATCATTGGGAGTCCATCTAAAATGTCGTCCCCTTATAAGAGAATTTATGGCTATAGGCTTCCTTTCAACATCATATTCGACCCACATATTGGCATAGAAGAGTTGGATAATATCATCATCATACAACACATAAGCATGTTCCCATAAATACATCCAACCTTGCTCCTCAAAAAATCCTCTAATAGTAGGATACTCATTTGTAAATGAACTAAAACGACACATTTTAGTCCGAGCAATAGACTTTCCTCACATTCCCGAGTCCTCATAATACCATTCCGCATATTTATTGATGAAATTAAGAACATTGTGGGAATTAGGGGCTTGAGTAACAAGGGATTTTTTACCTTTCGCCCAACGGCAATTTTGGAGCGAAATCGTTCCGCGTAGCTCGGAAATTTGGGCCCGAGAGAGAATGGGATTTTGAACATCATCACCTTCTTGAGCCACGTTTCTTTGAGCGCTCGAATATCCTTTGTTCGGCTTCCTCTTGCCGATTTCTTGACGAACCCTCTCCGCCCCTTCTACGCTTGGAGATGGGATTTCGACCGGTGGAATTCTTTGGAGGAGCCATATATGTAAGATTCTTGTGAAAATAAGAAGATTAGCAATAAGAATCGAGAAAAATGATGAAAGATTGAAGATTTTGAGGGAAGGGGATGATATTACGCTGTTAAGGGTTTTGAGAAGTTTTCTTCGTCTGTTTTAAAACTGAGGACAGAAAGTTTATAACTAGCAAAAATGGCCTAGGCGACCGGTCGAGGATGGGGCGACCGGTCGATGTGCAGGGCGACCGGTCGCCCCTGCTTTGACCGTCCCAGGTGATTTTCTTTCTCCCAGAGTTTTCCAAAATTCGATTTTTCACCCCAAAAGTTTTAAAACTTTGCAAAAAGATAATTTTGGACTATATCCAACAAATAGGGGTTTTGGGAAAACGTAAATATGAGAAAATCGAGACTTAGCGAGTAGTGCCCTTTTAAGAGAATTTTTGCAAAATCATTTAGGGGCACTTAAGGGGTTAAAGTGAAATATCTAGAAAGATATGTGCATAAGCATAATATCGAGTTTAAAAAAAATACGAGTAGAACGTACCTCGATAGTTTAAGAGATTTGAAGACGTAATAGCCAATGAGCATGAGATATGTATCCTACACAATTCTTAGAACATATCTAGCACAAATCATAATGATAAAAATGTAGGCTAGTAATAGAAGATATCAAAAAGACCTTATGCTATAAAATTTCATAAGAGATGATAAGCTAAAAATGCTCAAGAATTTTAGAAAATCATGCAAGGTCTCTTTTTAAAAAATTTTGAAACTCACAAATATATAAATAAATACTTGAAGACTCATTTAGCAATTAAAAACATGCAAAAAAAAATGCATATATAAATGGGGAGATACGGTTTACCAATTACGTCGTTTCCATGGGTTGTGTCTTTCCCATTGTTGATGATATCTTCCCATTGAGAAGCCACTTTGTTGATGATGACTTCTTTGATTACTCCATCTCAAAGGTTGGTTACCTTTCCATTGTTGATGGTTTCTTCTTCTTTGAAAATCATCTTGTTGATGATGTCTTTGCCATTTCCAAGGATTGTGTTCTTCCCATTTTTGATTATATGCTCTTCTTGGAAATTGGTTTTGTTGAGAGTAGTTTCTCCTTCTTTGATCAAATGAAGCGTTCATTTGATGTTTTCTTGGTGGCATGAATTTTCTCCGATTTTTGCTTTGCCGAGTACCTAATAACACATTATTTTGTGGTACCCTCATGTGTTTGGGTCCTTTAGGATTAGCTTTGAGACTTTTAGGCCTCCAACAATATTTAGAGCTATTTCTAGCCCGACAAGAATTAGCCGTATGACCCTTTTTGCCACAACAAAAACAAGTAATAATTCTAGGAGCATAATGATCAATATGCATAGTGACTTGATCCTTTTTCATATGATTAACAACATTAGGCTTATGATCAAGTCATTTATCACAATTATGAATATCAACAATATTGGACATTTTATTGGTACTTAAGTTGGATTTTAATAAATCCTTTTTCATGCAATCAATATTCTCAACAAGAGTACTATTTTCTTTTTCAAGGTTTCTAACCTTGTCAAGTGTGGTGGTGTGAGCACATGATATTGATTCATAAGAAGTAAATAAACTATCCTTATCATTTTTCAAAATATTGAATTCATTTTTCAAATTTTTGTATCTAACAAGTAAGCTTTGGAATTCATTTTGAAGTTCATCATAATCATTTTGTAAATCACTATAATCATTTTGAATGACAATATCATAGGAAGTAGAGGGTTTAAGACATACCTTATTTTCTTCATTGATGCCCATAAAACAATATTCAACTTCTTCATAATTAGAAGTTGTAGGAGGCTTGTTCCTTAGATTTGAGAATGTATGATCTTGAGAAGTAGATGCTTTTGTTTGACTCCTTTCATTTGCAAATACTCCATAGATGGCTTCTAGTTTTTGCCATACTTCATGTGCCGACTTTATTCCTACAATATGTTCATATTCTAGAATAGTAAATGAACAATACAAAATATTTAAAGTCTTACCGTTTAAGGAGATGATTTTCTTCTCTTCATCATTGAGCTTTTTGAAGCCTTTTGAGGTGTGTGGTGTATCTTTCGTCGGAATGGATTCTCCGTTAATGACGGTGTTCCAAATGTCGAACCCGCAACCTTGTAGATAGCATTCCATTCTTTCTTTCCAACAATTAAGGGCCTGTTTGTTTATGTTTCCATGGTCCATTTCCAGTTTCTGGAGTTGGAAATAGAATTTTGAGAATTTATTGGTTTTCGTGTGGAAATTGGGATTGTGTTTGGATGAATGAATTGAAATGTGTTTTATGTAGGGTTGGAAATGAGATTGTGTTTGGTTTGAGTAGTTTTGAAATATTATTTTATGTATATAATAATTGAAAAGTTGGTAGTGGTGGGGTCCACTTCAATATTTTAATTTGAATATATAATATTATATTTGTAAGATTATAGTTGGTGGGTCCCATTAGATAGTTATAATTTAAAAATAGTAATATTTTAAGTAGATAAAGTTGATAATGGTGGGTCCCACATATATAATTGGGTTAAAATATGAAAATAGTAATTGATAAGTAATGATGAGTGATGTAGGGTAGTGTATAGGTTTGAGAATAGAAATTATAGGTTTGAGATGTTGTTTTATGTGAAAAATAGAAAATGAAAATGATGATTTCCATTGGAAATTTTATGAACAAACATGATTCCACTTTTATGTATAGTTGGAAACTGGAAAGAGACCATTGGAAACATAAACAAACAAGGCCTAAAATTTTTGGAATCAAATAGTGGTGGCTTGGTGGTGGAGGTGCCGGATGGATGAGCTTCGTTCGTAGCCGACGATCGTTTCTCTTCACTCGCGATGTGAAACGAGCTTGCCAAAGAGTTTGGCTTTGATACCACTTGTAAGTCCAAGCGGCTACGATAATCTGGAGGGGGTGAATAGATTATCTCCATCTTTTCGATTTCGCCCTCTTTTAACAATCGAATGCTCAAACAAAATAATAAAGGTGCGGAAAGTAAATAACACACGTCGATTTAAAGAGGTTCAACCCACCTAGGGCCTAATCCTCTACCACCCCAGTATATCCGGGATGGATTTCGAAAAGAAAAAGAATTTTATTAATTACCAAAATTAATACAAATTCAACTTACAACACCATGAAGAGCACCACACTCTTCTTCAACACCACCTTTGGAGATTACCACAATCTCCCTTTGAAGATTACCACAATCTTCCTTCAACGGCACCTTGTGAAGATTACCACAATCTTCAACCTTGAAGAATACCAAATTCTTCAACACCTCAATAAGAAGATCACCACAATCTTCTTCACCTATCACCTAGATCATCCAAGTGTGTTCTTACCACAAGAACACTCACAAGGATATCTTGTGTTTGAATGATAACCAAAAAATCAAGATTACAACTCAATAATGAATAATACAATTTGAGTGCAAGGTGTAATCAAGAATAAGCCTAGACCTCAAAGATGTGAAAGTGATAAGCTAGGCAATTTTACAACAAGAATAATAACAATGAAAGACCAAGTGTTTGCTTGAAGTGTATCTTGTTGTGTTGTATCTCAATTGTTGTATTGGTTGCTCCAAAACTTCCTCTATTTATAGGAGATGATTGATCAAGCATATGCTCTCTTGGGGATTGAAAATCTACAGAAAAATACAATTAAAATCAAGAATATAGCTGTTAGAAATCAATCCCACAATTTAAGGAAATGTGTCCATTGTCAAACGGTCATATTTTTTTGTCAATACACAGGCGGCGACGGTCGCATTTAAATAAGAGAAAATGAGAACACTTAGAAAATTACAACAGGCGACTGGCCGACGACGAAGCTTCGACCGGTGGCCGACCCTGTCTCAACCGGTCCCTCTAATCAAAAACAAAGAGGAATTGTTCTGTTTCAAAAATGAAACTTGTACCGGGCCGATCGGCCGATCATTTGGCGCGAGTCGGCCGACCGGTCGACGCCAGTGATGCCGGCCGACGTGCTAGTTTTTACTCCATCTCATTTTCTGTTTCTAAAAACATCTTCAGTGCACGGGTTGCCCTATAGGGCGACCGTCGATCGACACGAGAGAGTAAATGTTGTCCAATTTTTGTCGAAAATAAAACTCAAGAAATACTCCGAAAATTTAGTAAAAACATTTTAAACCAATCGGGAGTATTTAGACAACATTTAGAAATCTTGTTTAGGAGTAAAAAATCCATTGATGTAAAATCATTAAAAGTGTTGTCCATTATTATCAAACATAAACTAGGGGAAATACTCCGGAAAATATTAAAACCATTTTAAATCATTTAGGAGTATTTGGACAACCTTCAAAAACATTGTTTTGGTGACAAAATAAAATCATCAAAATTAAGATAAAAACATGTATCAAGCAATATTGACCGTACAATAACATTTTAGTATATGGTATAATTTAAAATGACTTAATTGAAAGTGAAATAAAAAAAACACAAGATACAAAATAAGATAGACAAATTTGGACAAATCAGTCAGAAAATTCTCCTAACCAACGCATGTTCGGGAGTTATCCAAAATTAGCAATGATTTGTTTTGGTAACTCAATGACTATATTTTGTTTTTGTAAAGGCAGTTATTTATTCACTAATTGATTTTCCCCGCCCATTTGCACTTACTATATTTGTAAATTATTCTGCAAAATCCTAATAGTAGATATTACAATAAATATTAAATAAAAATTCTGACATTACTATTGATATTAATATATATCTAATATCCTACAAAATACATAAAATAAATCAAATTCCACATAATCTACGACTAAAAAAATTGTCTCTAATATCTTCCCAATTCACTCTTCATACCATCAATCAATTTATCTGAATCATAAGGGAAAAATTCTTGAAATAAAATTATATATATTTATAAATTTAAACTATTGATTTAATAATCAATAAATGAAAATGTTTAAATTAGATTTTGGAAGTCGAATATTATTTCAACAATATACGATTCTGTAACAAAGAGAAAACCATGATTTTTTTTCAAGATATAAGTTATTTTGTTAAGTTCATTGCACCAATATATCAACCAAATATCAAATGTTAATTTAATTATAATAATATTTATCAAATATCAAATGCTAATTTAATTATAACTGAGAATATTTTTTTGATTTGAGCCAATATATCTTAAAAAAAATAACTTGTATCTATTATTCTATTATAATATATATAATTATGTTTACATAAAAAAAATGCAATAAAATAGTACAGATATTGAAATTAAAACCTCACTGAGTGACTTTCTAAACGAATCATTATCCTTTAATTGAAAAACATGAGCACATTGGTTATTCTTCTAATCCTTTTACAATCTACTTTTGTTTTAGCAACATATAGTTTAAAATTTATGAATTTGTTTAAATGTGCAAATTTTGTGCACCAGTTCTATTTTGTGTTTATCATCCCACTTCTTACAAAATTGAAGGGAAAAAAATAAAAAAATTCGGTGAAAATTAACTCCCAAATTCTTTTGAACAAGAATATTGATATATTATTCAAATTTATTATTATAAAGATAGATAAAATACTTAATATAAGTTAATATATCCACTAAAATCTTTTTTGTTTGATTTTACTAAATATAACAATTGAAAAAAAGAAAAATAATATAGAAGATAACAAACACGTGTACAACTCAAAAAATTTGCAATGTCTATTTATATTTTTAATTGAATTTAAAAATGTGATACGGTTAGATTATTGAAAATACATTTCGGAAAAATTGATAAAATCTTACATTAATATAAAATATTCATCAATCTATAAATGTATCACCTTATAATAAAAGGATAATGGTACGATTTCTATTCTCTGTTTCAGTTATATCATGTTTATATTCATAATTGTTTAGTGTATTATTATGATATTGTTGTAAACTTTATGGTGATATATACAACTACAATTTATATTTAATGAACTATAAGTTGCTATAAATTTTTACTCATGACATTTTCTGCCATATTATTTGAACAATATATCAATTTATAATTTATCAATTGGTTATAGAAATCTTTATTCATTCTTATTTTAAAAGCTCATAGTCAATAGCATAATAAAATATCTATTTTATAGCTAGCATATTTACACTGCATTCCAGCCTTTTCTCTTTAGCATTAGTCATTATAATTAGAAAAAAATACAATTACATCATTAACAAACTATTATCTTGAATTATCCACACGTTAATTCTATGATATAAAATTGGTCTAATTTAATTTTTTTCCAACTAAGTTATGCCATAGAATTCTATGACAATATTAAGACCATCTTTACGTATTTTTGTATTATATTTACAAATAAATTTATGAATTGATTATTGGTTCTTGAAATTTTGATTTAATTGAGAATAAACACACTTAAATGATTAGTTTTCACACGGTTAATTGAAGTATTGAAATCACAATAAGAAATAATAATAATAATAATAATAATAATAATAATAATAATAATAATAATAATAATAATAATAATAATGTGCATTTAATTTGTTACTCAACTTTGTCTTTGCATCATTTGTAACGTTTTGGTATTTTGTATGTGTGCAAAAAAATTTGAATTATCAGGATCCACATCTACAAATCACCTCTCAGAAAAATCCGAAAAACCTATAAACAATGAAACTTTTTTTTTTTGAGGGGAAACAATGAAACTTTTGAATTGAGCATTATAACTATCAATTTTCAAGAAACTCTTTCAGTAATATTTCGAATGATATTTATTCACTATTGTTTGGCCTCAAATTCTTTATGTCGCCAACTGTATTTGTGGATGATTTTTTCAACAAACAACGTCAACTGAGAAAAATGTCAAGGTATCAAGTATAGACAAATTTTTTTGATTAATGTTATTATATTAAATTATCAAATTGTGTTATATTTAATTGACCTTTCTAATCGATCCATTTGATCTTTTCTAGAATCGAACTTTAAATTTAAGTCAATAATTAAAAAATCTAAATTTCATATATAAACGTTTGTTTTTATTTACTTTATATAAATATTTGGGTATTAAAATAAAGTAATAAATAACAACTCATGTTAATAGATAATTTCAGTATAAACCAAAAATAATAAAATAATAACACATGTGCAACGCACGTGCGGGATTACTAGTTCGTATTAATAGTAAAAGTCTAGAATCTCAACGAATGACAAATTTAGTAGCCTCCGTTACACAATAAAATTCTATAATCTTAGCACATTGCCATGGGCTGTTGACTTAGGAAAAATATAATTGACTAATAACTTTGATAAAGTACTAATATGAAACAAAAATATATAATCTCAATGTCGTAATTTCTTGGTTAGATGATTACTCTAGTTTATGTGCAATGTAATCATTAACTAATTTTAATTCAATTAATTTTCTTGATTAGAGGATGAGTCTAGTTATGATCCTTAATAAGTAAAATATCATCAAATTTAAATATTTTCTACAAATCAAATATAATTTTATAATTTAATTTATTGGATTCATTTAAATAAATTAATATGATGTAACTATTAGTGAATTAAATATATATTCTATTCTTCATCTGATATATTGATAAAATATGCCAAATTTTTAATTTGATAATTTTTAGTATTATAGTATTAAATTTCAAAGGAATGTTTAGTTAATTCAACATCAAAATATAAATAAGATAAAAATATTATATATGCATAAGTAAAAATTATTTTAAAATCAGTCCTAGTTTCAGATATTCGGTTTGGTACGGTTCAGTATGGTTCTCGGTACGGATATTTGAAAAATCTCCAGAACCGTACCATGAAAATATTCGGGACGGTTCAGTTCGGGTAAAGTAAAAAAGTCAACGGATATTTTCGGTTTGGATACTTTTCGGTTCGGGTTCGGTGATCTCCAAGTCCCATGCATGCACACCCCTAGTAATAATTATGTATTGATTTTCTAAGTTAATTTTGAAATTATAGATGTAAAAATTGGGTAAAATGAACATAATTATATTTTCTAAAAAATATAAACTTGAAAAGATTCTTTTGAAACAAAAAAATCCAGCACTAAGAATGGGTTTCTTTTTCCAGTCTTTTCAATGTCTGTGTTTAATTGAACTGTAATTATTGACCAATATATTAATTCAAGTTTTCTGCTTTTTCAAATACTCAATTACCTCTTTTTTTTTTTTTGATCGGTAATACTCAATTACCTCTTTCCATGGTTATATGTTGTTTCAAATTGACATTTCAGAAATAGTGTTGAGAAAATGATGCACCAACTCTCTCAGATTCCATAGAATTGATGCAGCTATTATCACATGCTCATAGCCTTTTTCCTTTTCCACATGATGTAGCATAGGTTAGTTGATCAATAAATACATATTTAATTTTATGACTTAACTTTATCTAATTGGTTAATTTCTTATGCATGATAGGGAATATATTTGTCATAATCAAACTCAATCCTCGTCAAGATAGGAAAATCACATGCAGTGCATCAACAGTTATGGAATGTGACATGCATGTGAGTCGAATTGCATGACAAGTACTAAGTCGTCCTCATAGAATTTTTAGATGAAGTAGTAGTTATTAATTAGTTGTTATATTGTATCACTTTATTATATAACCGGCAAAATTGCCCCGGCCTTTAACGGCCCAAACCCCAATAGACTTAAATGGCCCAACCAAAAATACACGTGTTAGCTAGGTTGTGTTGGTCTGATAGACTTGACCCAATTTTATGACTTGACATGTTGGGCTTGGCCCGGCCTAACCATGAATTGTCAGCTCTACTTTATTATGCGAATTTTCAAGTTGGATGTCAATCAGTAGCAGATCCAAGAATTAATTAAAAAAATTTACTTTTGGTCCCATTAGACTTACCCCTGATGATTTTAGTTTCATTAGACTCACTTTTAGTCCTAAATCGATATTTTTAACCAAAAATAGTCCCATAGGACTCGGAAACTGAAAATCCGTTAAAAATTTAATAGAAACCGTTAGTGATGACAAAAATGGTCCCATAGGATACCAAAGTTAAATTTGTAACGACAAAAATGGTCTCATAGGACACCAAAGTTAAATTTGTAACCAAAAATGATTCCATTATTCTTTTTTTGGTTAAATTTAATATTATTGATGATAAACATTATTTTAAATTTTATATTTTGAGTTATTTATTTAAATTAATATTGTGAATGTCCAACTTGAAAACTAAAAAAATCTCTGTCCTTCAAATATTTTTCTAAAAAATATCTTTTTCCAGTGCGTTTTATTTCACTAAAATAAATTCTCTTACTTAAAATATTTAGAAAAATAAATAATTTTCCTATATTTTTTTAAGTTTAAATCACTTCTTGATTTTGAAAATACAAATAATTATAAAAATCACATTTACGTATTGAAAAATATATGTAGTTCAACTATCAATAAATTAAAAAAGTTTATGATATTAAATAATTTCATAATTTTAAATATAGTAATTATTTTTAAAAATTTTAGAAAAATACTATTAAAAATATTTTAGTAATGTTAACCTAGCTCACATTTTTTTTATTTTCAAATATTATATTTTTTTATGTTTTTAAATCAAACTTTACATTTCCTCCAAAAACAAAATTAAATTGTACATATATACACATATATGCACTGGGTTATATGAGACCAGTATCCTGGGGCAAGAACATAGGGACCTAAAAAAAAACTTTATATATATATATATACACACACACATACATACACTGTATTATATATGCATGTATTTGATCTTTTTTTTTCGTATTACACTTTCAGGAAAAAACAATTAATTAATATCTACTTTTAAAAGTTATTTTTCAGAAAATTTAAATTTTATAATTTGAGTTATAAATTTTATCATTTATTTTACTTTGTTAATTTTCTAATTAAAACAAATGATACGTGTATTTCATCTTTTTTTGTATTATTATGAAAAATATCTATTTTTAAAAATAATTTTCTAGAAAATTTATTATAAGTTGAATTATAAATTTTATTATTTATTTTACTTTGTTAAAATTAAAATAAATGATCATGTATTTCATCTTTTTTAAAAATTATTTTCCAGAATTTTATATTATATAAGTTGAATTATAAATTTTTTCATTTAATTTACTTGTTAATTTTTTAATTATAATAAATAAAAAAATAGTAACTTTAATGATAATATATTTTTTTATAATAGATATCAGTTATATTTAGATTTTAGAGTAAATTCACTTTTGGTCCCATTAGATCGAAAGATCGATGATTTTAGTCCCATTGTTCTCACTTTTAGTCCCAAATCGCAGGTTTGACTTTCAATTGACAGGTTTGACCCTTAATTTTTTAACGGTGGGACCATTAGTGAGACAAGAAAAATCTTATGGGACTATTTTGAAGACATAGGACTAAAATCATCATGTGGTAAATCTAATGGGACCAAAAGTGAATTTTTCTCAAGAATTAGTAGTACAGTGGGTTAAGAAATAATTTTTTTTACCTAATAATTAGGAAAATTATCTATATATAGAACAATGATTATGTATATAAACTACTTTATAGGAGAAAAATACAATGATATTTTTATATTAGCAATCAAATGCACATATTCTATTTTTAATATTATTTATTTTCTTGCCACAAAATAACAAGAAGAAAATAGCTAAATATAAAAAAAAACTGTAAGAAATTAGATAATGTTTTGATTTCATACTTGATCTGGCACTTAGGGGTGGCAAATCATTTATGTCGGCCGAATAAATAACAACTCGCTACGATGTGCTCAACCCCAAACACAACACAATAACCTTATTGGGCCTAAAATTAAAAAACAAACTTGACACGCTAAAAATACGAGAAACATGGTACGACATGATTGACACAATAAGCAAAATTGTTAAATTGATTTAGATAGGACCGTTAGGCGTTAGGCCATTAAGCTAATAAAACATGTGATTTCCTTAATATATGTGATACTTAGATATTATAATAAACTACCAATACATATAGTAAGTAGAGTTTAAAAGTAATGAATTGATATGAATACAAATGATAAATAAGGATCACAAAAATAGTCTAATAATCACAAATATGTTAAATATAGCATCAATCTCAAGATAACACAAAAATTTACATTATTCATTCTTGATTTTTAAATTGAGTTTAGATTTTGTGGTGGGACTTGGTTTTTGCATTAAATTTTGGGGTGAACTAATTTTAAATATTGTGGAAATTATAATACTACAAATTTAATTTTTGGGAATTTGCATTGGACATGAGCCCCGTGCTAGCCACACATGGATTCGCGTCTCATGTGATATAACAAGTTGTTAGAGGTGTTCGAGTAGTCGCGACGAAATATCGTAATTAGATTTGAAGATGAAGAGTGTAATCCAAATCATGACTGAATAAAATGAATTGTGTAACTTGAGAATACGTGAATGAATAGAATACATAAAAGACTTTGCCTATTGGCTTCGTTGAATTGACATATTGTCTTGGTGTTCTGTGGTTTGGGTCACGCGTCATTAGTAGTGTATATGTAAAAGTTTGAAACTTGAAATGAAGCATATATTCAACAAGTTAAATAATAAAATCTCGCTCACTCGGGCATTTATAAGTTGTATGTATACTACGACTGTGTTTAATAAATAGGGATAACAATTTTGCCCGCCCCCGTGCCGCCCGCTCTAGCCTCGCACCGTGTCGTGACTTGCAAAAGCAGGTAGGTGGCATGAGTATCATTACTCCGCCCACAGGTACCCATCCCCTGGCTCTAGCTAGCATTTATGTTTTTTTTAAATATATTTAATATTTTTAATTGCATATATACTATATATGATAATGTAATTTTTATGTAATTAACATTAAATCTTATATGTATACACTGATAATGATATTTTTTATAAATAATATATATTAATACAAAATACAAAATAAAGAAACTTACAAATAGACCTATATATATTAATTACAAGTACAATAATTTAATTTTTCTAGTTTCTTGTTTCCATTTTGTTTACTTTTTGATTTTGTATTATATTATTATAGTAATATATATTGTATTTTTACGTATTAAATTATTGTTAGTTATAAAATATAAATAAATTATTTTGGTATTAAACCTATGATGGGTCAGCCGTCCAACCCTCAATGTCGATGTTCAAATATCCGTATCGCCCTGCCCCGCCCCACCCCACTACCGTCCCTAGTTTTTAAAGATATCAAATATAAAAACTGATATTCTTCTGGTGGATTTTTTACATAACCATATAGAAGTTGCATCCATGAAGTTCAATGTCAAATCCCATCGTGTCTAAAGTAAATCTAATTTATCCAAGAAAAAGAAAACAACACAAATTATTGTCAAAGATATGTTTCAAGTTAGGTAGCTTAAACTATATGATCAGCACATGAACAAACAGTAGCCTAGGTGCTTAATTAACGGGGTGGGCTTGGAGAAAATTAGTGTAGATAAATCAAATTTATAATGATAATTAATTTTTGAAATAATTGAAAACAATTCCCTTTTTGAAATACATTTTGTTGATGTTGATTTTTTAAGTCAAACATTATCTTTATTTTTGTTTTGCAATTTTCTGTATATTTAATGTCAGTTAATTTTCTGGATAATTAATGATAGTTTCAGTTTTTTTACCGGATTAGTGGGTAATGGCAGTTTTAAGTTACGGATAGTTTTTTCCATTCCCTTATTTTGTGCAAGTGGTTATGTTTGAGAAAATTATATATTCTTTGGAGAAGTTACAAACATCTCTATTTAAAGCAAATCACTTCTGCAGAAAGCCCACGGATTCAGAGTGTTAGATCCTATTGAAAAAATTAAAAAGACACTCTTTTTACTCACAAGAAGTTTGCAGGAGGATAATGTGGCCAACAATGTTGCTGACATCTTAGGCAACATCTTCCTTAAATTTGTTAGATTGTTCATTTTGAGAGAGCCTATGTTATAGATGAGTGGTATAGGGCGTGCATTGGAGGATTCTCTCAGTTTGTGATTAAGTATTGCAATTACTTTACAAGACTTAAAGGGAGTATCTTTTAGTCTTGTTGGTTTTTGTATTTGTAACAATATTTTGTTTAAGAGTTTTTGTTCTAAGGACATCGTACAAGTATTTTTATAGTTGTACACAATTTTGAAACTTTTTGTGTTCATTTTAATATTCGTCATTCCATTTTTGTTGTGATTTATGTTTCCAAGTTACAAGACTTCCGTTGTGTCACCAAAAGTATTGGCAACACTTTTCACATCACTGCACTATTAAAAGAATTGGACCCCTTCAATTATTGCAATTGATATCATAACCTACGATTGATGCTACTAAGCGTGATCCTGCGTTTTTTGTGCGGTATTTTATAATGGAAATTCGGGGACTTCATTGGTCAGTCCTCCGGGAGTTTTTTTTTTCAAAAGAAAACTTTTGGTTTTTGTGTGTTTTGACTTTTGACTGTATTTGTTGAATAATGCGTTAAATCTTATATTGTTTACATATTTTCTATTTCCTTTGCATTTTTTAGGTTTCTAATATTTCTTTTCGTTCTGTGCCATTCAAATTATCATATTTGGTGTGCCATTTGTTTTTTAAAAAACAATTATGGTAAGAACAGACTCTTTTTTGTAGTTAGAAAACAGATTGTATTATCTTATTTAGAACTTGAACTTTTGGGGCATTTTTTTACATCTTTAGCTCTTAAATTTGGGGAAAGATTTGAGCTTTATTTCATTGACTTTTACAAGTCTTTTATGTATTTTATGTATGTGCCTATATTTTCAGTGCAAAGAAATATGATAAATCAATCTTTTCATGACATATAGAGTTTGAAAATTTCCAGAATGTTTTTTGTGAAATTGATGGCAAAACTTATGTGACATCTTGTGATACATCCCATATTTATATAATTTGTGTGTGATTTTCTTTGTTGTTTTGTTCTGCATATATTTAGACATTAATTAGGACGTATTTTTTTATATACACAGAAAAAAAAATTTAAAAACAAAAATATCTGCAAAACTGATTTTACTTAGTGGTGATAGTGGGCGGCTACCTATTAATCACTTTCTTATTTTTTGTAACTGCTTTTACTAACCTTTCATGGAGATCATGAAGTTTCAACTGCACTTAGTGAACAAATTTCATGGTTATTTTCTCTCTTTAAATTACGAAGTCTGATTTCTATCTAAAAAGGGGGAGAAAGTAACACAAAAACTAGTGCAAGTTGATTTGGTATATTGCCACTGGAGATAGAACTGCAGACATAAAATGTTGCCAACATTGATGGCAACACTTGAGCATTGCCACTGAAAATAGAACACCAGACAGAGAATGTTGCCAACAATGATGACAACAATTGATCAGTTTGTTGGTTGTTTTGTAGTTTGTGATTTAATATTTTGGATGTTGGTTTAAGGGGGAGTTTAACTCTTTCTTGAATATGTTTGTGTGGTTTTTGTGCAAGTTTTGTCCAGAAATTTGCAAAAAGGAGGAGATTGTTGATGTTGATTTCTTAAGTCAAACATTATCTTTATTTTTATTTTGTAATTTTCTGGATATTTAATGTCAGTTAATTTTCTGGATAATTAATGACAATTAATTTCAGTTTTTTACTGGATTAGTGGCTAATGGTAGTTTTTGTAAGTTGCAGGTAGTTTTTTCCATTCCCTTATTTTGTGCAGGTGGTGATGCTTGAGGAAGTTATATATTCTTTGGAGAAGTTACAAACATCTCTATTTAAAGCAAATCACTTCTGCAGAAAACTCACGAATTTAGAGTGTTAGATCATATTGAAGAAATCAAAGAGACATTCTTTTTACTCACAAGAAGTTTGCAGAAGGATAATGCTGCCAACAATGTTACTGACATCTTAGGCAACATCTTCCTTAGATTTGTTAGTTTGTTCATTTTGAGAGAGTCTATGTTATAGATGAGTGGTATAGGGCGTCCATTGGAGGATTATCCGAGTTTGTGATGAGATTTTACTTTACAAGACTTAAAGGGAGTATCTTTTAGTCTTGTTGGTTTTTGTATTTGTAACAATATTTTGTTTAAGAGTCTTTGTCCTAAAGACAATGTACAAATATTTTTATACTTGTACACAATTTTGAAATTCTTGTGTTCATTTTAACATCACTGCACTATTATAAGATTGGACCCCTTCAATTATTTCACATTTGAGATATCATATTCTTCGAGCAGGTTATAATGTCCTAATTAGTTAGGGGTTGCTTATTATATTAGTACTTTAAGTACTTTTAGGTGGCCTTTTATTGGCCATTTCGTGTAATAATTAATGGGATAATCACCTAATTAAAATCCAGAATGAACAGGTAATGTCTTATTGACAATTTGACAGGTTATATAGTATATTGTTGACGTCAAATTTGGTCAACAAAGAATTAAATATAAAATAGTGAATATAATAAATGGATGTAAAGTGCTTTTTTTATTAAATGGCCAAGGTGAAGTGTTTTAGCTTTACAGAGCTTTTTTATCTATGGGTCTCCCTCCTCTCCTCCTTTCTTTCTTCAATACTATTTATACTTATTACATTTGATAGTCTAGCAATCATTACATCTATGCTATTAGTGGGACACTTATTACCTCCTTGTTGTGCATGAGTTGATTAATGGGACACTTGTCTCATTGAGTGGACACTTGTTTTCTCCTTGTTGTTCATGAGTTGATTAATGTGACACTAGTCTCATTTGAGTGGGACACTTGTCTCCTCCCTGTTGTTTGTGCATGAGTTGATGAGCTGGTCTTTTGATAGGCATTTTCTGGTCTCCGGGATATGGTCGGCATTTCAGTCTCCGGGCTGCAGTCGGCTCTCCCGGTCTCTCAGTCGGCTCTTCGGTCTCCTGGGCTCGGTCGGCGTCTCCGGGAGCTCGTCGGCTCTTCTGGTCTCCGGAGCTCTGGTCGGCTCTTCTGGTCTCCGGAGCTCTGGTCGGCTCTCTGGTCTCCGGAGCTCTGGTCGGCTCTTTGGTCTCCGGAGCTCTGATCAACTCTTCTGGTCTCCCGCGTGTACATGAAAAAATTGTCCTGCTTTACTTGGGTATCATCATATATCAATGTACTAACTGCTGTCCTTTGCAGAACAACTTTATTCATAGAAACTGTATATTTTGCCAGCAACACTTTAATCGTAATATTTACATGATAGGTACTTCCACTATGTACTTACTTTCGAGATAAATTAGAAGTACTTGTGGGTTCAGACAAAAACTTTAGAGTGCTTGTTTTGGCTGAATTTTTCTGGGATTATTGTTCTTGACAAACAAAAATCGTAACTGTTCTCTTCTGAGTTGGTAATTTTTTTATTTTTTTTTTCTGAATCATGTTCTCTTTAGAGTTGTTAATGTTAGAGCAACTTAGGCTCATAAATTTCTTTTAGCATATTTTCCGCTAAAATAATTCAATTTCTGCATCAAACTTAATTAAAATGATGCACGGGATAACGTGGGCATTGGGAGAGGTTTTCTTCACCAAAATGGCGTTTTGGATGATTATGGCATAACCATTTTTTTTAGTATAATACGGGAGAGGACACACGTACTTGTATGGGATCGAATCTGGGTCAATTGCTCTTACAACATAAGACTCTATACTATTGGAGCACAAAATTGACCCCAGTATAGCGCAACCATTGGTGATGCTCTTAAGTGAACATTTTGTTAACAATAGCATGAAACTCAATCCATGAAATAATTTTACTTAGGTATGTAAAATTGTTAAATTGGTCTGATAACGTGGCCACTTTAATGTTTTACAATTTCCAGCTATCAAAATTGGACCAAATATTCGAAAACAATAAACATAATTAGTACACCAAGACCAAAGTTTAACATTGGCAGACTAAAACTTTGAAGTGGCCAACGGACCAAGTTATAGGACCAATTTAACAATTTTCCCACTTACTTTTGTGTACTTCTCATATCGTCGCCTTAATTGTGGGCTGAGCTCTAATAAGATCTCAACACATACCATAATAATTTTTATTTTTATTTATTTTTATCTTCAAGACAAGTTAGTCACTTTCTTGGAGCAAAGAGTATATATATAATAAAGGGAACTTGAAAATGCAGAGATATTTATATCTTATAAATTTATAGTTGAGGTGATAGACAAAACTGGAGCCAGTTATGCTGGTTGATGGGCTTATTTGTAGGGCAAACATGTTGGGGATTTCAATAAATAGTCAATTGTAAGAAAATATACAAAATTAATTTCAAACTGGCTGGAAAAAGAGTATTAATTGCTTCACCTGGATGTTGTAAGCTATTCTACCCACACACCTTTCACCAATCCAAGTAATATCTTCTGTGTTGTTCCAAGTTTTATTTATTACAAGAGAACAATATATATATATATATATATCACAAAATAATGTGTCTACTTGTTGCAATTAGATTAGATAGTCCACGATCATATAAAATTACTTAGAATAAGGTTAATTCATTCCTTAAATTTCCTTTGAGGGGCCATCAATTGAACCGTGTATTATAAAATGGTATTTTATATCATATTTCATTTATCAATGATAAATATCAGTATACATATGGTGTATATTAAAACAAAAGGGAGATAAAATATCATTTTACAATAAGAATATGAACACACACACACACACACACACACACACACATATATATATATATATATATATATATATATTATATGGATCTATTAAACTATTTGAGCTGGCAATCACCAATAACCCTATATTTCAGCAAATTGTTCTATTTGTCCCCACTTCATCTTGTGTTTACAAGTGGTATGGCTAAGGGAATTGTTTAAAATATATCTGCTTGTAAAATTAATAATTCCTTTTCATAAGATGGCCATACTTGAATCATTGAAGATATAGATATATTTGTCCATTATGTAAGATTAATTCCACAAATAAGAACTTGACCTAAAACCATTCCTAATTAATAGTCTGCAAAATTCTCAACTAAGCCTAAATGAATTAAGTAAAATTTGTGCACTCAAAGAAAGAAAAAGGTTTAATCCCTATAGATGCAGGTACGTGATTTGTGCAGCGTTCGATTTTCTGATTCTACTGGATCAATTAAATCTGTATAAATTTAAAATGCATTTATGTTTTAAATATGTATAAGTTTATGATATTTTAGGCATTATAAGTTTGATCGTTGTTCTACTGAATGAAACTGGTTGATTCTACAAAAACAAATGAATTAAATTATACCTCTGGAGATATATTTCATTTAACAGAATCTGCACCTTAACGCAAAAATGGTTGAATAAGTTTAGCCCATTCTTATTAGTTTAGTGTTCCACTATATGGGCCTAAAATTCATTAACGCCAAGAAAATCTTGCTCTTAATCAGTTAATCTCCATCAAAAAAAATTAAGCAAATGGGCTTAAGTGAATGTGGGCCTAAAAAACGGTTAAAGTCCATATCAACGTCAAAGACCCAATTACGAAAAAAAGTTAAGGTGGTACGGTAATGTACAGGTCGTTGTCCCGTCGCCCCGTAAGGCCCATTCAATATCAACCGCTTATTAAGACTAACAAATGATAGACGGAAGAAATCTGGATTTGTGGGGCCCAATTAATTCATTTTTTTCTGCACAATGGTGGGGCTGAGCACCACGTGATCATTCAACCTTTACCTGCTGAGAAATGATGGGAATCAATGGGCTTATGGCCCATTTCTCACGTGGGATGAATAGATCTTTTTTCGTGCTATCTTTCACTTTCGCAATTTTTTTTTTAAAAAAAAAACCATATTTTAACCTGAAATTTTTTTTTTTTTTGAGGAAATTTAACCTGAATTGAAATAGCCAACTTTTGTGGGAAAAAAATTGATGCCTTGTTTCAAAACGATTGTATGTCAGTTCTAATTCGGATGTTTATATGATGGACGAATATTCGATCCATAGAAAAACAAAAAATATTTACCCACCAAGAATTGGGTAGGGTAAATTAGGTAGGGACGGTTATACAAAGTATTGATCACTGAAAAAATAGTTCAAATCAAGTAATTATTATTGAAGAGGTCTCTGAGACCGTCTCATGAATCTAAGTTCATGAGACGAATCCTAAACACATACGAAAATATGAATTTTTTTATGGGTATAAGTTTGGGTCGATATTCTATTTAAATATAGGATCTGTCTCACAGATTATATCCATGAGACCGTCTCACCCAAGTTTTTGTGATTATTATTTTTTTTTTTGACAAGAGTAATTGGAAGGGTAAATTGGGTACATAAAGTATGTTTTTTCTAATAAATTGCGGGAAAAATGGGACACAAAAATGAAGTAGATGGTAGAATTTGATTCTATCTCCATAAGACGAATTTGTCCCGTGTATAGTGCTTTAAACTAAGGGCGTTCATTTTTCGAATCAATTAGAAATTCGATGAAACTCGAATTCGAATCTCAGTTTCGAATTAGGATTTTCGAATTTCGAATGAACTTGAATTGCTAATATGAATATTCGAATCGAATAACGAATTGGGGGATTTTTTTCGAATTCTATTTGAAGATCCTAATTCGAGGTGTAATTCGAGTAAATCTGATTCGTATTTATATTTCAATTTGAATTCTTGTATTGATTCGAACTCAATTACAATTCAAATTTAATTTGTATATTATATATTTTAAACATTATACAAATGTAAATTGCATATGCAAATAGAAATAATAAAATTAGTTGATGAATAAAGAATATTTAATTTCACGTGGCTATTATAATAAAATTATTGCAGTAGAATTATAGCATTGGTCATAGCCAATTTCACAATTCAATGACAATTCAATGTTTGAGGATTTTGTGTAGTTTTGAAATCTCTGTGTCCGCAAAACGTAACTAAACCGGTCTTCTTGTTTGGGTTCTTTGGTTTTCTCCCGACGTGGGAGTGTTTTTTTTTTTTCTTTGTGGGATTTTAATCTATCTTAGTGGGAGTGGTTTGGTTTCCCTTTATGGGAATTGTTTTTTTTAATTTTGTTCCTTTTTTGTTTTTTTTTAAAATCTGTGACATGTGTCTATTTTGACTCAAGATCTGGTCTTTATGGATGTAGATTTGGCCGATTGGTTTCAGATCTGGTGACTTTATGGTTGATCGACTGCAAGAGGTAGGGGTGACCACGATTTCGGAACCGCCGATTCCAGTTCCAAAACCGCCAGTTCAGGTTCTCATTTTGGAGAAACCAGAACCGAAACCGTTGCCTCACGGCTCCGGTTCCAAAATCGGGGAAGCGATTCGGTTCGATTTGGAACCGGTTCCTCCACTGATTAAGTTCGGTTTTTAACCGAAATAGTTTATTTATCTTTTGATAATTTTTAATTTTTTTAAAAATGGATTATCAATTTCAGTTACAAAAAAATGTGAAAAGAAAGAAAAAGAATTGGACTTAATATTCAATTGAATTTTGTACTTAATATTAATAATAATATTAAATTGTCTATATACTATTAGGGCTCGTTTGCATGATGGTAATGTGCATGATTATATATCATTTCATTTTCAAGCCTTATCATGTGGACACAATATGTCCTATTATCATGTTTGTTTGATGGATTATGATACATGATACAAGTGGGTTTATTAATAATGTGTTTGGTTCATGTTGGATAAAAACATTTATTCAAGGTGGATATAGCCTTTGTGCCTCTAACTTACAATTTATTTACAATTTTCATACTTTGACTTATTAGGTCTGTTTTTTCATACTTTGACTGGCTTCTCATTCTATTCAATACTCCATTTCCCCCCAGCCTCAATCCATTAATGTTGTTCGACTCAACACTCCTCTTATTAGCCCTCTGTTCGACTCCAATCTCCATGGTTCAGTTAAATTTGGACTTCGAGGACTTATGTTTCTGTTTTTGGATATGTTGTTGGACTTTTATTACTAATTTTCTGATTTGTATGCATTGTGTGGCTTGTATGTGGTGACTTGTAAGACTTGAATAAGTTGTTTTATGGACTCTGTTTTCAAACTGTCCAAAATGAAAGCCAATTCTATAATCACTTTTTCATAAAATCACTTATTCCTATAATCTTATTTTAAACAACCATTTATTCCTATAATCACTTTTTCTTATAATCACTTATTTCTATAATCTTGTTTCATTTAATCACTTTCACCAAGTTATAATCACTTTTTCATACAATCACTTTTTTCATATAACCACTTGTTCTATATCTTGTTTTCATACAATCACTTATTCCTATAATCACTTTTTCTTATAATCACTTATTTCTATAATTGTGTTTTCATTTAATCACTTTCACCAAGTTATAATATTGTTTTAAAACTTACAAACAATCAAAGATTTTTGTAACAACCAAAAACCACTTTTACAAAAAATCACACAGGCCTCCTATAATCACTTATTTCGATCACAATCATTTCACAAATTCCAACTTGTTCACATACACATCCTAGCCACAGGGAACCTGATTCACAAAAACCATGTTTCTCAACAACCAAAAACTGAAAAGAGATCACAATATTTCAAAGTGAAAACCAAGAAAGTCTGTTGTGGGTAAAAAAGGATTAGGGTATGAACAAACACATCTGAGGGGTAAGGGGGTAATTTTGGTTTGCAAGAGAAAAGGATGGGAAATGTATCCCACCCCTATAGTGGGATATGATATCATTAAATTGGCTTGATAAGGGACCGGGCCTTGGTTTTTTCATGGGCCCAACATTGTTGAACCAAACAAAACAATGTGCAGGATTTAGTAAAAAAATGGGTGATATCCCAAGCATAACTGCCAACCAAACGAGCCCTTAGAGTATAGATGAATCAAAGTTCACGTAGTTCGCTTACAACATTTGATTTAAAACGTGTCTCATGTGATTACAAATATAAAACGTTAGAATAAATATTTTTTTACCAAATAAAAATAAAAATCGTTGGTTTTCACCTTGAAACCGCCGGTTCCACCACGGTTCCACCGCCGGTTCCACATACGGTTCTAACCGACGGCTAAAACTGCTGAGACCAAAGTACCAGAACCGGAATTGGCCTACACAGTTCCGGTTCCAGTTTTGGAACCGCTAACCGGTCAACGGTCCTGGGAACCATTGACTACGGTTAAGTTAGGTTTGTAACTTGATTTCGATTCTATTTGGCCACCCCTAGCAAGAGGTGATTTCACAATGGTTTTCATCGAAAAAATACACAAAATGGAGTTGGATCAGAGCATTTTGAAGATTGAGTGAAGGTTTTGTCACGAATTTGGAACTGCTAGCCATTGATGGAGTATTGGTTTCTTTCTTGTAACAAAAATTTGACTTGTTTTTTTCAAATCATGTGTTTCTCTTTTCATTTGCATTGGTTTTCACCTTCTGTGAGTTTATTTTGCAATTTTCAGTCATTCATCTTAGAAAACTATTTTTCCATTTGGATGGTTCTTTGTAATCTAATGGAGTTAGCCTCTTTGTATGTTTTTCCTTGAGTTCTATATATAATCTATCGTTCGGGAAAAAAAATTCATGTGGATGGAGTTTCACTCCACCTCACAATTTTCAATTTCCACAATAGTTTTATGTTTTAAGTGGCCAATTTGGTGCATTAATTTCGCATTCACCCGAAATTAGTTTTGAGAAATACAAAATGCTAATCTCATTTTGATCGAGCCCTCTGCTATACCTGGAATCCAAATAGACAATCCGAAAAAGGGACGAGATGTACGAGAATGAATTATTCCAAAAAAAGAGGGCTTGAGAGGTCCTCCAATAGTTGTGGCTTTTCTTCAGTGTTCTAAAAAGCGCTAGGCGCTAGTTGGGCGACAGACTGAGGCCTAGCGCCTAGGCGGAGTCTGGGCGGGATTAGGCGGGACCTGGGCGGGGTTAGGCGGGGCCTAATCGGAAGAATAACGTAGGCGGACAAGAGGGGCCTAGCACCTAGGCGGGGACTAATCGGAGTTAGGCGGGGATTTTTAGAACAGTGCTTTTCTTTATGTCTCTTGTGCCAGTGACTTCATCACTTGAAATCTTTGATCAGGCCAACCATCAAAAGGGGATAGATCTCACATTCAATTGCGCTTCTCGGCATAAGGAGCCCTCTCATCCTGAGCAAGATGCAACTTTCCCGTCACCCTGCTTAAGATGCCTTTTTATCCACTTACGCAGCAAATAGTAGCCCAATTAGGAGCTCTCAACCATCATGCTTCTAACCCATTTTTGAGTACTCTCTCAGTAGATTTTGATTATCTATTTTATTTCAATTTTCCATAAACGAAATTGCTTAAAAGCCAAACTTCTAACACAATTATAGTCTCACAAATAGCTTTGGTTTGTTTAGTTTTCTTTTTCTTTTTAAATTTTATTTTCCCTTCTCACTGTTTTAACTAATATTGAACCCGTATTTTTTTTTTATATATATGGGTGAATAAAGAATTGTCATTTTTTTATATATATATTATGTAATCGTGACATGAATATAAATAAAACATATATTTCACAAAAATAAATAGATAAGTAGAGGCGTCAATGTCATCCTGAATGCTCCTCACAAGTCACAAGAATGAGTGTTAATCAAATTACAGTGAACAAAAATGTGAGACTCCAAATAGCTAAAACTGACCTGTCTAACGCATTTTGTAGCTTGCTCAAAGAATTACTCTTGGACAAAATGTCTCATTGGATTATAAAATGAAAAAATATATATAATATATACACAAAAACTCCTGTCAGACCGTCTAACTGGTCTGACCTGTTAGACGGATCTGACCCACGGATCCGGTGGCATTTCGATATTAGCAGTGGTGTTTTAGTATTTTTCAGGGACCACCGGTATTAACAGTCCTTCTGAAAAGTATTAGTCGTCCTTCTAAAAAGTATTAGCAGTTCTTCTGAAATGTATTAGTAGTTCCCTGAAGAGAATTTTTGTATTTCTGCTAATATACTCCCAAAATGTATTAGCAATCCCTCAAAAAAGTATTAGTAGTTTCTCGAAAAAGTATTAGTAGTTCCCTCGAGAGTATTTTAGTAGTTTCCCTGAATATAGTTAAATTTTTCTCCCGAAATATATTAACAGTCCTTCTGAAAAGTATTAGACATCCTTATAAAAAGTATTAGCAGTTCTTCTGAAATGTATTAGTAGTTCCCTGAAGAATTTTTTTAGTATTTCTCATGAATATACTCCCGAAATGTATTAGCAGTCTCTCAAAAAAGTATTAGTAGTTCCTCAAAAAAGTATTAGTAGTTCCCTAGAGAGTATTTTAGTAATTTTCCTGAATATAATTAAGTTTTTCTCCCGAAATGTATTAGATGTCCATGAGAAAAGTATTAGTAGTTTTTCGAAAAAGTATTAGTAATTTCCTATAGAGTATTTTAGTGGTGCTCCTGCAAAGTATTAGTTTTCTTAAAAAATGTATTAGTATTTTTCTATAAAAGTATTAGCTGATACTCGTATCATTTAGTGTTTCGTCGTCAAATACTCTCCTACTGCAATATTGATTCTGAACTACACCTGAAGAAAAAAACAGAGCAAATATTCAACCTCTTTGTTTTGTTCCATATCCTTAATGAAAAGACCCCACCCCCACCACCGCCGTACTCCGCCCCCTTCTCTGTCTTCTCCATAAAAGTTTTGTTTCCTTTTTATTTCCCCCCTTTTTTTGCACGTAAATTTAGAATAACAAGATCTTTTATGTATTTTTATATTTTCTTTTTTGTTTTGTGAGTAGGCTGGTATTTTTCGGGACGGCGGAGGGGGAGAAAGGCGGCGGAGAGAGGAAACTGTGGAATTAAGCAGCGGCGAGTGTGAGCAGCAGCAGCAACATCATACCATTTTTTTTATTTTTTTCGCAGATATCCGGGTCACTTCTGCGAGATGGGTAGGATACTTAGACCCGTCTAACGGATCTAGATCCGTGATCCGTTAGACGGTCTGACAGGAGACTAGCCCTAATATATATAAACTAAAGAGAGAGCTTACAAACACCTATTAATAAAACAATTTCCACTAACCAAAAATAAATCGAATAATAGGTACAACACCATCATGTCCCATTGTGTAGCACACAATTATCTAGAGTCATCTGAGAGCACCAACATCTACTAAACTAAAAGCATGCTAGAACATCACTTGACTTGAACTTCCTAAAGGAAATGTTTGAGGTTTTGAATCAAACAATGTGTATTTTTCTTGTGGCATGCAATCAAAGAAACAACGATAATTCTCGCGTTTCTTCCCATGCATTCATGTCTCCATTGGTACGTTAAGCAAAAACCACCCTTCAAACTACAGCCAGATCGATCGTCCACTTTGGGAAAAAACCCTCTCAAAATCTAACACCAAATTACAAGTATAACAAGTTGAAAAGGATCTTTATTTACAGAAAAGCTTAAATTTCTTCATCTAAATATAGCTAATAAGCATTACTGACCACTCTTTCCTTTTGAGGAAAAGAATCTGCTAAACCCGCGAGCATTTTTCTCCGGTGTGGGGTTAGATGAAGCAGAAGACGATCCTGATTTTGAGGGGCGGTGTTTTGGGTACTTTGAGCCAACCGGTGATCTCAGTAAGTTGTTTGCTTCAGAGTCGGATGAAATAAAAGTGGCATTGAAAGGATCCATGGGGACTCTGAGCCTGCTCGATGCAAATGGAACGAAGTGGCAGTATCCATTTCAGATGGATCAATATCTTGCAAATTCGTGCCGCTTATAGTTGGTTCTTCGTCAAAAGAGGTTCCGACTTTTTGAGTCCTTCCATTATTTGGGGAACTGAGAATGTCTGTTTGGGGACGCAGAGATTTCAATTGCTTACCGAGAAGAAATATGGTTTCTTGACATTCCGCCAGCTTTTCAGCTGCAGCCGCCAACTCCTTGTCCTGATATAGACGAAGATAGGTGCTTTTAGTTTTCCAGAAGCTTAACAATTGATGCGACCAAAAAATAATAATAATAATAAAATATAATAATATAATAATAAAAAATAAACAACAATATGATGAGTACGACGGTATAACTGAGAATATTAAAAAATATTGCATCCGAGAAAAACGATGTGGGTCATGCAAGATGCCATTTTACAAGATCATTGCTGAGAATTAGATATTTCAAAAGCTCTCGTACATCAACGAATTTCATAGAGTAGGAACTTGCAAATTAGAGTTGAAAATTCTACTTCATATGAGTAGCTCTAAGGGGAAAGGAATCTTCAGAATAAAAGGTTTTAGAATTGTATGAAGATTGATTTGGACACATTCGAAAAGGAGCACAGCTTCCATGGTTTAGGTAGGCTGATGCAATTGTAAAATGTAAACCATAAGAAATAAAGGCAAATATAGCATATGGTTTGCTGTGAGCCAATGAAATAAGTTACATTATACCAAGATATTGAAACAAACAGAAAGACCAAATAGAAGCATATTAGACTTGATCAAGTTTCAGCTTCAAAGCAGCTTTCTCAAGGACTTAAGGGAGGGGAGGTGCGCTAACAATCATATAGAGAGATAAAGTCCAACTAGAACAGAAGATTTCTCAAAACTCTTGGAAATTAAATAAAGAATGGTTTCCACCCCATAAAGATCACAAGTTCATATCATCTACTTTGGAATTCGGAAAATGTAAGCTGTAAGTCTCTGGACTCGAGTTCGAAAGACACTCAGAATCAGAATGCACATGCAGACTCTGTCAAAAACGAACGTTCTGACTAAATGAACAAAGCACTCTGAATTTATAAGATTTGCAGATTCGAGAGACTAGAAACACAAGGAGAATTTTAAACTTGTATCAAGGATGCGTAACAACGACTTCATTAACTTTCTAATCAAAGTGGCAAGAATAAGCAAACTTGTGCTAAAGTGAAGCACAAACTCGCTGGAGTTCTAGACACCCCAAAAAAGGGATGGAGTTAAACATCTCAATCCAATTCTCGTTGATTGAGAAAACTCTACTGACATGAAGGATTTTGAAAAAAAGTAGAAAATGTTGCAGTTGCTAAAACTCTATATAAAAACCAAGCTATATTTCAGCAGTGTGGTATCCATATTATGGAAGCAACTACTGGTGGTGTCATAAGCAAAGTTTTGATAGGAGGTCTAATAAACATGTAAGAAATAAGGTTAATAATTGTAGCAATTCTACTACTTGGGAAAGCGTCATAGTTTTATAAGCCTCACCTGACTTGTCTTATCATCATTATCAGCTGCTGCAAAACAATCATTCCTGAAATGAAAATAACAAGGTAAGCATAGTCACATTAGAGAGAACATAAATTGTTTTGAACATTATTCTCTCTTCCTAAGCAACTAAATGAAATAGATAAATGTTAGAATCCCGAGGAGATATGGACATACAGAAACTAAACAATAACGCAGCAATAACCATGCCAATAAGAAACCAGTTTCAGTCTGACAAGCATGCATGTAATTACCTATGAGGCTATTACAAGAATCAATTTAGGAAGTACAGCATGTCACTTCTTAGTTGACGTATGACAAGTCATATTTTAATGACTTTTTCCATCAATGAATTATGGCATGTAACGGAAAGCACCAGTTATAGATTTCAGAGAGCACTATTGAAATCTGAATGCGCAATCCAAAGGCCAAATCAATTTACTACTGAACTATGGAGGTGCCAATTTGTTGCTACTTTCTTACTCTCATGTGCGTGTGGGTACAGATGGGAGTGGGGCGAGGAGGGGCTCTGAATTGTATGAGCTACATTTAGAATGTAAAGGATATTAAGAATTGGAGCATAACAAAAATAGCTCAAACTATAGAGCCACTAAGCACTGTGTAAAGTTTTGTGGAATTATTACATTTGTAATAATAGAGCTCCTAAAAAATGTCAAGCCTGCATTAAGAACAACTAATATAACATTTTTAGGCCTCATTCCAAAAAGTTCTACAATCCATTAAAGAGGTGGGGGACACAGGAGGAGGAGAAAAAGTGTTTATGTATAGCCTAAATGCTTGTTTCATAGATTTAGTTCTCGGGTGTATAAGAACAGCTTGAAATAATCTTTTCGTACATCTGCAAAACCCTAAAGCCCTTTTTGAAAAACAGACTAGAACTATCTATGTCAAACATTTCAAAAATTATGTGCAGAAACACCTACAAAAATAAGGGAATTATTTAATACCTTTCGAGCTGCTCTTGAAGTTCTTTGCATCTGTTAAGTGCCTCTTGGTGACTTCTTCTCTCCTCCTGTAGCTCATTATCTAAACTTTCTATTCTCCCCTGGAGGATATCTACTTCATTCTTTAATTCATCAGCCCGTGTTTCAAGTGATCTGTACGATTCAGCCATGCATTTCAGCTGTGTCTCAGCCAAGCTGTTGGACTTCTGAGCTGATGTTAGTACTGACTTTACCTCGGCGAGAACCTGTTCTGTTTCAGTAACTGAGACTTGGTGTTTTCAAAGTTCTCCATGCATCTAGCAAGCTCAACCGCCAGATTATCCTTGTCCATTTTCAATTGTTCAAACTCCTCCAATGAACATTTCCATGAAGTGGCTGTTGATTCAGAGGTTGGGACAAGATTCCCGTCATTTGGAACATCAGGATCAGATGCAGA
>JABTTQ020001387.1:0-136905 GCA_016081115.2 Rehmannia glutinosa
TCTTATAAAGAAAATTATATAAAGAAATCTCATTTTTCTCTAAAATTAACTCACTTTTTTCTTTATCTCTCACACTTTTCAATACCTAACAATACTATTTATTTATCTCTCTTCATCCTCTGCATATAAGAAATTTTTAATTTCTTTAATTTATCATCGATTTTATTTTTTTCCTTTAATCTTGCTAACAAAATGAATAAAATTAGATCCATATGCTTTATATGTTTGGATTAGTTTTTCATTTTTTATTCAATTTTCTTGCATTAAACTTTATACTATTATTTTCACAAAGAATGAATATCTCTAAAAGATTATCAACACAATCATTATTTTTTTCTCTACACGCGTCCAATTTTTACCTTAAAAGAAATTCTCACCACTATTCACTCATAAAATGAAAATAAACGGGATAAAAGTACAAGCAATCACAACCGAGTTTTTGCTTTTCGTTTTTCCATTCTTATGAGCCCAAACTAGCCCTCTATATAAGTTTACTCAAAGTTCTAATCAGAATATGTGATACTTGACTAGAGATTGATGTTAAAAGTTTGTTTGAACTTGATTTATTGAGCATTATAGATTTCATCTGACCTAATTTTTTGATAAACTCAAAAATTGACTTTGGCTCGACTCAGTTGATTACAAAAAGAAGATAAAATATGATTAATATTGTCGAATCCTCAAGTTCAAATTGTGTTTTGCTTGATTTTAAGTTATTGGACCTAGACGACACTATTTGTTCACTGTGGACAAGATATTGAAAATCCAAGTTTCGATAATACTTATCCGACCAACTGATCAACTTGTTTAAACCTCAACTAAATTGCATATTTGGTTCTCTAAATTATATCGAGTTTCACTTCCATCTATTAATTTAGGGGTGTGACAAAATATGACACTAACTTCTAATTTGTTGGCTTAATTGCAAAACGAGGACACTAACTATACCCAGTGGTAGAGAATGACACTAAGTTTAGGCTTTCAATTTACGACAATAACTTCAAAATTTTGGCGAAATTGAGGACAAATTGAGCCTGAATTGCCCAATTCGAGCTAATTTTCACTTGCACTGTAATGTTGGGCCCGAGTTACCCAAATTTAGGCTAATTGCTTATGCAACGTAAAATAAGTCTAAATATTATTTTAAAATTTTACAAATAAATATGAAAATCTTAAAGCAATTTAAAAATTTACAAATTAGCAAGTTTAATCTAAATGTATGAAATAAATTTGATAAATATGTATGAATAAAAATTAACAATTAAAATGTAAATATAGAAAATAAATCTGGAAAATAAGAAAAGTAATATTATAAAAAAATATTTAATAAATCTAAAAATAACTAAAAGAAGTTTGAAAATGTGAAACAAGATTTAAAAAATATTTAATATATGTAGAATTACCAAATAAATTATGAAACTATTTGAATAAATCCAAATAAACATTATTTATTAAATCTAATATTTATTTAAATATTTAAACATCAATTAAAGTAACTTAAAATTACAAATTAAAATTTTAAAGTCTTAAATAAAACTGAAAATTATTTTAGTTAAATTTAATAAATATTTTTTATTTCTTTAAGTATTTACCCACAAGGTTGTTTTCCCCCGAGGGTTTCCACGAGGGTGGGTTTTACCTTGGGAGGTTTTAACGAAGCCCCAACTTTCCGCTACATGATAGTCTTCTGATCAAGACTTTTTCCTTTCTTTATGCATATTTCCATTTATTCAAAACAAATATATATTGTTTATAAAAATATACTTATAATAGACACGTAACTCAATTTAGTATTTACATTTACATATACGTTCTCCTCTCCCTCCCTCCCCCCAAAAAAAAAAAAAAAAAAAAAACTCTCTCCCCATATCCTATCAATATTTTTCATTGTTGCAGGGTGTTTCTTAAAAAATGCTAATCTGATACTTTTAGTTTGTTGGATATTCATTGCTCTGCAAATAATATTTCACAAGATTAAAGTCTAATTACATAAATATTTAAAAGGAATTATAAATTTTAAACTTACACCGTCATGCAAAACTGCAAAAATTATTTTGAACATGCAATATGATTGTATGGCATCGCAACATGATTTTGTAGAGTTTATTCTTGAACGGCTTTGCTGAAAATTAGTCATTTTTCTCCTAGAAATAAAGTCAATTACTGTCGTATCTTGGCATTCGTTTCTATCTTATCTCTCCTAATTTCTGAAGTAATGTCTGATGAGTCTACAGTTGAAACAATACATGGGGAGGGACTCATACTTGAGAGGGGGAACCAGTTTACTTCCCTGGACACTTATCGTAAAGACATGGTTCAGTGGCTTCGTCATGTCAATCAATATTTTGAAACGAGGGAATTTGCCGAAAAGACCTTCTATGGATATATCCAGGATTTTAGGCTCCTTGTCTAGCAAGGGATTGGGTTGAGGAAGTCTTCATACGGGCCACTGGAACATGGTATGCTATAATCCAGAATGCAGCGTTATGGACTTTCGCCATTGGTGGTTGTTCGTTCTCCTCTAATATTCTGATCGCGAAAATACCACTCGCGTAAATGGTTGGTTTTCCAAGACCCATTATCTGTCATCGTTATTTGCAAAATGGAACAAAATCAGATCGGCTCCCCATTCCCTAGCGATAACATTATTTTTGGGCTTTCAATTCCGAAATCCTAGACATTTTATCCATATCGTATTCACGGGGTTTATTTGTATTCAGTTTTAATTGATCTTTTATTTATTTTTCTTTATATAATTAAAATCACAAATTTGGTTAGAGTGTTTAGGATTTATTTTCTGTTATTTGTGACGCACGACAATTATTTTCCGGCTAAGTCTTTTTTGAGAGACGACTTATGGTTAATTCGCCGCCCTACGGTTGATCTCGTTCTCTTGCAAGGATCGTTATATTTTCATAGGTGTTTAGCAATTGAACAAGGCATATTGGTATTGTTACCTGGCATATAAATAACAAGCAATAATGAAGCATAATATTACTTGTTAGCATGCAATACTCAATATCTACATACACAATCATTTTTTTTTTCTGAAGCATTCATGGTGTTTAAAAGCAATATAACAATATTACACAAGCACCAAATCATATCTTCATAGGCAAATTGTTGCGAGTTTGTTTATCCCCATAACTTTTTCAGAGTAACAACATCTGAAGTGTAATCATGCAATACAAATGCATATTACATGCAAGCTATTTATAATTATATTGTGTAAATTGCTAGCATTATATAATGGCAACTATATTTGAAACCTAAATAACACAAGCAATCATTTTTTTTTCTAGAAGCATTCATGGTGTTTAAAAGTAATACAATACTACACAAGTACCAAATCATATCTTCATAGAAAACGTAAATATGCAAACATGTTGGCTTACATATGCAACGTATAAGTTAATAAATAACATGTTTAATAGGGTAAAATAACATAACAAAGTAGTTACAAAAATGGAAGGAGATTAGAATCAAATCTTTTTCTCTCCCTCTCTCTCAATCTCACATGATCTCTCTCTCTCTCTCTCTCTCTCACGCAGATTCTATTTTTCCTCCATTGCCAGACCTGCAAATCTGAGAAAATTGCCATTAATAAAAATCTGAGAAAATCTCATTCACCTCCATTGCTAGACCTGCAATCATCAAAAACACCGAAAAATTGGTGTGAGAATATGATGACATCAAATCCATAGGAAGAAACATCAACAATTATAGAATATTTTGCAATAGCCAATGATGAATAATTGAGTTTCGATAGAGAAATCAAACTAGGTTTTGTAAAATTCAAATCTTAAAATTGTAAAAATTGCAACGAAAAAGATGATGTTCCTATGCTTATAAATTTCCGCGTTGGAGACGGTGTGCAAAAATACTTTGGGAACACTGCATAAACTACTATAAGATGCTGCATAATTGAAACTATGCAACAAACATCAACTAACTATACATTATCTAGAAAGTATTTATGGAGTGTAAAAAACTAAATATATAATACATATACCCAACTATGCAACGCATTGTAAATTATGCAGCAAAATCATTTAATTTTGCATTATCTAGAAATTATCTATGCAATGTGAATAACTAAAATATGCAGTACATTATACTCAACTATGTCTTATTGTCATAAAACAATGCAACACAAACAACTAAATATGCATTATCTAATAGCTATTTAAGCAGCAAAAGAACCCACATGTTCCGAAAAAAATAAAAATAAAATTTAAAAAAAAACTGCTTCCAAACATAGCGCCATTAAATCCGGCAGTTACAATCCCACCCTATAAAAACGGTTTCATAAAGTCAAATTTTACCAGAAAAAACCGATGGGATAATAGAAAAGTACATTATACCCTTATTTGCATTAAAATAAATGTGAAAATATCCAAAAAATCAGAAAAATTACAACCCTTAAAAAACAAATGGATGGATAAGATTAGTTCATCTTGTCTCACCTAAGGAGACCGCACTTCCTAGGTGAGACAGTGTGAACTCATCTTACCCATAACCCATTGATCTTAAAAAATGAAGGGATGTGATTAATTCAGTTTTTTTTAATTTTCCTTAATTTTCGCTGATTTTAAGGGTAAGGTTATAATTTTGTAATTCAAATTAGTGGTCCCAGCAGGATTTCTAGTATGTTTGACTTTTTGAAACTATTTTTTTGGGGTGAGATTGAAACTGCCGGATTTAGTGGCGTAATTTAAGGAAGCAATTTTTTTTCCAAATATTTTTATTTTACAGTATAGTTAAGGTTCCTCTACTGCTTAATTAGCTATTAAATAATGCATATTTAGTTGTTTTATTGACACTATTTTATGACCACTGCATATTTTGTTTTGGGATGTTACATAATATACTGCATATTTAGTTATTTCACACTGCATAGATAGTTTCTAGATAATGCATATTTAGTTGACTTTGCTGCATAGTTTATGACGCCTTGCATAGTTGGGTATAATTTACTGTATATTATTTTTTTTACGCTGCATAAATAGTTTTCAGACAATGCATATATAGTTGATTTTTGTTGCATAATATCAAATATATAATTTCATATAGATATATGCATTGTTTCATAAGTATCTATGCATCGTCTTATTCGTGAAAAATATAATTTTTTAAGAGTTGATGTTAATGGCTAGTTTCGAGTTCTCCATCAATGTCTACACCATTGATGCTCTTGGATAGAGTTTTTTCTATGACTAATGATTAATCGTCATGATTCGAACTCACATGTTCGTTGTTTTTTCATTTGGAACAAAAATCACATCTTCTTCACTGTTTTATTTTTCACAGTTCGAATTCTTCAAATTTGCGTTAATGGAGGAATTGTGTGTGTGTGTGTGTGTGTGTGTGTGTGAGAGAGAGAGAGAGAGAGAGAGAGAGAGAGAGAGAGAGAGAGAGAGAGAGAGAGAGAGAGAGACGTGAGATTGAGAGATGCATGAGAGAGAAAAATATTTGATTCCATTTTTGTAACTACCTTGTTATGTTATTTTACACTATTACCCTTCTGGTGGGCCAAGTCTAAGTTGGGCTCAACACAGAGAGCCCCAAAGCTCGATAACAAAACCAAAGGCATTGTTTGTTTATGTTTCCAAGAGCCTCTTTCCATTTTCCAACTATTCATAAAATTGGAATCATGTTTGTCCATAAAATTTCCAATGGAATCATCATTTTCATTTTATATTTTTCACATAAAATAATATCTCAAACATATACACTACCCTACATCACTCATCAATTACTATTATCATATTTTAACCCAATTATACATGTGGGACCCATCACTATCTACTTAAAATATTATTATTTTTAAATTATATCTATCTAATGGGACCCACCACCTACAATCTTACAAATATAATATTATATATTCAAATTAAAATATTGAAAGTAGACCCAACCACTATCAATTTTTCAATTATTATATAAATAAAATAATATTTCAAAACTACTCAACCAAACACAATATCATTTCCAACCCTACATAAAACACATTTAAATTCATTCATCGAAACATAATTCTAATTTCCACACGAAAATCAATAAATTCTCAAAATTCTATTTTCAACTCTAGAAAGTAGAAATGGACCATGAAAACATAAACAAACAGGCTCAAAGCTTTACTCAAGTCTCAAGTCTCAAGTCTCAACTTGTTTTTGACCATAAAAGCGCTTTTATTTTTATATACTGAAAATAGAAACGTGATAGGCTGAAAGGCTTACGCGATTACCTCGTTCAAGCAGGCTCCCACTTATAAATTAAAAATTCGACCGTTGGGCTTTATTTTGGTCCAATTCTTTATTCCAACGTTCTGTTTCTCACTCTCTCTCTCTCTCCTTCTCTCTACTCTTTCTTCTTCCCCGCCGTCCGTGAAATTCCTACTGTATTTTCAATTTCCTGTTTTCATTACTTAATATTTTATCAGCAAATACATTGTATCTGCTTTTTTCAGTCTATGCAATGGGGAAACGTAAATCCCCCGAAAAAGCTTCCGACCGCGAAAAGAAATGGGATAAAGTTTTCAACGCGTTAGTAAAATTGTCCCAGAATCTGCAGAAAGATAGGCATTTTCTTGAAGACAGAATCAAATCCTTGCACGAGGTTATTTATAAGGTAAAATTCCCGTTTCTTTCGTCGGTTTAGTGAAGTTTAATCTTGCCTGTGGAAATTTAATTAGGGTTTTGAGTATTGTGGATGATTGGGGATTTTTTTATGCAGATGAAGATGGAGCAGAAAGTTGAGTCTGTGAAAGCGGAACTTTTGTTGGGTTTGAAGGAGAGGGAGGCTTTCATTTACAAGCATAGATATGGTTAGTTTTTCTTTTCTTTTTATTTGTTTTTATCCGAAAAAGAATAAGTATGTATTTCTCATTCTATTTTCTGTTTCCACCTTCAAGACATTTAGATTATGCTTAGACCATGGGATTTAGTTAGGAAAAGTTAAATGAAAACTAAAATGGATATAATATTTTTTTTTATGTATTTTTGTGAAAACACCCAAATGGATGAGGGTTATGGCAAGATCCCCAACCTGTGTATTAACTGAAAAATGTATAACTTATAAAGTAAATTTATATGAAAGATTACATTAACTGAAGCTAGAAAACAATTTTCCTTACTATTTTCTTTAGTGAAGTCCAAGTTCATAGCATTAGTTTTTTTTTCTTTTTCTTTTTAATTTGGCCTTCATGATTTTCTTGTAATTTATCTTTCTGTTGGATTTTTCTTAAGTATAGCTGAACACGTGTGACTTGTGTTAAGATCAACTGAAGTTAGGAATTGTTTTAATAGAAGAGTTTTATTCATTATGGAATATGGACATCGCTTGCATATATAAACTTAGTAGAATGACACTACACAGTCAAACTACTGGAGTACTCTCCTGTTGGATATGCTATCGCAAACCCCAGAACAATGTTACGCTCTAGGTTTACGGGAAGGCAAATTTGGCCAATTAGATGCTCACCATTTTAACAATTTCCTCAAGAAAGTTAGGCAAAAGTTTTGCCAGAATGTTCAAACTTTCCATTTGGTACAAACATATTGAACAACACAGACAACCCAACTTGAGCAATCATTAGTTATCTAACTGTACTATGTTGAAGCAAATATTGTAACCCCCTTTTATTTTATTGTAGAAGTGTAGGAACATTAAAATAAAATGGTTTTTGGTCTCTTAAAGTGACTGGTAGAGTCGCTTACTTTTGCATCTCATATTCTTTTGTCTTCCACAAGCTTTTTGCGATTGTGTAAGCATGACATTTACTTACTGTATTTGATGTGTACTGCAACTGCATCTTCAAGAGAGGTATGAAAGTGTTTTATGTTGAGAAAGGCTCACAGAAAGCAAAACAACGAGTTTTAGATACACTCAGCATGCTCATGCTGATCAGCTCTTTCATTCACCTTTTATTTTATGCAGTTTTTCCTGTAACCTGAAATTTATAAGTGAACATTTATGGTTTTATTAGTTTATTCTTTTTCTTATATTTATATCTTGTTTTTGTGAAATGTAGAGAATGCGGACGATGATTTGGCTGACTTTAGAGAATGGTTTGATCATCTCTCTCAGAAATGTGCGGAGACAAAAGTATGCCCTGTACTTTTTACTTGTTTGATGGTTCTCTAGTTGCGATATATTTATGTATGTGTGTGTGTGTATATATATATATATATATATATATATTGATTTTTTTACTATATATGCAGGATATTTCAGATGATGTTAGTAATAAAGGGGAAGGCTCACGAAACAAGGCACTTCAAAATGAGGTGAGGAAGCTGAAAAGTGAAATTGACAAATGTAAATTGGATAAGAACATTGAGATTTCTGCTCTCTTGGCGGAGAAGAATTTTATATGGAACCAGTTCGAAAAAATGGAGATTGACTTGAATAAAGAAATAAGGAAAAAAGATGAAGAAGTTAAACATGCAAATGAAAAGGTGCAGTTACTTCTAAACAGAGCAGAGGAATTACAAATGTCAAATGACAAGTTAAGAATCGACTTCACCAAGATGGAATCTGAATCAGTTCAAAAGAGTGAGGAAATCTTCAGGCTTTTGAAGGAAATTGAACTCTTAAAGTCCAGATCGGGATCAGCGCCACCGTTATTGCGCCCCTGTAGGACGGGTGCAGCATCCCAAAGGGGAGGAGAGAATAGTACCAGCGATGGAGGGGTTATAAAAGTGAAGAAAGAATCAGATCCTTCGCATACTTCTGAGAAGGTGACTGTCTTATTGGTGCTTTAGTGTCCTTGTACTCACCTATGTTAGTTTTTAATTTTCAAAGGTTATTTTGATGATCTAAACTTGCTTCTGTGGTTCATGGAATGTTTTTCTTGGACACATTTTTGAATTTGGCATAGCATACGACTGACTGCATATGATCGAAAAGAAACTTAATTGATGAGGTTGAAAACACGTTGTTATTTGTAGCCCTCAAGTGTATTGTGTTGGTTTTGTTAAGAACTGATTAAATTCTTGAAGTTAACTTAAGAATTTTGAACTTCATATTTGCATATTATTACTGGCAAGTGCAAATCCAGTGATTTCTCTGCTTCGCCAATCTAGTTCACAATTAGTATTTTGATTGCAACTGGAGAGGGTAAGGCCTTGTCTTTTGCAAGGTTTAGTAAATGTAGTGGTGTGGTTTGGATCGGAAATAGGTGGTTCTTATAGTCTGCATATGGAGCTGGGAAAATGGACTGGACTTATGCCGCTGACACTCAGCATATGAGCTCTGGTCCACTCAATTTGCCAGTAATAGGAGTGTGACCTGAAAACTGAACTACTGAATTTTCTAGTTTTGTGAAGTTCGTGTAGATTGAGAATGCCAGCTGACGAAAATTGCATTGTTTTATTACCTTCAGTTGCACGTTTTTGTGAAATAATTCATGTAAACTCGGAAGATATGTTGAATGCTCCTTGAGGTGCTGAGTGCTGATGCATAGTGTACAGGTGAATTCTTGTGTTGTAATTGTTTGGGATAAGATGAACGTAAGAAGAGGCTTGTGCAAGGGTGTTTTTATGTTCCCAAGTTGAGGTTGATGATTTTGATGTGCAAGATCTCACGAGTGTCAGAAGGTGTTGTGATGACTTAAAGACTGCTCTGTGTAGATCGGAAGAAAAAGGTTTCAGACTAGTCATCATGAGGAAACTCCTCGTTAACTTTTTGTCTTGAGGAACCTTCTTCTAGGTTTGCATCATTCAGAATCCAGAATGGAACTTCTTTTTCGACATTTTAAGTGTGATTTGCTTAAAGTATATAATGTCCATTGAAGGATTATCGATTCACTGCATCCTGCATTTTATCACTTCAAAGTCATTTTTCCAGAGGCCTTTCTTGGGCAGATCAACACCATCTCCTCGTTGTCGAGAAACTGAAAGCCTTCTGTAGATTTTATTTTTTTGTGTGAAATATGTTAAATTTAGAATTTGTTAGAAAACGATTCCGGTGGCCAATTCTGTAAGTTGTCTCTCATTGTCTGATTCTGTTTATTTCGTAATTGGTACAACAACAACAACAACAACAACAACAACAAACTAAGCCTTAATCCCACTACGTGGGGTCGAATTTATCTTACCGATCATATCGCGCCATCATCGTACGGTCATAAGCCATATTTTCGTTTATTTCTAGGTATAACATGTCATGTTTAATAGCTTCTTTCCAAGTCTTTTTAGGCTACCTCTTCCTCTTTTGATTTGTGTGAGTGATTCTCTACCTTCTAAACGTCGCACAGTGCATCTAAAGGTCTCCTATAAACATGTCCAAACCATCTTAATCGTGTTTCTCTAATTTTCGCGTCTATTGGTGCTACTCCCACTTTGTTTCTAATGTGTTCATTTCTTATTCTATCTAATCTAGTGTGTCCGCACATCCATTTTAGCATTCTCATCTCTCGCTACCCTCATTTTTTGTTCGTGTTCATATTTAGTCGCCCAACATTCGCTCCATAAAGTATTGCGGGCCTTATGGCCGCTTTTATAAAATTTTCCTTTCAATTTTAATGGTATTTTACGGTCACAAAGGATAGAAGATGCACTCCTCCATTTATTCCAACCCGCCGGATCCTATGTGTGACATCTTTATTGATTTCTCCGTTCTCTTCAATTATAGATCCTAAGTATTTAAAACTCTTTGTTATACTCACTTCATGTCCATCAATTTTAACCTTCGTCTCATTGTTCTGTTGTTTTTACTAAAGTGGCATTCCATGTATTCTACATTTTAGCCTACTTATAGTAAAACCTTTTGATTCGAAAGTGCTTCTCTCCAAACTTCCAATTTTCGTTTACTCCTTCCCCTTGTTTCATCAATTAAAACTATATCGTCGCAAATAACATACATCCAGGATGGATTTTTGTAAGTGTTTAGTGATTTCATCAATTATTAGGATAAAAGGTACGGGCTTAGAGCGGATCCCCGATGCAAACCTATAGTGTTTGGGAATTCACTAGATATTCCTGTTGGTGTCGATACATGTTGTTATACTATCATACATATCTTTTATGGCATCTATGTAAATTTATTTTTATTCCTCTTTTTCCAATACGCACCACATTATATCACGGTTGACTCTTATCGTATGCGCTTTTCAAGATCAATAAAAACCATATGTAAATCTTGTTTTCTCTCGTTATATTGTTCACATAAACGCGTCTAATTAAGTGTATAGCTTCAATTGTGGATCTTCCCGACATGAAGCCAAATTGATTATCTAATATACTAGTTTCATTTCTTATTCTTGCTTCTATAACTCTTTCCCATAGTTTCATTGTATGACTTATTAATTTAATTCCCCTGTAATTTGCACAATTTTGTATATCCCCTTTGTTTTTATATATAGGTATCAATATACTTTTTCTCCATTCATCGAGGCATTTTCTTAGTTTTTAGAATAACATTAAATAATTTAGTAAGCCATGCAATCCCAACTCCACCTAAACATTTCCACGCTTCAATCGGTATATCATCTAGGCAATGCTTTTTGCGGTTTTCATTTTGTTTAGTGCTTTTTCTGTTTCATGAAGTTGAATTCTACGATAAAGGTACGGTTTCTATTCGATTCAGATTGGCTAGTTCCCTAATGTGATTTCATTCCTCTTCGGTTCATTAAAAAGATTATTGAAATACCTCTTCCATCGATCTTTTATTTCCTCGTCTTTCACTAAAATGTTTTCATTCTCATCTTTTATGCATTTAATTTGGGTTAGATCTCTCTTGTTTGTTTTTCTCTAAATTTTGCTATTTTATATATATCTTTCTCTCCTTCTTTAGTATCTAGTTTTTTTATAGAAATCTTCATATGCCTTGGTTTTTGCTTCATATATTGCTCTTCTTACTTCTTTTTTGGCGTCTTTATATTTTAAGGTTTTCTTCGTTTTACAGAATACAATACTTTGTAACTAGTTCTTTTTCCTTTACCTTTTCTTGGATTTCTTGATTCCACCACCATGACTCTTTATTCCATTTATTACCATTTGACACCCCTAATGTTTCTTTTGCGATCTTTTTTATTTGAGTAGTTACATAGTTCCATGTTTCATCGGCTTTGTCTTCCACTTTCCAATCAATGGTTTCTACTAGAGATTTGACAAAACTATCTCTTTTTTCTATATTCTTTAAGTTCCACCACTTAATTCTCGGTATGTTAATTTTCTTTCTCTTTAAGTGTATGTTAATAAGTTTGATATCCAAAACTAGTAGTCTATGTTGGGTGGTGAGGCTTTAGGTATTACTTTGTAATTTTTGCATATTTTTCTGTCGTTTTTTCTGGTTAGAAAGTAGTCAATTTGTGATTTGTTAGGACCACTTTTAAATGTGATTAAATGTTCGTCTCTTTTTTAAAGAAGGTATTACCTATAATAAAATCATAGGCAACTGCAAAGTCTAGGATGGTTCTACCCTCATTGTTACGCGAGCTAAAGCCATATCCTCCATGGACCCTTTCATAATCTTCATTATCATTCCCAATATGTCCATTTAAGTCTCCACCTATGATGACTTTTTCATTTTGAGGGATTGATTGCATTAGAGTTTCTAAATCTTCCCAAAATTTAGCCTTAGTAGCATCATCTAATCCTACTGAGGTGCGTATACACTAACAATATTTATAAGTTCGATTTACCTACTACAATTTTAAGGGATATGATTCTATCTCCTTTTCTAGTTACTCCTACTACTTGATTTATGAAGAGAGGATCTACTGATGATACCCACCCCATTCCTAGTTCTATCCTTTCCACTATACCAAAGCTTATAACTTTGTAGTATCTAGTGTCTTAGCCTTCTCGCCTACCCATTTAGTCTCTTGGATACACATAATATATATGTTTCGTCTTTTCATAATATCTACGAGCTCTATAGTTTTACTGTCGAGTACCTATGTTCCAATTGCCAATTCTATACTTTCTAATTTTCTTATTATCATTTGTGTTCCTCTTATTAGTGTGTGAGGACTCTTGTGTATTTTTCACTACATCCAAGCCCTTATGGAGGTGTAGCGGTCCTTGCCAAGACACCGCAGTCGGACCCTGCGGCGCACTCCTTACGGGGAGCATCCTAGCCTTATCACGATGTCTTATATGATCTATACCATAAGGAAATGACAAGAGTTTTACGATGGCTGTCGACCTAACGCAACCCTCCTCCTTTATCCGGGCTTGGGACCGGCAACATATAGACGGGTTGCCCTGTCTATATGCAGGCGGAGTTTTATTTCGTAATTGGTAGTTTGATTTTTTTTTTTGGGTGTTCATGGTAATGTTTCAGAAATGAAGGTTCTCTGCTTGATTTATTTCATGTAATTGGTTGTTTGATTTTTTTTTTGTTTTGGTGTTCATGGTAATTCTGAAATGAAGGTTCTCTGCTTGATTTATTTCCATATGATGGATTCTCATGGTCAGTTTTGGCATCTTGGTAAACATTTTTGGATTCTGGCCTGTTCAAATTTTCTTTTGGGAATCTTGTAAAATTTTCTGCTACTATTTTATTGAAAATCCTTTTCTATTGGGAATTGTCCTTCAATTAAGTTGCTTTAGGTTTTCTTGTAGCATTGAGTAATGAAGGCTTCTAATGTAAATCACATTTTGTAAATCTGCAGATAGCTCATAAAAAGCAAAGTGCTCATAAGTCAACTGGTGGAAAGGCTCCTAGGAAGCAATTCATTACAAAGGTCTCTTCCCCTGACTGATCTCTTTTTTTCCATTTAATTCATGCATGCAAAATTATGTGCTCCAGCATAGGAAATGACCGTAGTGAATAACTTAACTCCTATTAATTCATGCATGTAATTATGTGCTCCAGCATAGGAAATAACCGTAGTGAATAACTTAACTCCTAGGAAAATACCTTCACGTCTCTGCATCTTTTCTCCATCATCCTCATCTACTTGAAATTATTCAACCTGTTAATCTTTTGGACCTCAACTGACGGCATAATTTGGTGAAGACAACTTTGGATCCAACAAAATATTTGAATTTGTAACACTGAACAACTCTCAGAAAAAGTAACATCTTCATAAGAAAACTTTTGGCAGGATAATAATCTTCTATCTTCTGCGAAAATTCCGCGCCTTCTTATTTTCCATTTATTTCATGCATGGTGGGTTATACCCTGTACATGGGATGAACAAGGTATTATTGAGGTGGTGGAACAGAAAAATTTAGAGATGGAAATAATTGTAAAAAGAGAAATACGAAGGTGGTTTTAGGTCATCAGCCAAATGGTGAGTTTGTGAAACATGGACAAATTAGGAATTGATTATACCTCAGCTGGTTGAGCATTTGTAACTCACGTCATTGACCTGGGATCAAATCTCATCAATCCCACCCCTCCCAAGACCTTGTACTAAAAAAAAAAGCAAAAAAGACATGGACGAATTGGTCCTGGAGAAGTTAAAGAGAAAAAGGTTAATTATGAAATGGAAAGATTTGTTAGGAGAAAGTGAGATTGTTTTAGGTGGAACGGAGGGTTTAGGTCCCCACACAAGGGGGCTATAGGCAGTGAAGTATGAGTTTAACCGATTCGTTCTCCCCCCTTGGTTGGCCTTTGCCGGTCACTAGAACGAGTAAGAATCCCCTTTTCTGTTTTCAATGCGCATGTTCAGCCTAGAGGGGTAGCAAGCTTTCATTTTCACATTTTTTTTTGGTTTTCATTGTTGTTGGGCTGTATATATCCCATTAATTAGCTTTAATGGAGTTTTGATTCATAAGTTCATATGGTTTGTGCAGGGCAGCAGTAGTAGTTCAAAAAGAAAAACAGTTGATGTTATTACCATTGAAGATTCTCCGAAACTCTTCACATCCTCCTTCAAAATTCCTAAATTGAAGTCTTCATCGTCTCCGAAAATAGTTTGATCCCCTCCTCCTCTGCCGCCAGCTTTTCCGGCAGGGTCCTTTGGGAAGGTTAGCTGTGTAATTTGTTTATTTTTTATTTTATAATTCACCAATTTGTGTATGTCTAATTATCTAATTCTTCATTGTTGTATTTGTAACTTACACTATTAAACAAACATTTATGTATAGTTTGAGGTGTAAATTTCTTGCACTGTTGTACTCTGTCTGGAGTTGGTATTTGGGACTGTGATCTTCTAAACTACTTTGTGTCATTTTGTAAAAACTCAAGTTTCATTTTATTTGAGGGATGGTGATAGTTTCAAATTCATAATAACAAAGTCGGTGCACTTAATTTCTTGGATAGTTTTTCGATTCTTTTGACTGAAACATCCCAAAAAAGAATAGCTCCAAGTCATTGTAATTTAAAATTATCCAAAGAAGTCTATTATTTGCTATTTTGGACTTGAAATTCTTACTTCTCTTTTATCCACATTCTATAAATCATAGCTTATGCTATCGAAATTCTGCATCTGTTACGGTTCCTGTTTTAAAATATCGGTGAATATTATATTTTTAATCCGTATATTAGGGGAAAATATAGCGTCCTACGTTTTACATGATTCTGGAAATAATTTTCGTTTAAAACACAAACAATAAAAATTCATGCACATTTTCGTAACAAACTTTGTCACGTTAATAGAACCATATCTGAAATTGCATGTAACCAATTATTTTCAGTAATTAAATGAAATTTTAGTAATTCTCAATTTTTTAGTTTTTTGATAGGACGAGATTTTCAGGACCATATTTATAATTTTTTCAAAATTCTGGGCTATCTCATAAATTGATGGGACTAAAATTGCATGGTCCAATCTATGATCTGTTACAATTCCACCTTTAAACAACATTTTGATTCTATTTTCTTAAATTCAATTCCAGTTGCTTTCGGAGTTGTAATATTTTCTGAATTGGTTTATATGTTGAGCAAAATATTTTCGGAAATAATTTACAAGCTTTAGAAAACACGGTACATATTATATTAATTAAAGTAGATGAGTAACACAAGCAAACAAATTAATTTGTAAGAAAAGTAGATGCACACGACTTATGTATCCGAGTTTGTTCAGAAAGCGTGCCACCCACCAGGCACGTTTCAACTGAAATTCATATTCTTCCCATACCCATCAGTCACTCAAACATTTATTGCAACAATCTCAATCAGACCTCATCATTTTCCACGAGAATTTCTTTCTCATTAATATGATTGATATAATTAAGTAATCATTTTTCAAAAATTGTGTTTTTATATTTTGATGCGTCGCAATCCAATAAAGGCTTATTAGGGGTATTATTAGGGGTATGTATGTCCAAAGAGTCAACATGACTTATGATTATGATTAAGCTTAGGCTAAATTCGTATAGGCCCAAAGACTAGTAAGTTCATGAAACCTAAATGAATATTAAAAGTAAGCACATTAATAGCTTGTTTGGTATAACTTTGTAAATAGGCTCTATAAACCCATTTCTTATTTTGGTGACAAATCTAGAATCGACTTTTGGAAAAGTCACCTATTCAAAAAATTAATTCAATAAAAGCTTGAATTAAAGGATTTTTGATAAATCACTTAATAAGAAAAGTGCTCTCAAACATGCACTAATCTTAAATGGTCTGTGCACCATTTAAGATATGCTATTTAATTAAAAAAAGAAAGTATTCTCTTTCTCTCATGTTTATACGAACTTGAACATTGGAGGAGTATCCGGCTAACCCCGAGAACCTTTGTCCTTTTGTTTGTAGCAAGTAGGGCTCCAATCTGTTAGTTACTTTTGACGAAAAGAAAATACTTAGATGGTATTTGCCTAATCTTATAAACACTTGAAAATATTTTATAAGATGTTTGAAAGCTCTCAAAAAGTGTTTAGTAAAATTATATAAAAAAGATCATTAGGATCATATAAGCAGTTTCTAAAAAATTTACGGGACCCAACTTATTTTCTTAATCTTGAAAATAAGAGCTAATAAGGTTTCTTAAATAAGCTCAGCCCAACACCCTCTTGGTCAATTTTTTGAAGTAAAACTAAAATTGATCACATCAATCCTCCACTTCACAAATACACATCAATGCATATGATAAATATTAATATACATATACATATATATAAATAAATGAATAAATTGGTCGGACGTGCGTTTTCGCTTTTTGGAGCCATCCACGTAACGAGTGGCGGAGCAAGGAAAAATATAAGGATGAACCGATACACAAAAATTGGGTAGGCCGAATTAAAAAAATCATATAAATCCTAACTAAAACGCTTTTTTATTTAATATTTTCTTAGTATTTTTTTAGAAAAAATGGGGTGTGTGGCGGGGCCCAAGTTGCCTTCCTCCCTTGGCAGTGCACATACCCTGTCTTGGTGGCCAAACGGGTCAGTAAATGAACTTCTATTTCAAACCCAAACACGGCTTTTGGCTTTTTCTGGAAAATGTGGGCGTGAACAAGATTGTGAAGTTGAATGTTAAGTGTCAAGAATGTTAGATGCAATAAAATTGGTGCCCTTTATTCACAGCCCCACAAATTTCTCAATCTTTTTTCTTATAATTCTTCATCCTTCCTTTTCACGCGGATGAGATCTTCTACCGCAAAAGGGTGTATCATCTACTATCACCGGCGGATCTACTTACCCCCAAACTGAAAAATTCCAACTATATTTTTTAGTAAAGAAAAAATTAATAATGAATTTGTACCCCTATTTTTACAAAAAAGTAAAAATAGAGTTAGAAAATCCAAATAAAACAATACAAATCCCAACAATAAAATTTCAAAAACTAAAAGATTGACTTAACAACTTGAATAAATAAACCATGACAAAAGTCAAAACCTACAAAACTAAAAATATCAAAAAACTAAAATCTAATAATCCGAAATTGTGTTTTGTTGTCTCTTGTTTTCTTAATTATTTTAATTTTTTTTATATATGTGCATTAATTTTTCATGTATGGTTACATGATTAACTTTTACAAAATTTTAAACAGCGTTTTGTACTATGACTTTAAATATTAAACAATATTTATATGCACATTTTTTTAAAAAAATCTATCGTACCCCCATTTCAAAAATCCTGGATCCGTTATTGTCTACTATTCCACTACACGGATGATTGACATGTCCATAAAAGTTTAGGCTTGATTTATTCTTCAACATTAATATAGTAATTTATATAGACGTGTCAATTATCAGTGCAGTAAAATAAAAGATGAAACACATTTTTGCAATTGAAGATGTCATCCGCTTTCCGTGTTCTATTTCCATACATCAATCCATGTACACTAAAACTATATATACACACACACACACAAACAATATTGTTCAATAAACTATAGAAAACAACGAAAGTACAGGATCACCTCATATATAAAACCCACCCTCAACTCTTGAATATTTCGCAAAACATCCTCTTAACTAATTAACAATGGCTCCAACAGGAAATATCTCTCTAACTGCACTAGCAGAAAAAAACGCTTTCCACCAAAAATTCATTCGAGATGAAGATGAGAGGCCTAAGGTGGCCTACAACCAATTCAGCGACGAGATTCCGGTTATATCGCTCGACGGAGTTAATGAAAACAGCGGCGATAGGGCGGAGATGTGCCGGAAAATAATAGCGGCATGTGAGGATTGGGGTATTTTCCAGGTAATTGATCATGGAATTGAGACGAAGCTTATGAACAGTATGACGCGTTTGGCTAGAGAATTTTTCGAGTTGCCTGCTCAAGAGAAGCTTAAGTTCGACATGTCTGGAGGAAAGAAAGGTGGTTTTATTGTCTCTAGCCATCTTCAGGTAGTTTTTTTTCGCAATATTTCAAATTATATAAAGTTGGGAAGGATTTTGTCACGTAACAAATGGGATTTTAATCTTGACAATTCAGGTCATCAGGTCGGGTTCGTGTTTGAATTCATGTTGATTTTGGGTTATGCTTAAAATACATCATAAATTAATTAAAATATAAAATAACTACGCTTTTAAACAAATTGGTAACATCGTCAGATTTGTGTTAGTTGTTTTCGTGTTCGGATTAGTGTTCGGGTTTCTCTCAATACTTTAGGTCAGGTCGAGTTATAGTACCGTCAGTATCAGGGATTGCCCCCTAATATATATATATATATATATATATATATATATATATATATATATATATCCAGTGAAAATATGAAGCGTTAATTAATTGTAAGAAAATCACAAATTTGGAAAGCTAGCTATGAATTTTTTGCATGAGTATTTCAATTATTTATTTGTTTTTAATTGTCAAGAAGTGTGTGTTATTAACATCGGCCATGCATGACATAACTAGTGGATTTTTTTTTTTTTTATGCGATCAAATTATCAATGAGTTGTTGATACCGGAGAGATGGAGCCAAGACGGCTGGTTGGTTGCGGTTGCCTCTCTCAACTTTATTTTTTTTTTAAATTAATGTTAAATTTTAATGTAAAGAATTTGTCCCTCCTAAAAAATAAAAACTACCCTTTATCTTCTAATTTTCATTTTCGGGCCCTGTCTATGTTAATTTGAACACATGAATCATAATAGTGGTACACTTTTATTTGTAAAAAATGTAAATGTTTTTTTTTTGAAAGGTAAAAAATGTAAATGTTAACAACTTGATTTATAATCGTAACTATAAGGGTAAAATTGGTATCACCATGGGCACGGCTATGGCAGTCATACCAGGCCTCGAACCCTCCCCCCCAAAAAAAAAAGTTAAAAAAACAGTTGGGAATTGACTCTTTTTTTTTTTTGCTGAAAAGTGTAGTTTTGGTTGTAAATTGGGGGTTCACATGCTGATCACGTGATGGTTTCCAACAAAGGGTCCAAAATTGCAATGTGGATCATATATTGGTTTTTTTTTTCGCGCGTCATGATTGTTAATAATTGAGTTTCTAATCTCGTACTATAACCTTCTCGAAATGTTTTAATAGAGACTATACTGAGAAAAAGTGTGAAAAATGTGTTTTTTAATCTATTTTTCCATTTAGGGAGAAGTAGTACAAGATTGGCGCGAAATCGTGACATATTTCTCATACCCGATTAAGGCCAGAGACTACACGAGGTGGCCCAACAAGCCCGAGGGCTGGCGGGCCGTGACGGAGGCCTACAGCGAGCAGTTGATGGACCTGGGCTGCAAATTGCTGGAGGTTTTGTCAGAGGGAATGGGCCTTGAAAAGGATGCACTGTCTAAAGCCTGTGTGGAAATGGATCAGAAAGTGGTGGTGAATTTCTATCCGAAATGCCCACAACCCAATCTCACACTGGGCCTGAAACGGCATACGGATCCGGGTACGATCACTTTGCTGCTCCAGGATCAGGTGGGTGGGCTACAGGCGACCCGAGATGGTGGCAAGACATGGATCACGGTTCAGCCCGTGGAGGGGGCTTTTGTGGTCAATCTTGGTGACCATGGTCATGTAAGTACATTTTTGGATGGATTATTGACCATTACTTTTTGTTGGCCAACATATAAATAAATAAATACAAGGGATGATTATAAAACTATCCCCTAAGGTTTTGGTTACTTTTAAAAAAAAGTTACATATGATGAGATTTTTTTTTTCAAAAAAAAAATTAGTTAAAATTTGTACGATTTTCTTTTAATTTTTTATTTTAATCCACCCCATTCTTGTGTACCGATCCACCCCAATTTTTATTTTTTTTTTCTGGTTGCGACTTTCAAAATATTGTAAAAAAAGTAGTACTACTACCTAATGCTAGGAAATCGGTTTAATATATGTGGGCGCCAGAGTGCTAATATTTATATCGTTGCAAATTCCGGTTAACTTACTAACTTCCATTAATATATTTCCTCAATCTCAAAAATTAAATATTTGATTTAATTCAAAGAGGGACCATTTTCAGCCGACCCCCTAATTAAAAGGATTGATTTTGTAATTTTGCCTCCTATTTTAAAAATCACTCAGTTCTTAAATTAATTAAGATATTATTCTTTTTGGTCCGAATTTCCAATTACTTACCGTATTTCATATATATTTCATCGGCATTTCAATCTGGAAATCAGAGTGTAATATGTACAATAATGACATTATCTTTACAGTTTACGCCCATCTAAAATTATATAACATATGTATACACGATGAATGATCAGTATCTGAGCAATGGGAGGTTCAAGAACGCGGATCATCAGGCTGTAGTAAACTCCAACTGCAGCCGATTATCAATCGCTACATTCCAAAATCCGGCCCCAAATGCCATGGTTTACCCGCTCGAAATCAGAGACGGAGAGAAGTCGATAATGGAGGAGCCGATCACGTTTTCGGAGATGTACAAGAGGAAGATGAACAAGGATCTTGAGCTTGCTAGGCTCAAGAAATTGGCTGAGGAAAAAAAATTGCAAGAAGAGGAATTGGAGAAAGCCAAAGTGGATGTTAAGTCATGCAAAGGTCTTGAAGAAATTCTAGCTTGATATATATTATTGACCGGGGATTTCTTAAATTGTTATTGGGAATTAAGGAATTGTTTTTAACAATTATAATGATTTGTACTAAAAAAAAGCAATTATAAAGATAATTTATAAGATTTGTTTTGTTTTGGCTGTAGTGCCATTTATTTTTTCTTTTGGGCCATTGTGCAGACATCATTTGATCTTACACTATATGCAATATGTGTGTTGTTTTATCTGGTTAAAAGTGGTAATATTATTATATATAGGAATAATCACAAAATAAAAACAAAAACATCGAGGTTTAAGGTAATTAAAAAAAAAATAGACAAGCTTCAAACAACCAACTTGAGGTTTGATTCCATTTTATATATTTACCCCAACATTAGTTGAATACTTGAACTAACGGAATTTGCTAACGTTATAAAATATATTACAATTACAATCCTCAAATTTTCTAAATTTTTAAGTTAGATTCTTCAATTGGTTAGAGAGCTCTTAGAGTAACTATATATGAAAACCGATTAATGGGTAAATTGCCTAAGTGAGGTAAAACTTAAGAAAAAAAAAAGATAAAATAGGTGGTTTTGGGTGGAGTTGTGATATTGCTCGTTGGTGCAATAGGGATATGCGCCTGAAATATTTTGCAATGGTTGGCGCATTAGTCTATTGTGCCAACTAAATAATTGTTTTTATTAATTTTGAAAAGGTAGGTGCAATATGCTAATGCGCTAGCCGGATTTATTTTAATATATATATATATATATATATATATATATATATATAAGGCTGGCTCAATAAGCTAATGCGTCAACATGATTTTATTTTTAAACATGATTAATTATTTCGGATAATTAATTGTATTTTTTTTAAAATTTTCTGATAAATTTATTGTATTTTTAACTTATTTTATTTTGGTATTTTAATTATTTTTATAACTAACTAATTAATACACAAATTAATACTACTATAACCATTAATATTTACATCGAAAATTAAAATATCTTAACAAAATATTACTAAATAAATAATTTCGACTAATGCTAATCCTAATATCTATGTCCATCGGTGCCACATCCCAGAGGATGTCTCTCTCGCATGCTTCTTCTAAGACCGTATTCAATATAGTCAATATTCTGCTGGTCGGATATAGACAATCTCGGATCCATGTCCCTATAACTTTCTTGAAATCTACTGGGAAATGGTACAAGTGAATGTTGAAAACTTGGACGCGCATACCCAGATGGACCTGCCATACCCACATCGGTATTGAGCAATGATGTAAAAGATGTGAACTGTGGTATTATGAACTCATCACAATCCACAAGCTGTGGCATTTAGGGCCTATGATGCGTCAAAGTATAGGGACCTGCCGTATATGTATGAGGAGTCACAAATATGGGATGTGTCTAATGGCGCAGTAGTGGTCGTGCGTGTGATGTGTGCCCAATCATGCTTCTGAGAAGGATCATCTGTCCGTGAAAATGGCTCTAGTGGAGGCATCCCTAGGAGACGTTGCACACTAGTCATCTCTTCAATAAAGTCAGGTCGAAGGTGATCAATCGATTTGCGGTCGGTAAATCGACATTCGGATACTAATCATGATCGATCGAGTAGAGTACTCTGTAACATACAAGTATCAGAAATATATACATAATGATATATTTTAAATGTGCATATTAGTAAATTTTAGAGGTAAATTACCATGGCATCCCGAGCTGCAATATCGCCTGGCTGATATACTACTGTCATATGTAAGTTCCGTAGAATTATTAATCGTTTTGTAATACGACTGTACCATGTCTGATATCCACGCACTATGCTCTTACCATTACCTATAGCATCACCTTCAACAACGGTCTACTGTGCCATCGCACAATACTGAACCCAAGCACCATGAACATGTGGCCAATCCCATCCACCTAGTCCTTTGCGAGTAAAACCATGACGTGATGTGTTCGATTCTGAGGGCAGATTGGAAATATACTGTCTAACGCCAAACTGTCTCATCACTCATCCAGAACGATGGTGAAACTCCATGATAGCGTAATTTATCAAAGGACACTGAGAACTCCATAACTCAAAAATACATCGTGGTCCCAACACCGTTATATCTGCTGAGTTCAGGTTATATGGCTCCCAAATCCACTGAGATAAATTCAATTATGGATTAATATATTTGAATATGTAGTTAAAATTATTTAGCATGACTATAAATCCGTACGTGTCTATCTGTCAGTATGTCCAGCATGTCCCTAATGATACGTACAAAATAACTGGCAATATGTGTGCATATGAAATACTGCATCCACCTAAATGTGAAAGTAGTAAATATTAAATACATATTCTATTGAAAGAAGTTTAATACTGGATATATGCAATGTTAGTAGTGCAGTACCTGGCACCATGCGGCGGAATAGGGAACTCCTCTACGTCGGCCTCGTCCACATATAAATGACCTGTGCGAACTCAAGAATGTATGGCACGAGGAACAATCACAATAATCCTAGCCCAAGCCCAAATCTAACATAATAGATAAACAAATGGTCAATAAGTATATACATTTATTTCTGTGATGTGCAAGTATAAAAACATATGATGCAAAAATTAAATTTACCTATAATAGTAGCATGACACTACCAATGACATGCTTGTCAGACTCTGTTGAACTATATAACTCTCTATATACAACACTATACCTCCCAACATCCTGCAACTGCTCCAAGTAAAACAAATACACTCTGTTGCCAGATGAGTCTGGCATCAATAAACTATCGATGAGTATGAGCGCACATCCTTAAGCATATTGCTCTACCTCCAACTGAGGTGTGTAATCTGTAATCACGATATGCTTGAAGTGAGGAGGTCCATATTTGGTGATTTTCCATATCGAAAGTTTTTTGTTGAAACACGCTCTCAAACAACTAGTTGCACTGCTGGGAAGACAAACTAGACATTACAGAAGTTCCGAGATTATGTTTGCATACAACTTTCCACACATTTTGTGTGCTTTCAACAACCTTGAATTCTTGTTTCACCCAACGCACATGGTAATCTTTAACTGCATTTTACACATGTTTTTTATCTTAAAAAAATCCCTTACTCAGTACACCAGACTCAAAGTCATAGAATTGCACAGATGAAGGAATACCAATAGAATCACCGCATATATTTGGGAAGTTTGATTCGAAGAATGGAATTCCAGAGTTAATCCCATAATTACCACCGGTGATGTTACAATTATTTGTCATCAAACGAGTGGGTTGTTGAGCCTCATTTTGATGGTTATACACATCCCACACAACAACATCTGCTCCATCACTGTCAGTATTCTCATCAGACACACTTTTATTCGGTCAGAATTTGAACGTTCATCGCCTCGAAATATATCTCCTACGTTGGCATTTTCATTACTAGATCCACCAACATGTGTATGCATTTGTTCCGACGGAATGATTTCGACAACTTGTGGAACTGCAGATAGGTCAGAAACCCTATCTCATCTAAGAAACTCAACATACTGATAATAGTCATGTTTTACTTAGGTATTCATATCAGCATTCTGAATTATGGGCTCTAAATCGACAAACAGATCAAAAAATTCAATCCTAACCGATGGATCTTGAAAAAACCATAAACCCTCATCATTTGTAATTGAAATAATTCCACACATATTGTTATAACAATATTTAGCCGAAAATTTCAACTTCCATTGACTTACATCAACCCCCTACATTGAAATTAATATTTCAATCAATTTAGAAAAATTCGTTCTACGAGAAATCCTCATAGCACCAATTGCATTATGGTCATATCTAACTTCGTAGCCAGTTTGCACAATTTGCCCTCTAAAGTATACAATTATGGTGATCATGTTTGACATTGACTATATATCATAATGATTATACGGTTAAAGAATTTATAATAAAATACATAATATAAAATAATATGACAAATATAATAAATATATATATATATATATACGGTCGATATATGTATATATATACGATCGATATATTAAATATGTGTATTCATATTCTTATTTATTAATGTGTGTGTACATATATATGGGTATTATTTTTACAACATAGGAGTATTATTTATATAGTATGCAGTTATATATATATATATATACCAATATTATTTATACACGAGTAATTATTTATATATTAATAATTAATTCGATAAGTATTATACAGATAAATAATATGAGTGTTAAAATTTATTTCAAAAGTAGGAAGTAGTTTACAGCAAAAAAAGATGCATTACAATGTCTACTAAATATTAACACATACAAAAAAGTAAAAATACAACATATCTATAAAAAAATGAACACACACAACATATTATGATGAAATTAACATACAACAGATTCAGTCAAAAATTAATATACAACATATTATGAAATGAAAATTAACATAAAACAGTAAGACATACTTGATAAACTCTGTTGTCGCCAGAAACTCCCACCGCTTACTGCCGCCACCCAAAACTGTTGCCAAACTTCTGCTGGAAACTGCTATCGTTGGAAATGTGTGTGTTTGTGTGCTGGGGGAATTTTGTGTGTGTCTGTGTCGTGTCTGAAGCAAAGTGTGTGTATATTTTGTGCTTGGGGGGTATTTATAGATGGGGATTAATGGGGGACGGGTTTATTTTTTTGAAAATTTGAACTGCTGACGCACAACCCAAATGCGCCAGCCCTGGCTTTTCTCTGCAGCGTTGACTGCTTTATGTGCCATGCTTCTTTTTTCGTGCCATGCACATTTGCCTATTGCACCTAGCTTTTTTTATTTTTTTTATATTAAAAAAAGGTTGGCGCAACGCAATACACAAATGCGCCAGCCACTCAAAAGTGAAAAAAAATATTGTTAGCGCAACATAGTATTGCATCAACCATTGCTCAGACGCATTTACCTATTGTGCCAATGAGAAATTTACCGAGCCCACCCAAAACCGCCTATTTCATCAATATTTATTAAAATTTGCCTCAGTTAGGCAATTTTCCCCCTATTAATGTAGTCAACACATAATTGTTGACTCAATTAGTTGGTGTCCATATAAAGATGCTATATGTTGGGATGGAGCCAAAAATTTGCCTTGTTTGTTTATGTTTCTAAGGGCCTAATTCCAATTTCCAACTATTCATAAAAATGAAATTATGTTTGTTTGTAATTTTTTCAAAAGAAATCATTATTTTCGTTTTTTATTTTTCAATTATATCTATCTAATGGGACCCACTATTTACTGTCTTACAAATATATATTATATATTCAACTACTATCAACTTTTCAAATTATTACAACAACAACAAACTAAGCCTTAATCCCACTACGTGGGGTCGGCTATACGAATCATATCGCGCCATCGTTTACGGTCATTAGCCATACTTTCATTGATTTCTAGGTATAGCATGTCTTGTTTAATAGCTTCTTTCCAAGTCTTTTTAGGCCTACCTCCGCCTCTTTTGATTTATGTGAGTGATTCCCTACCTTCTGAACGTCGCACATGTGCGTCTAAAGGTCTCCTATAAACATGTCCAAACCATCTCAATCGTGTTTATCTAATTTTCTCATCTATTGGTGCTACTCCCACTTTGTTTCTAATGTGTTCATTTCTTATTCTATCTAATCTAGTGTGTCCGCACATCCATCTTAACATTCTCATCTCTGCTACCCTCATTTTTTGTTCGTGTTCGTATTTGGTCGCCCAACATTCTGCTCCATAAAGCATTGCGGTCCTTATGGCCGTTTTATAAAATTTTCCTTTCAATTTTAATGGTATTTTACGGTCACAAAGGATAGAAGATGCACTCCTCCATTTATTCCAACCCGCCTGGATCCTATGTGTGACATCTTTATTGATTTCTCCATTCTCTTCAATTATAGATCCTAAGTATTTAAAACTTTTGTTATATTCACTTCTGTCCATCAATTTTAACCTTCGTCTAGATTTGTTCTGTTATTTTTACTAAAGTGGCATTCCATGTATTCATTTTAGCCCTTGATAGTAAAACCTTTTGATTCGAGTCTTCTCTTCAAACTTCCAATTTTGCATTTACTCCTTCCCTTGTTTCATCAATTAAAACTATATCGTCCCGCAAAATAGCATGCATTCGGGATGGATTTTTGTAAGTGTTTAGTGATTTTATCAATTATTAGGATAAAAGGTAAGGCTTAGAGCGGATCCACGATGCAAACCTATAGTGTTTGGGAATTCACTAGATATTCTTGTTGGTGTCCTGATACATGTTGTTATATCATCATACATATCTTTTATGACATCTATGTAAGCTATTTTTATTCCTCTTTTTTCCAATACGCGCCACATTATATCCCGGTTGACTCTATCGTATGCCTTTTCAAGGTCAATAAAAACCATATGTAAGTCTTGTTTTCTCTCGTTATATTGTTCACATAATCGTCTAATTAAGTGTATAGCTTCAGTTGTGGACCTTCCTGGCATGAAGCCAAATTGATTATCTAATATACTAGTTTCATTTCTTATTCTTGCTTCTATAACTCTTTCCCATAGTTTCATTGTATGACTTATTAATTTAATACCCCTGTAATTTGCACAATTTTGTATATCACCTTTGTTTTTATATATAGGTATCAATATACTTTTTCTCTATTCATTAGGCATTTTCTTAGTTTTTAGGATAACATTAAATAATTTTATAAGCCATGCGATTCCAACTCTACCTAGACATTTTCATGCTTCAATTGGTATATCATCTAGGCCAACTGCTTTGCCAGTTTTCATTTTGTTTAGTGCTTTTTGTTTCATGAAGTTGAATCCTACGATAAAAGGTACGATTTTTATTCAGTTCAGATTGGCCTAGTTCCCCTAATGTGACTTCATTCCTCTCCGATTCGTTAAAAAGATTATTGAAATACCTCTTCCATCGATCTTTTATGTCCTCATCTTTCACTAAAATATTATCGTTCTCATCTTTTATGCATTTAATTTGGGTTAGATCTCTTGTTTGTTTTTCTCTAAATTTTGCTATGTTATATATATATTTCTCTCCTTCCTTAGTATTTAGTTTTTTTTATAGAAATCTTCATATGCCTTGGTTTTTGCTTCATATATTGCTCTTCTTACTTCTTTTTTGGCGTCTTTATATCTTTTAAGATTTTCTTCGTTTTTACAGGAATATAATACTTTATAACTAGTCCGTTTTCCCTTTACCTTCTCTTGGATTTCTTGATTCCACCACCATGACTCTTTATTCCATTTATTACCATTTGACACCCCTAATGTTTCTTTTGCGATCTTTTTCAAATTATTATATATATAAAATACTACTTCAAAACTACTAAGCAAATATAATCTCATTTTCGAATCTATATAAAACTCATTTTCATTTATTCATCCAACATAATTCCAATTTTTTAAACGAAAATCAATAAATAATCAAAATTCATTTTCCAATACTAGAATCTGGAAATGGACCAAGGAAACATAACCATACAAGTATTTTTGGGGAACGAAATAGATGTTTAAAACTTTAGTCTGTTCGGGAGGATAATTTATATATTATATAGAGGCTATACTTTGTCTTTGCATGTAATTTCTGAGGTTTTTGAATCTATCATCTTAAGTCTTAACCATCGACCTTTGCAAAAATCCTCTAAGGTATGTTTAATCGCTAGTCACTGTTGGAAAAATTTAGGCACAAAAACCAGCGGGGAATTTAATCTACTAATTTAGGAACAAGCAACAATAAATAAATAACAAGCCGAAAGGTAAATAAGAGTCAAGTTTAGGATACACGGGTCGAAGCACGCCGTAGCGCTCTCTTTAGAGAAACGCCCCCCATTCGCACCTGGTAAATAGTTGATAGCACGTCCCTCTCCCAAGATTCGACAACCCGTTGATTCTATCGTAATGCGTGAAGAGAACCCCGAACCACTAGTTTACTCAATGCTCAAATCAACTCGGTAAATTACAAACTCGGTTGTTGATGTTAAAAATTGGTGGGCAAGTATGTATGAAAAATAAAAGAACGATTAGTGGTTTAACTAAGTTAGACACCTCTCATTTGTTTCACAAATAATTCTTCCAAATGAATGACAAAGAGGCTTTTCAAAAATAGAAGCGATGCGTGTGTATAATTTATTAAAATAGAAGAGTTACGTGTGTGAAGCTGTGAAGAGTAATGATCATGCTCAACAAACCCATCTTCTCTTATTTATAAAGAAAACTTAACAAAATAAAGTAGGTTGGCCCATTAAACCCACTAGCCATAAAATTAGGAAGTGGGTGCACACTTAGCCGTTAGTGGCTAAGTTGTCAAGACTAGGAATTTAGTTTTTAAATCAACAATAAAAATATTATCCAACAATCCCCACTTGATTTAAAAACTCGGAAAGAAAAGTTTTGAGAATTGAAATGAGCATATAATACCGTGTAATAGGTGTAGGTACCTTCCAGGTTTGAACCTCACTTAGTGTAAATGCACTACCACCTATAGGACAATAGAGACATGAATGTCTTGATCTAAGTCCTTGTGGCTAGATGGCAACACATCACACACCACGGTATGAGTAAACATTGTGGTTCTATCGATCAGTGCGCTTTCAGGTCATCGCTGGGAATCTTGTATCATGAACGTCATTAGGGAATAACCTACACCCCCACGTGGCGACCCCACCACCACGTTCATTTAGGTGAATCCTCCAAGGGTGACTTGTGACCAACCACCCCGCAAAATTATGCCTTTGGATTCATTAAGAGACAAACTCAACCTCAAACGTCACATAAAGAGCACTTAACACCATAGGAATGGGACTCGGAAAATTTCATAAAAATAAATAATTTATTAATATATTGTGCTCTTCCAAGCCACCCCTTTACGATTTCGTTTGTACCGTTGAACTTCGTTCATGGGATCTCCATACCTCCGAAGACGGGTTTCCCTTTGTGTGGTGACTTAATTAATAGGCTCAATCCCATTCCCTCGATGATTGTAAAACTTGCGACGCGCCGATCCCTTTGTGAGCGGATCCGCAATGTTGTTTTTGAGACTGACAAAATCGAAGAAATAACACCATGAGAAATTAGATGTCTAATTGATTTATGTCTCACAAATGATCAAGTGCCTTCTTTTCTCATTATAATTTTTGCTTTTAGCTCTAGCAATTGCCACACTGATCGTCACAATGTAAAGAAATAGGAGGAATAGGCTTAGGCAAAAGAGGAATATCATTTAAAAACTTTTAAGCCATTCTGACCTCGATTGCACGCCATGTATCTAAGGCAATTAACTCGGCCTCCATAGTCGCCGAGATATTACTGATGCTTAGCGGACTTCCATGATATTGCTCCACCTGCCAATGTAAATACATATCCACTAGTTGATTTTGTTTCCTCCGAATCTGTGATCCAATTTGCACCACTGTAACCTTCTAGAACATCAGGAAAACCTGTGAAGTTAATAGCATAATCAATAGTCCTTTTAAATATTTAAACAATCTTTCCAATGCATCCCAATGGGAAGTATTAGGACTATGAGTGTATCTTGCTAATCTACCAACAAAGATACGCGATGTCCGGTCTAGTATGATTCATCAAATGCAACAATGATCCAATAATTTGAGAATATTTATGTTGAGAAACACTAGCACCTTTATTTTTTCTCAACTTAAAACTTGGATCATAAGGAGTAGATACCGGATTCACACTAGAATAATTAAATTTATTCAATAATTTTTCAATATAATGAGATTGTGACAAAGAAATAGAATCACCATTTCTAATTATCTTTATCCCTAAAATAACATCAACAAGACCAAGGTCTTTCATATCAAAATGATTAGACAAGAATTTTTTGGTATCATTAATAACATTAATATTGCTACCAAAAATTAAAATATCATCAACATACAAACACAAAATTACACAAGTATCATTCACAACTTTGATATAAACACACTTATCACCTTTATTAATATAAAAACCATTAGAAATTATAACACTATCAAATTTCTCATGCCACTGCATTGGAGCCTGTTTTAATCCATAAAGAGATTTAACAAGCTTGCATACTTTCTTTTCTCTCCTGCCCACAACAAAGCCTTCCTGGGTGATTCATATAAATTTCCTCCTCCAAATCACCATTTAAGAAAGCGGTTTTTACATCCATTTGATGAATATCCAATTTATAAACAGAGGCAATTGCAATCAACATTCTAATGGTAGTGATTTTAGAAACAGGCGAGTAAGTGTCAAAAAAGTCAATGCCAGGTTTTTGCTCAAAACCTTTAACAACTAGCCTGGCTTTGTATTTTTCTATAGAACCATCATTCCTCAATTTTTTCTTAAAAATCCATTTACACCCAATTGGTTTACAACCAGGTGGTAGGTCCATTAAAACCCAAGTTTTATTAATCAAAAGAGAGTTCATTTCATCATTAACTGCTTCTTTCCAAAAGGGAGCATCTAAAGACAACATAGCATCATTATAGGTTTTAGGGTCATCTTCAAGTAAAAAAGTATACAAATCATCACCAAAATTTTTAGCTTTTCTACTCCGTTTACTCCTCCTAGGCTCAATAGGTTCCTCATTAAAATTAGTAGGAGAAGAATTATTATCACTAGAATTAGAACATGCAGCAACAGGCCTAGACAGTTTATCTTTCATAGGAAAAATATTTTCAAAAAATACAGCATCTCTAGATTCAATAATAATATTATTGGAAATTTCAGGAACTTCAGAATTAAACACCAAAAATCTATAAGTAGTACTATTTAAAGAATAGCCAACAAAAACACAATCAACAGTTTTGGGGCCTATTTTTCTTTTCTTAACAATAGGAATATTAACCTTGGCTAGGCACCCCCACACTTTTAAAAATTTAAGAGTAGGTTTTTTATTCTTCCATAATTCATAAGGAGTTTTGTCAGAATTTTTATAGGGAACTCTATTAAGAATCAAACAAGCGAGAATATAAAGCTTCACCCCAACAATTTTTTAAAAACTTAACTAAGAAGCATTGCATTAACCATATCTAGTAAAGTCCTATTTTTTCTTTCTGCAACACCATTAGATTGGGGAGAATAAGAAGGTGTCACTTCATGCACAATACCATGCAATTTACAAAAATCAGCCATTTCATCAGAAGCATATTCACCACCCCTATCAGAGCGAAGAATTTTTATTTTCTTTTCAAGCTGATTTTCAACTTCAGCTTTATATTCTTTAAACTTATCAAACAAGTTACTCTTTGCATTAATCAAATAGACATAGCAATATTTTGAAAAATCGTCAATAAAAGTAATGAAATATTGATTACCACCACGTGTTAGGACATGATTGCTATCGCAAATATCACTATGAATTAATCCAAGCAACATGGTTTCTTTATCTACTGATTTATGCGGTTTTCTAGGTTGCTTAGCTTGCACACAAATTTCACATTTTTCTTTCACATTAATAGAAGTCTTGGGAATGAGATCTAAATGCATCATTCTTTTTATTGTACCAGAATTCACATGACCAAGCCTACTATGCCAAGTATCACAACATTCAACATTAGCAATAGATAAAGAAGAATTCAAATTTTCATTACTAGAAGAAGGCATTACACTTAAACGAAATAAACCATCCAACATAAAACCTTTACAACAACAAACTGACCCTGGAAATTACAACTTTGTTGGATTCAAAAACAACTTTATAACCATTCCTAACTAATAAAGACGCACTAATCAAATTTTTCCTAATATCTGGAATATGACAAACACCATCAAGAGACAAGACTTTTAGGATGACAAGGTTAATGGACTTGGCCTTCTCCAGGACTCGAGCCACACTCCCATTCCCCATGCTTACGTTCTTGTGCACGATACGATATGATAAAAATAATTTTTATCAACAAGACACATGAACATGAACATTAGCAGAGTCTATCCACAATCATTTGAGTTAAAAATAGTATTTAACTCTGGGTTACTAACAAAATACCTGTTAGCTGGGGAATCAGAGGCGGCCCCTACAGTCACCACATTAGCTTGTGGTTTAGAAGTCGACGGGGGTTTAGACTGATTATTCTGGCCATGGCGGTGAAAACAATTCTTGGCAATATGATTAGTCCTCCCACAGACCCAACACTGAACTTGACTCCCATTTTTACCTTTTGGCATATTGTTATTGAACTTATTGTTACCAAATCCGCCATTAGCCTTTTTTGGTCCAGTTTTCTTAAAAAATTTAGGCTTTGGTTTGTGAGGATTTTCAACAATTAAAGCCTTGGCTTGAAAAACAGGTTTTTTGGATTGTTGGGAAGAACGATGTCTATCCTCAATTCTCAAAGCAACAAATAATTCTTCAAGAGAAAATTTTTCAGGCTTATGCTTAAGACCTCTAGCAAAATCGAGACCAAGATGGTGGCAATTTTTTTAAAGAAGACACATAGACAGAATCACTTTGTTCGACCCCTTTTGCTTTCATATCATAAATAAGGTTCTCAAATTCAATCAATTGGTCAGAAACACTTTTAGTATCAACCATTTGAAAATCTAACCAATCATCAATAGACACACGTTTGAGACCTTTTTTGCCAGCCATAACGATAATCAAGTGCATTCCACAATTCAAGTGCGATTTGGTATGTGAAAAAATTCGATAAATACTATCGACAAAGCACTCAAAATTCTACCATGACAAAGAATATCCTTATCAAAGCCAAGGTCATCAATTTTGTCACTAGACTCTTTAGTAGTGTCTTTGCTAGTAGGGTCTCGATGAGACTTAGTAGTGAGCTTTCACCATTTTCTTTAAGACCATTCAGAATTACAAAAAATAATCCTAATTCAGTCAACCAGAATTTCATTTGTTGTTGCCAACACAAAAAGTTTTTCCCATCAAATTTTTCAGGCTTGCTAGACAATGATTTAAGAAAATCCATATTTGGCAAGTCGCAAATAATCCTAAATTAATAGAAATAAAGCTTTCCTCTCTAAACTTGTTGGAAAAATTTAGGCACAAAAACCAGCAGGGAATTTAATCTACTAATTTAGGAACAAGCAACAATAAATAAATAACAAGCCGAAAGGTAAATAAGAGTCAAGTTTAGGATAGCCTGGGTCGAAGCACGCCGTAGCGCTCTCTTTAGAGAGGAAACGCCCCCACTGCACTGGTAAATAGTTGATAGCACGTCCCTCTCCCAAGATTCGACAACCCGTTGATTCTATCGTGTGCAGCGAAGAGAACCCCGAACCACTAGTTTACTCAATGCTCAAATCAACTCGGTAAATTACAAACTCGGTTGTTAATGTTAAAAATTGGTGGGGCAGTATGTATGAAAAATAAAAGAACAGTAGTGGTTTAACTAAGTTAGACACCTCTCACTGTTTCACAAATAATTCTTCCAAATGAATGACAAAGAGGCTTTTCAAAAATAGAAACAGTACGTGTGTATAATTTATTAAAATAGAAGAGTTACGTGTGTGAACTGTGAAGAGTAATGATCATGCTCAGCAAACCCATCTTCTCTTATTTATAAAGAAAACTTAACAAAATAAAGTAGGTTGGCCCATTAAACCCACTAGCCATAAAATTAGGAAGTGGGTGCACACTTAGCCGTTAGTGGCTAAGTTGCTGAAGACTAGGAATTTAGTTTTTAAATCAACAATAAAAATATTATCCAACAGTCACAATATTCTTTCTAATTAGAATATTGAAATCATTTTATTTACCTAATTGTAACATGTACTGTACTGGTCAAAATTTATAGAGTGTATGTTTGATACATGTTTTTATCTTAATTTTGATGATTTTATTTTGTCACCAAAACAATGTTTTTAAAGGTTGTCCAAATACTCCTAAATGATTTAAAATGGTTTTAATATTTTCCGGAGTATTTCCTCAAGTTTATTTTTGATAATAATGGACAACACTTTTTATCAATGGGTTTTTACTCCTATAACAAGATTTCTAAATGTTGTCTAAATACTCCCGAGTGGTTTAAAATGTTTTTACTGAATTTTTGGAGTATTTCTCGAGTTTTATTTTCGACAAATATTGGACAACATTTCTGTCTCGTGGTCGACCGGTCGCCCTATAGGGCAACCCGTACCTGAAGATGTTTTTAGAAACGGAAAATGAGACGGAAGTAAAAACAGGCAGGTCGACCGGTCGCCCTGGGCGTCGACCGGTCCGGTCGCCCAGTGGTCGACCGGTACCTGCATGTTTCGTTTTGAAACAGAACAAAACCTCATCGTTTTTTGAGTTAGGGGGACCGGTTGAGACAGGGGTCGACCGGTCGAAGCCTATGTCGACCGGTCGCCCTATTGAAATTTTCAAAGTGTTCTTAATTCTCTTATTTCGTGCGGCCGTGCATGTGCATTGACAACAAAAATATGACCGTTTGACAAACAGACACATTTCCTTAAATTGTGGGATTGATTTCTAATGACTATATTCTTGATTTTAATTGTATTTTTCGTAGATTTTCAATCCCCAAGAGGAGCCTATGCTTGATCAATCATCTCCTATAAATAGAGGAAGTTTTGGAGCAACCAATACAACAATTGAGATAAAGAAACAAGATACACTTCAAGCATATACTTGGTCTTTCATTGTTATTATTCTTGTTGTAAATTTGCCTAGCTTATCACTTTCACATCTTTGAGGTCTAGGCTATTCTTGATTACACTTTGCACTCAAATTGTATTATTCATTATTGAGTTGTAATCTTGATTTTTGGTTAGCATTCAAACACAAGATATCCTTGTGAGTGCTCTTGTGGTAAGAACACACTTGGATGATCTAGGTGATAGGTGAAGAAGATTGTGGTGATCTTCTTATTGAGGTGTTGAAGAATTTGGTATTCTTTGAGGTTGAAGATTGTGGTAATCTTCACAAGGTGCCGTTGGAGATTGTGGTAATCTTCAAGAAGAGATTGTGGTAATCTCAAAAGTGGTGTTGAAGAAGAGTGTGGTGCTCTTCAAGGTGTTGTAAGTTGAATTTGTATTAATTTTGGTAATTAATAAAATTCTTTTTCTTTGAAATCCATCCGGATATCTTTGGGGTGGTAGAGGATTAGGCCCTAGGTGGGTTGAACCTCTTTAAATCAACGTGTGTTGTTTACATTCCGCACCTTTATTATTGTGTTTGAGCATTCGATTATTAAAAGAGGGCGAAATCGAAAAGATGGAGATAATCTATTCACCCCCCCTCTAGATTATCGTAACCGCTTGGACTTACAGTATATTCAGTAATTATTTGGATAAATTGGTCAGAACTATATATGAGGTTTGAAGTATTACGTCTTGGGTATCATATGTATATTACTGTGAATTAATATGCGAAAACAAAATTTCGAAACAAATTTTAAAAATAAATAATTGCAAGATGAACAAAGTGATCGATAATTAATGTTGACAAAATCCTGAATTTGTAACTACTTTTTTGAATCACTTAAATGAGTTTTAGGCATTTTTGTTAGCTAGGCCTAGGTTGTTCTGAGAGAGGCTATAATCTAATTGGATGACAAGAGAATAATTAATTATTCATCAAAAAAAATATTATTTTATGTTTCACTTTGTAATATAATTTTTCGAGTCTAAGTAAGAGCCCAACTTTAATTATTAGAAATAATTGAATTACTTAATTATTACATTGATTTTTATAAATATATGTTCTCATATAAAGTTATTTTTGTCATCATAGAAATATTAGAAAATGTAAAAGACCTTAAGATTATGCATTTTATTTTCACTAATATCAATAACTAAAAGAACTTGATACTCATTATTTAATCATAGATTTTATATTATAAATATAGGTATGATTATAATAGATAAAAAGAAGTGTTCTTCAAGTAATTATTGTAAACTCATTAATCTAAAATTAATAATAACATTAATAATAAATCCATAATTTAACCATTGACAACTATAGCTAAGTTGGTTTTTTTTTTAAAAATATTTTTGTAAATGTTCAATACCTCAAAGGGAAGCATGCACAAAAAAGGTTATAATGTTTATATGAAACTTAAACTCCGTATATGTTTTCTTCTTTTTCTTTTTCTTTTTTTTTGGGCGAGACGGTCTATGCTTTTAGGTAGAATCGCCAAATGGGACGGGCCGTGCTAGCAGCTTAACCCGTCGGGTCAAAGAGAAAGTCGGGTCGAGGCGAAATTTCATCAGGGCACTATTTTGGAGGCTCAAGTCTGGCCCAACCCATGAAAACATACACGAAATTGTGGTCTTAAATTTCAGGCCTAATGGACTGAGCCAAATATGCCCAACTTGTTTGGGGCTTATTGTTGGGTAAAATATTTGGTGAAGTTTCTGTTTAGGAAGAAAATGGCTAGGATAAGTGTATAGGCTTAAGTCGAGGCCTAAATTAAATTCAGTCTCCGCAAGACGAAAAACCGGAATCACAGCGAACAAACGAAGTGTTTATGACTTTCAAGCTACAAAGGAAGGGAAAAATCAATATGCTTCGTATGCAGAATGATCGGTTATTATCTGAGAATTTTCGTGTCTATATTCAAACAGCAGGGGTCAAATAATATAGGCCTGAGGTGCCTCGTATGGAAAGATCGCGTCTTTTGGCTCAAAAAGACACATTTGCACTGAACAGACGCACCTGCCCGGGCGCACGACCAGACGCGACGGCCGTGCTTGGTGCGCTAACGTTCGGCAGGAGCGCCGCGACCCGACGCAGGCCGTGCTCGGTAGCAAGGCGGCGCTGTTCGCAAAACTACGGCAGGTAGCATGACCCGACTGCACGGGCCGTGCTTCCGCCCGTGCGCGAGTCCGAACGTTCCCAGTTGGAAAATCATTTAATTAATTACGAATATTAATTAAATCCATTTAATTAATTACAAAAATTAATTAAACATTTAATTTTAAAGGTTTTTGGTCCAAAAAGAATAAGGGCCTTGAAGCCCAAGCCAAGGCCCAGGCCCACGACACGCGACCCGAACCCGAGCTGGTCCTAGCCGGCCGGGAGGCGGCAACGGCGCACGCGCGTGTGTGCTTTGAACGAAACCTACAAGCATGTAGGTCCTCACCCCTTTAAAAACTTGGGTGCTTCCAAGGGCCCAAACCCATATGTCCAACTTGGGATATATTAAGTGTGCAAACTTATCATCATTTTTCTATGTGGGATGGAGCATCTCTCCTTCCCCACATTTTCTATTTTCCATACCATTTATTTGTATTAAGTGGTTAACTTCTAGCATTAATTTCTCATTCACCCGGAATGGATTTGGAGAAATTCCAAATGATATTCTCATCTACTCTCTTAGTAGAATTTTTACAAATAATTTAATTCCATTTTCTACTAATGGAAACCACTTAATTATTTGGTCAAAATCGGGTCAACACCTATTTCTTAAAGACCAAAATTTCAACAATCCCCCACATGAATGAAATTAATGCATGCGTGTATGCAGATTCGCTTGAAAGTTTCGGTGAATCATTATTGCATCAGGATAGGTAGCTTGTGGATTTGAACCTTCCTTAGTAAAATACTATCAGATTTACTGGCTGCTTAGTGACGCGATGTCTTGAACTACTCAGCCGTTCGTGTAAACCAAGACAACAAGATCTTACACAATAACAACTCTAACACTTTGTTCTCACGTTGTGTCCATTTCGGCCCTGGACCATATCTTAGATTCATAAGTGTTTCTTTTGAAGCGGCCATTACTTCTCACTTATATAGGTGATATCCTATTGAAGAGTATCCTGTCGTACTCCACCTTTCGGTATATGAATCATTAAAAGTCTTAAAATTAACCTCACCACATTCAGCAGGTTTGCATACACTTGGATGTATCGAGAATGAGCTAACTCATTTTCCAAGTGTTCAGCTGAACATTCATAACTTAGTTGTCCCATTGAACCAAGGTCTTGGGATCACCAATTCACAAGGTTGGGTTACCGCTATGAACATTCTTTAAGTTGTGGATTTTAAACCCATTCCCCTTAACAGTTTATACAGTTGATCTCGATTTATGCCTTTCGTAAGCGGATCTGCAAGGTTTTCCTTTGACTTCACGTAGTCAACCGAAATAGCCACATTCAAAATCAACTGTGTATTGGTATTATGTCTACGACAAAAAAACGTCTAGACTTACCTCTTTCCTTTCCAAGAAAAGATACCTTTAATAAATACAATATTTCTTGATTAAATGATCGTACCATCACTTATATCATAAATGTTGAATTTATCTCATTCGGCGCTTGTAACAACCCAATTTTATTAATTTAAGAAATCTAAAATATTATTAAGAAAACACGAATTTATAAATTAAAGTGATGCCAATAATTATCAAAAAGTTGATTTAGAATTTTTAATTCTTAAGAAAAAAATATAATGATAATAATAATAATAATTCTTCCAAATTAAATATCCAAAAATAATTTCAAGCGTAAACCGAAAAACAATTAAATAAATAAATCCAAAATTTAGTTCGATCATAATTATTTAAAATATAAATATAACATGATTTATTTCATCATCCACAACATCATATCTTCAGCCGGATTCCTCAACCTGAAAGTCATGATAATGATATGGTGAGCTTCGTCTCGCTCAGTAGGGATATATCTGTTAATATTTAATATAACATGAAAAGCATTCACATAATTACAACAATAAATTCATTCATTTCCTCTTTTTCCTCTCGTGGCGGTTTCGCATATAGCATTGCGGGTTCACCCGAAGATACATTTGATCCGGGCCCTTTCCATAGCCCCTAGCTTATATGGATTTATTTCCTCTTGACATATATTGCAATCAATGAAATATAATCATGAAACATTAAATAAAGACAAACAATATAGAAATTCCTACCTTAATAATCGCAGATATTCGATGTAGAAAAATGAACAGTAAAAGTCCTAATCCTCGATCCCCGTTTTCTTCGTTAAATACAATTATATAATTAATATGTGATTTTAATAAATCGTACTAATTAATGAAATAATTTGTAAAAATAAATATTGAAAGAAGCTTGTGAATTGGGAATTATATATATACTCATATACATAGAAAATTTGAATAATAAGTAAAAATAAATACCTTACAATTATTTGAAATTTGGTGTAGAATTTTAGTATGAAATTATACATATTTATACTAAGTAATATTAACCCCTAATGAACTCTAAAATAGCCCCTAAACTTAACCCCTAAATTAACCCCTAACATAACTCTACATTAACCCCTATTATTTTTTTTTTTAAAATTGGGATATTACATACTATCCCTCTTAATAAAATTTCGTCCTCGAAATTCGTTAACTCAATAAATTTTCGGAAACAAAAATATTTTTTTTACACGAGGAGTTCTTTGTCTAATATGGAAAGTACATATGCAATAATACTTTTAATAAAAATGAACACTTGAATTCATAAAATGTAATTCTAAAATATGATAATATAATATGACATTTTGAATAGCATGACATAATAAATTGCATACCTTGAGAAATCTGACAAGATATGACGAAGGTGGATGTCACTAGACTATTTTCTTTTTAAAATATTTGAAAAACATTTTTTTCTAGACGAGTCTACAGAACCGTAGACCTGCTCTGATACCACTTGTAACAACCCAATTTTATTAATTTAAGAAATCTAAAATATTATTAAAAAAACATGAATTTATAAATTAAAGTGATGCCAATAATTATCAAAAAGTTGATTTAGAATTTTTAATTCTTAAGAAAAAAATATAATGATAATAATAATAATAATTCTTCCAAATTAAATATCCAAAAATAATTTCAAGCGTAAACCGAAAAACAATTAAATACATAAATCCAAAATTTAGTTCGATCATAATTATTTAAAATATAAATATAACATGATTTATTTCATCATCCAGAACATCATATCTTCAGCCGGATTCCTCAACCTGAAAGTCATGATAATGATATGGTGAGCTTCGTCTCGCTCAGTAGGGATATATCTGTTAATATTTAATATAACATGGAAATCATTCACATAATTACAACAATAAATTCATTCATTTCCTCTTTTTCCTCTGACTGGCCAGTTCCTGCATATAGCATTGCAGGTTCATCCCGAAGATACATTTGATCCCGGGCCCTTTCCATAGCCCCTAGCTTATATGGATTTATTTCCTCTTGACATATATTGCAATCAATGAAATATAATCATGAAACATTAAATAAAGACAAACAATATAGAAATCCCTACCTTAATAATCGCAGATATTCGATGTAGAAAAATGAACAGTAAAAGTCCTAATCCTCGATCCCTTCGTTTTCTTCGTTAAATACAATTATATAATTAATATGTGATTTTAATAAATCGTACTAATTAATGAAATAATTTGTAAAAATAAATATTGAAAGAAGCTTGTGAATTGGGAATTATATATATACTCATATACATAGAAAATTTGAATAATAAGTAAAAAAAATATCATACCTTACAATTATTTGAAATTTGGTGTAGAATTTAGTATGAAATTATACATATTTATACTAAGTAATATTAACCCCTAATGAACTCTAAAATAACCCCTAAACTTAACCCCTAAATTAACCCCTAACATAACTCTACATTAACCCCTATTATTTTTTTTTTAAAATTGGGATATTACAACGCTTCTACCTTTTCCAAAGCACCCCACATTTCAAGGCAATCTCTTTTATGTGGTTTGCTAAAAGTAAAGCTCCCCTTTCAACTTCTGATATCTTGTTTAACACAAGATCATCCAGAATTCTTATGGCTCTCGGCCATTTTTTTTATTTTTATTTTGTTAGAACATTGTCCATTTAAACCCGTTAGAATCTCGTTCTAATAGATTTCAGATCTTAGTTCCAACAACTCCATCTTTTACAAGGTGTGTAACCTTTGATGTTATCACATCTTTAATAAGACTTCATATTCAACTTGTTAAGGTGTCTGCCTTTAGTGTTACAACACTTTCGACAATACCTCATGCAAATGTGGTTTCGGTGTTTACTTTAGGCAACACCTTCTGTTACATTTAAAAAATGCAACAGAAACTCCACTGGTGTTCCACAAAGTATGATCATACCCCCATATTTGACGATTTCCATTCGGAATCCCGGTTGTCTTTATCAATCCGAAGTCGAACTATCAAATCTTCAAGCCCCATTTCCTTACGTTTGTGCTTGAGATAGTTCTTAAAATCTTTCCACGAAGGTGGTAATTTTTCGATAATCGCAGCCACTTGGAACGACTCACTTAGAATCATCCCTTCAGACACTAAGTCGTGAAGTATGATCTTTATTTCTTGTACTTGGCTAATCACCGTCTCGATGTCAACCATCTTATAATCCAAAAATTTACTGACTACAAATTTCTTCGCACCGGCATCTTCTATTTTATATTTCTTCTCCAAAGAGTCCCACAACTCTTTGGACGTTTTGAACGAACTATAGACGTTGTACAATGTATCGTCTAGCCCATTCAAAACATAATTCCGACACAGGAAATCACTGTTATGCCAAACATCCACAGCGATTCTCCGTTCATTGTCGGATTCTTCATCACCAACGGCAAGAGTGTCCTCTTTCAGAAAACGGGACAGACCCAAAGTCATCACATAGAACAACATCTTCTGTTGCCATCTCTTGAAGTCGGCACCGGAGAACTTCGCCGGTTTCTCGCCATGAGCAGGAGCAGCAACCTTCAAAACTAGAGCCATCGTCTTGAAACAGAAACGTAAACTTTCGAAACAGAAACAAAATATATTTTTCGTCTTGCGATTGATGGGTAAAATATTTGGTGAAGTTTCTGTTTAGGAAGAAAATGGCTAGGATAAGTGTAAAGGCTTCAGTCGAGGCCTAAATTAAATTCAGTTTCCGCAAGACGAAAAATGCCCCGTATACCGAGTGCTTATGGTTCCGGCGCTCGTCTCTAAGATACAACAATTTTCATTTTGGTTAGCAGCACTAGCAAAACCGGAATCACAGCGAACAAACGAAGTGTTTCTGACTTTCAAGCTACAAAGGAAGGGAAAAATCAATATGCTTCGTATGCAGAATGATCGGTTATTATCAGAGAATTTTCGTGTCTATATTCAAACAACAGGGGTCAAATAATATAGGCTTGAGGTGCCTCGTATGGAAAGATCGCGTCTTTTGGCTCGAGAAGACACATTTGCCGAACAGACGCACTGCCTCGGGCGCATGACGACGCCGCAGGCGTGCGCCTGCCCGTCTTGGTGCGCCAACATTCGGCAGGGCGCACGACCCCGACGCAGGGGCCGTGCTGGTTCGCAAAACTACGGTAGGTAGCACGACCCAACCGCACGGGCCGTGATTCCGCCCGTGCGCGGGTCCGAACGTTCCCAGTTGAAAAATCATTTAATTAATTATGAAAATTAATTAAATCCATTTAATTAATTACAAAAATTAATTAAACATTTATTTTTAAAGGTTTTTTGGTCCAAAAAGCCCAAGCCCAAGCGCAAGCCGGGCCGAGTTGAGCCGGCGGCGCGCGCGCGTGTGCTTTGAACCAAACCCACAAGCATGTAGGTCCTCACCCCTTTAAAAACTCGGGTGCCCCCAAGGGCCCAAATCCATATGTCCAACTTGGGATATATTAAGTGTGCAAACTTATCCTCATTTTCCTATGTGGGATGGAGCATCTCTCCTTCCCCACATTTTCCATTTTCCATACCATTTATTTGTATTAAGTGGCTAACTTCTAGTATTAATTTCTCATTTACCCAGAATCAGTTTTGAGAAATTTCAAATGCTATTCTCATCTACTCTCTTAGTAGAATTTTTACAAATAATTTAATTCTATTTTCCACTAATGAAAACTACTTAATTATTTGGTCAAAATCGGGTCAACACCCATTTCTTAAAGACTAAAATTCCAACACTTATATTATTACAGTCCAATCCAGCTCTATCACCGGACGATGCTAATTTTGACGGCTCTACGTTTAGGTTAATATCACATCATGTGGAGAATGATGATGGAAGTAGTTTAGTAGGCAATTATTCCTTACTGTTTTTTACATGACATATCATTATGTTAGTGAATTAGCCTATAATGTTTGAGTTATTTCAGTAAGATATATTATAACAGAATCTCCACTCTATGTAGTGTTTGTTTAGTGTTTGGCAAAATTGCAAACTTAGTCCTTTAAGTAGGTGCGTCAAATTTGATCATATTTAAATTTTTATTCCAAATAACTATTAAAAAGGCTCGAACTGCATCCTTATTTTGCCAAAATTTTAAAATTTTGCTAGATTATTGCACATGCATTGTACAATACACCAAAAATTTCATCAGGCACTATTTTGTAGGCTCAAGTCTGGCCCAACCCATAAAAATACACACAATAAATTGGTCTTAAATTTCGGGCTCATAATATCACAGCCCGACCCATCTCTATTATCATATTGGACTAATTTTGACGGCTCTACTTTTGGGTTACTATCACATCATGTGGAGAATGATGATTGCAGTAGTTTGGTAGGCAATTATTCCTTTAAGTTTTTTCCATGACATATCATTATGTTAGTGAATTAGCCTATAATATTTCAATTATTTCAGAAATATATATTATTACAGAATCTCCACTCTATACACTGTTTGTTTAGTGTGTGGCAAAACTGCAAACTTAGTCCTTTAAGTAGGTGCCTCAAATTTGATCCTATTCAATTTTTTATTCCAAATAACTATTAAAAAAGCTCACTATTAAAAAAGCTCGAATTGCATCCTATTTTTCCGAAATTTTAAAAATTTGCTAGATTATTGTACATGTATGACACATTACACCAAAAATTGGGATTTTGACTTTCTTGGGTCAATTTTACATGTGTTGGATTAGTCTCATCCCATGTGGGTGGCACTTACATGCATGGTAGCTAGGAATGTTGATATGGGCATAATAATTAACAAGCCGCTTAAGCTTAATAAGTGGAAAACAAAAGGTTTAGTTTTTGTGTTAATTTTTGGTCAGTAATTTAATTATTTAATGATTAATTAATTTTTGAACACTTAATGATTAACTTTAACTAATATAATTAAATTATCAACTAATTTTAAACCAATTCTTAATTAAATTAACTAGTTCATTATTCTTGATATGAACCAATTATAAAATTAACTTAATTAGTTACTAACTACTACTTTTTGACCCTTAGGTTGCATTTGGACTGGATGATTTGCATTTGGGAAGATGATTTGAAGGAAGGATTTCAAATGGCTCTTTCTAAGATGGATTCGAAATCCTACAAAATGACTCTAAAAATAACTTCTAAGGATTTCAAATTCATTATAGAATGACATTATCCAAACAACTTCAATGGATCAATCTATTAATGAAATAATATCAGTCGGTTGTCTATTTTAATATTTGATTACTGACCTATGAATCAATGATTTAGAATAAAGAACTCACTTTATTGTTTAAGAATATACGCGAGTTAAACTTTAAAAATTCCAAGTAAAAATATGTACATAATATTAACTAGTTTCAGAATGTAATGTTAAAAAATGGTATAATCAAATTTGATTTTGTCTTCAGTCCTTTTTATTTATATTTTTATTAATTTTCCTTCTCCATTTTCCAACCAGGCAACCACCACCACCCAACCATCTGCAACTGTCCACCACCAGGTCCACCAATCTAACTAGATGCGTCAATTTGCGACACGACACAAATTTAATACGAATTTAGCAGGTACATATAAATTTTTAGCAGGTTTGAATCAAAATCAGGTCGGACACGGTTAACACGATAAGTAAATAGGTCAGGTCAACCCGTGTGTCGACACGATTAACTTATTTAACCCATTTAATTTTATAGTGACATATTATTCTCATTTTTTGTAATGTTGTAGTTGGTCATATGATGATGGTCAATTTTTTTTTTAAAAAAATAAATGGAAATATATAAAAGAAAGAAAAAGGCCTCGATCACAAGCCGATCAGGTAGCAAAGGAAAAATAATGTTAAACTTCAGAAAAAGGAAACAACAAAAATAACTTAAAAATGCAATTTAAACTAAGGGCGTCTATTTCTGGAAGATCGTCGAATGACATAGTTAGTTGTTTCTTTAGCACGTGCTTGAGGATTTTCTTGATGGTCTAATGTAGCCTGTGGAATGTCGGCCTAGGATCCACGAGCCACTATTGCCATAGACTTTAGAGTTTCTGAAGAATCACATGAGGAAAAGACAAGCGGAGTAGTGGAGGGGTCATTTATCTTTGTCTTTAAAACTTCCAATTTTTCTTGTTCCTCTTCTTCTTGTTCCTCCTCTTCCGCCATATCTGATCACCATTTTTCGTGCGACTGCCGCCATCACTTGGAAACTCTCCGACGGAGTAGCAGTGTTAAACTCATAGTCATTAATAGGCATACTATATGAGACTTCGTCCATAGCTCGTTGCAAGCTCTCTTTACCTTTATCATCTAAACTTGCAGCCTTAACCGTATTGTCCGAAGCTATCACTGAATGTTGCTGCAATGGTTGATGAATAACCATCTTTTGATCAGTATTTATTGCCCCTGCATGATTAGTATCTCCCATGCAATCACCATTAACCCTGTTATGACTTGGCCCCTCCCCGCGAGTTTGAACTTGCTCCGAATTAATCTTTTCATGAGGAATTTATTCATCCTCGTCCCTGATAACCTCAAAAGGATTATTAACTTAAACATGCAAAATAGATGTACCCCCTTTCGGAGAACGACATACTCGGGCTGTCCGCTTCTTGACTTGCACCCACTGTTCTGAATCCACAACTTTACCCTTAGTGGTAGTAGTATGGTCTTGGACTGGAGCTCGGCCACGCACGGGACTATAGCCTAGTTTGGCACCATCTTTCTTCGTATTCATTGTAAGTCCAAGCGGCTACAATAATCTAGAGGGGGGTGAATAGATTATCTCCATCTTTTCGATTATGCCCTCTTTTTTGAATCAAATACGCCAAGACAAGAATAAAGGAGCGGAAAGTAAACAACACACGTCAATTTATAGAGCTTCACCCCACCTAGGGACTACGTGCTCTACCATCCCAGTATATCCGGGATGAGTTTTGAAAAAGAAAGAGAATTTTATTAATTACCACAATTAATACAAATTCAACTTACAACAACACCTTGAAGAGCACCACACTCTTCTTCAACACCACTTTTGAGATTACCACAATCTCACTTGAAGATCACCACAATCTCCAACGGCACCTTGTGAAGATTACCACAATCTTCAACCTTGAAGAACACCAAATTCTTCAACACCTCAAGAGCACCACACTCTTGAACAACCTATCACCTAGATCACCCAAGTGTATTCTTTCCACAAGAATACTCACAAGGATGTCTTGTGTTGAATGATGACCAAAATCAAGATTACAACTCAATAATGAATAATACATTTTGAGTGCAAGTGTAATCAAGAAATGAAAGCCTAGACCTCAAGATGTGAAAGTGATAAGCTAGGCAAATTACAACAAGAATGATAACAATGAAGAACTAATGTGTTTGCTTGAATGTATCTTGTTGTGTTGTATCTCAAGTGTTCTATTGGTTGCTCCAAAACTTCCTCTATTTATAAGAGATGATTGATCATGTATAGGCTCCTCTTGGGAATTGAAAATCTGAGAAAAATACAATTAAAATCAAGAATATAGCTGTTAGAAATCAATCCCACAATTTAAGGAAAGTTGATGCAGTGCGGCAGTCGAATTTCTTTGTCAAAACCTTAGGGACGACGGTCGTCGCACAAATAGGCGTTTGAAAATATGAACATACATTTACAGGCGACTGTCGACGGAGTGTCGGCCAGGTCGACCCTATGCCCACCGTTCGACCTCCTCAAAAATCAAGTCGGGGCATTTGTTCCAAAACCAAACCAGTGTAGTCGGTCGGTCGGGTCGACGCCACGTCGACACACTGGTCGTGAGTGGCCGACCTCTTTAGTTATAAATTCGTTGTGTTTTTCTGATTTAAAACAATTCCAGGCACGGGTTGCCCTATAGGGCGACCGGTCCTATGCGAAACGAAAGTGTTGTCCAATTTGTATCGAAAATAAACTTCAAGAAATACTCCGACAAATTAGTAAAAACATTTTAAAACAATTGGGAGTATTTGGACAACATTTAAAAATATTGTTTTGGTGTAAAAAATAAAATCATGATAAAAACATATATCAAACAATCTCCCCCTTTTTGATGATTACAAACCAAAAGAATTTTAGAAATATTGAGAGGTCAAATTTTTTTTTTTAAAATCAAAAGGCGATTTTCCGGTAAAAACATCTAACCGTTTAGAAACGACCAAATTTCCAAAATAAAATAGCAACCAAATAAGGGAGTAAATATTTTCCAAATATTAGCACAAGCTCCCCGTATCAACATGCACATTAAGAATAAGAAACATGTAATCAACCAAAAGCTAAAAGCTTCGGTTTTACATATTGAGCTTAAGTATCAAAAGCTTATAAACTCCCCCTGTCAACAACAAATCCTTAGTCATGAAAATGAGTCCATAATACATCAAATGAACTAAGTATAATCCACAGCTTTTGGCTTTTAGGAGCCATAGCTTATAGCTTCTTTTGCGAGCTTTTATTAGCTTTTTATGAGCTAACGAGCTTATAACCTGTTTCTCCCCCTTTGGAATAATCAAAAAGAATGTTAGCACGATAGAAACATCATGTACCCGTATCAAAGTGCACAATTTATCGAGCTATTGATCATTAAGCTTAGAATTCCAAAAGCAAAGGGAAGAGTTGGTCAAAAATACTTGTGAAAGCTCATTTAAGTTGCAAAACATGATCTTGATAAATATATAAGACATTTTTTTTTGAAAGCAACATGTGTCTTTGCTTTTCTTAGGGCACATTTTGTCCAGATTTAAGTCTTCACAGACAGATTACACTATTTCAAGCATAAAATGTGTGTTGAGCACACAATATGTGAAGCTAAGGGCCATACTTTCGTACATACTAAAACATGGTTTAGCCCATGGCGTATTTCTGAGTCCAGCTTCTTGCAGTGGTTTCATATTTGGACCTGTCAGTTTTGTACATATGAGCAATCTCAGGAACCAATGGATCGTCGGGGTTTGGGTCCGTCAACAAAGAACAAATAGAAAGCAACACCTTGGAAATAGTTAGTGCAGGGCTCCACTGTTCCTTCAATATGTCGAGGCATATGCTTCCGTTGCTGTTTATATTTGGGTGGAAAACTTTTGTCCTGAAAGCAACCTTAGGAGGCTTGAAAGGATAGTCTGGAGGAAAATGAATGGTAACTAGGAAAACGCCACCGACATATGGACTATCTGGAGGACCCATGATTGTAGCTTGCCAATGAAACATGTCTTCAGCTATAGGACCAGCGCTGCAAGAGGTAGGAGGATCCCTCTGTAGATCCTTGAGCTACTTCAAGATCCGCCTTGACGCCATGAGCAATTTCTCAGAGAAAGACTGGATCTCCCCGGTGGCGCAATTTCGAGGAGAATATTTTACAAAAAAAATGAGAATTGAAAGAGAAATCTAAATATATAATACATTTGAAAATGAGAGAGTCATGTAAGTGATGAATTTTCCTTAGAAACATTTTATCGAACACTTAGCGGGCATCAAATATAAAAGAAAATGTATAGCCCTTTGAAAAATTTTGCCAAGCCAATATATCATCACTATTTTGCACAACACATCATTCAACCAATGTTATCCAACAATATCAATAAAGAGACATATTCTCAAGGGTTCAACCCAATTGAGATAAATGATCAAGGCATTACAAACACCAACAAACAAAAATTAAAAGAAGCACTTTTTCCATCAAGTACTTCAACCTTTTATCCAAGATATCAAACAATGCCATAAATTAGAGTATTTTTACCATCAAATACTCCATCAAGGCCAATACCACAACAATCAAAAGCTACTAGCATTCTTGCTAGTTCATCCCCTTTAAGAAAAACAAGCAAATCTCATTAGTGCAAAAGAGTTGTACAAGATAGTTCATAAAAATTCAATGCATCAAAGACAAGGTAAAAAAATTGCAAAGACAATAAGATAAACACGGGGTAGGGACATCAATCCTCATCCGAAGAAAAGCAAGCCGCAAGGAGAAGCTCTTTGATGAATTTCTTAAATTTCCCCATTTAGCTCTTCAATTTTGCATTTTCTTCCTTCACTTCCCGGAGCTCTTTTCTAAGAGATGCAACATCTCTAAATGTCTCTCTTTCCACCTTTTCCATTCTCTCTTTGAGACTCAAATCCTCAACATCCGGTTCATTTTCATTTTCTCCATCGTCTCCTTCATTATAGCCATCTTCTTCATTCCCCACATTCTCTTCTTCCCCATCTTCTTGTTCTCCTTCTTGTTCTTTGACATTACCTCTTCCAATATTTTCAACCTCATTGTCATTAAAGAAGTCATTCCGAGGTTGTTGTAGATTTCGAGTACGTCCCCTAGCGGCTTTAGTGGGAACCCGTGGTAAAGTTCGTCGCATTCTTACCATTTGTAGAATGTTGTCATTATCATAATCATTGTGACGAATTTCAGTATTCATTTCATTTTTCGGGTGGCCCGATAGGTATAGTAGTCGACAAATCAAATTCCCCAAAGTATATTTCTTCTTAGTGAGCTTTCTTGATTCCGACAAACAATACACAAATATAGCCGCATAATTTACCCTTTCTCCTCGGATAATCTTATAGGTAAGAAAAAGTTCTAGATTACTCGGAAGTTTCATTTCTTTACCACATACACAATAGGAGCAAATAATAGACACAATTCGATAATTTGGCGGCATTGCCGAGAAAGTTACTTCCGGAAACACTCCTAAAAATATTTTCACCTCATCTAGTGAAACACCAAAAAGATCATCATCCTAATGAGTGCAATCCACATTAACAACTCCATCATTCAACACATTAAAATGATTACAAATATCGGCCAATGTCCACGAAAAATACCTACCATTAACTAATGTGTGAAGTTCCAAAGGATTATCTTCCGTAGCATCAACAATCCACATATTTGTATAAAAAGGTTTTATAAGCTCGTCATCATAATGCAAACACGGATTATCCCATAATGAAACCCAGCCTTGAATTTCAAAGTAAGCCCTAATTTCCGGATATTCATCATGAAATGCTAAAAATCGAACCATACGAGTGCAAGCAATTTTCTTGTAATTTAATCAAATGTTTTCATAATGCTCCTCCGCAAGTTTATTCAAAAATCGAAATCTATTAGCTCTAGAGGAAGGCTCGTAAAGAAGTGACAACTTACTTGAGTCCCAACGAATATTCGATTTTGAAATCCCGGCTCTCAATTCAACAATCTCCTCTTTCATAAGCCGGTTTTGATTATCTCTTTGTGGAATATCATCTTGTTGGAGGTTGGAAGAAGATTCTCCCCTTTGCTTCCTTCTCCTCTTTTGAGGATTTCGTCCGGTGAATTGACGGGGTGCCATGAAAACAAGATGAATTTGAGTGATATAAACTCAAAGATGAAATAATTAGAGAGATAATGAGAGATTTTGTGAAAATTTTGAAGAAGATTGAGCTAGGGTTCGAAGTTGTGAAAGTTGGAAATGAAAAAGAATACAGTCCCCTGTTTTAAAAGCTTTCTGTCCGTCTGACTCCACCCAGTCGACCGGTCAATCTTTCAACTGAAAAATATGACTGAAAAATGCTACTCGAACCCCAATCGTTTTAAAAATGTGCAAACGTGCAAATATCCAATTTTTACGAGCCAATAGAAATTAAGAGACTGATTAAAACAAGATTTCGGAAAGTGCCCCTAAAAAAGAATTGGCAAATCCATTTAATGGCACTTAAGAGAAATGCAATGAAATAGTTTGAAGAATAAGTGCATGATTATGACATGAAGAATATCGATTTCTAGGAATAATACGAGTAAACATACCTCGATAGTTTAATGACTACTTGTCCAATGAGTGAATAACCATTGATGAAGATATATAAGTCCTACACAATTTCTTAAAACAAATCTTGCACAAAACAATATGATACAAGTAGGATAAAAACAATAAGAAATATCACAAATAAGCTTATGCCATAAAAATCCATAATAAATTACAATAGTCATATTAAATGCACAAGAGTTTTAAAAACATCATGCAAGGTTTTCTTTTTCAAAGAAGTTTAAAAACACAAATATATATTGAAGACCTTAATTTTAAAAATATTGGAAAACTCATTTTGAAAATTTTGGCACAAATAAAAACATGCATAATTAATTGGGGAGATACGGTTTACCAATTACGCCATTTTCATGGGTTGTGTCTTTCCCATTGTTGATGATATATTCCCCTTTGAAAATCGTCTTGTTGATGATAGCTTCTCCGATTGCTCCATTTCCAAGGATTATGTCCTTCCCATTGTTGATAGTGTCTTTCTCTTGGAAATTCATTGTGGTGGTGTCTTCTCCTTTGATTAAATGAAACGGGCATTTGATGTCTTCTTTGCGGTATAAATTTTCTTTGAATACCATTCCGCCGGGTACCTAATATGACATTGTTTTGTGGTACCCTCAAGTGTTTGGGTTCTTTGGGATTAGCTTTGAGACTTTTAGGTCTCCAATAATAATTAGAGCTATTTCTAGCCCGACAAGTATTAACTGTGTGACCCTTTTTACCACAATAAAAACAGGTAGTAATTCTAGGAGCATAATGACCAACATGCATACAAACTTGATCCTTTTTTCATATGATTGACAACATTAGGCTTATGATCAAGTTCTAGTTTCAAATTATCACAATTATGAATATCAACAATATTGGTCATTTTATTGGTACTCAAGTTGGATTTTGATAAATCTTTTTTCATGCAATTAATATCCTCAACAAGAGTAATATTTTCTTTTTCAAGGTTTCTCACCTTATCAAGAGTGGTGTTGTGAGCACATGATAGTGATTCATAAGAAGTGAATAAGCTATCCTTATCATTTTTCAAGACATTGAATACCTTTTTCAAATTATTGTATTTAACAAGTAAGCTTTGGAATTCATTTTGAAGTTCATCATAATCATTGAGCAAATCACTATAGTCATTTTGCAATTCATTGTCATAAGAAGTAGAAGGTTTAGAACTTACCTCGTTTCCTTCTTTGAAGCCCATAAGACATCGTTCATATTCATCCTCATTGGAGGTTGTAGGAAGCTCATCCCATGTTGTTGGATTTGATGTTGTATCCAATTGAGAAGTAGATGCTTTTGAGTTGCTCCTTTTATTTGCATATACTTCTTCTAATTTTCTCCATGCTTCATGTGCCGATTTCATTTCTACAATATGATCATATTCCAAAATGGTAAGTGAACAATACAAAATATTAAGAGCTTTACCATTTAAGGAGATGATTTTCTTTTCTCATCATTGAGTTCTTTGAAGCCTTTGGAGGTGTGTGGTGTGTCCAACATCGGAATGGATTCTTCATTAATGACCGTGTTCCAAATATCGAACCCGCAACTTTGTAGATAGCATTCCATTCTTTCTTTCCAAAATGTAAAATTTTTGGAATCAAATAGTGGTGGCTTGGTAGTGGGCGCCGGTAAGGCAGACTTCATTCGTGGCCGGTGATCGTTCCTCTTTACTCGCGATGTGGAACGAGCTTGCCAAAGAGTTTGGCTCTGATACCATTTGTAAGTCCAAGCGGCTACGATAATCTAAAGGGGGGTGAATAGATTATCTCCATCTTTTCGATTATGCCCTCTTTTTTGAATCAAATACGCCAAGACAAGAATAAAGGTGCGGAAAGTAAACAACACACGTCAATTTATAGAGCTTCACCCCACCTAGGGACTACGTGTTCTACCACCCCAGTATATCCGGGATGGGTTTCAAAAAAGAAAAAGAATTTTATTAATTACCACAATTAATACAAATTCAACTTACAACAACACCTTGAAGAGCACCACACTCTTATTCAACACCACCTTTGAGATTACCACAATCTCACTTGAAGATCACCACAATCTCCAACGGCACCTTGTGAAGATTACCACAATCTTCAACCTTGAAGAACACCAAATTCTTCAACACCTCAAGAGCACCACACTCTTGAACCACCTATCACCTAGATCACCCAAGTGTATACTTTCCACAAGAATACTCACAAGGATGTCTTGTGTTGAATGGTGACCAAAATCAAGATTACAACTCAATAATGAATAATACAATTTGAGTGCAAGTGTAATCAAGAAATGAAAGCCTAGACCTCAAGATGTGAAAGTGATAAGCTAGGCAAATTACAACAATGATAACAATGAAGAACTAATGTGTTTGCTTGAATGTATCTTATTGTGTTGTATCTCAAATGTTCTATTAGTTGCTCCAAAACTTCCTCTATTTATAGGAGATGATTGATCATGTATAGGCTCCTCTTGGGAATTGAAAATCTACAGAAAAATACAATTAAAATCAAGAATATAGCTGTTAGAAATCAATCCCACAATTTAAGGAAAGTTGTTTGCACTGACAAATGTCGAGAATTTTCTTTGTCAAAACCTTAGAACGGTCGCGCACAAATAGGCGTTTGAAAATATGAGCGTACATTTACACAGGGCGACCGGTCGACGGATAGTCCGACCGGTCGACCCTGTGCCCAGCCGGTCGACCTCCCTCAAAAATCAAGTCAAGGCGTTCTGTTCCAAAAACCAAACCCAAGTACCGGTCGACACCCTGGTCGACCGGTCGACCTCTTTAATTATAAATCCATTGCATTTTTATGATTTAAAACAATTCCAGGCACGGGTTGCCCTATAGGGCGACCGGTCCTACACGAAACGGAAGTGTTGTCCAATTTGTATCGAAAATAAACTTCAAGAAATACTCCGACAAATTAGTAAAAATATTTTAAAACAATCGGGAGTATTTGGACAACATTTAAAAACATTGTTTTGGTGTAAAAAATAAAATCATCAAAATCTTGATAAAAACATATATCAAACATTCATCTCCTAATTTGGTCTACCCTGGAGGCATTGATTGATGTTGTGACCAACAATACAATATTGAGTACTAAATTCAGGTAAATTTTCATAACCGAGAGAAACGGAATAATGTCCCACTCGTTCCACCATGACAAATTCTTGAAGAGGGTCGTTCAGATCAATTTCAACGAGTACCCTTACAAAATAACCCACTTCGCTCGTAAACGATCGATTGTCTATTTGAATCAGAGTACCAACGACGCTGGCAACATTAGAAATTAACACCGGATGCCAATATTCGAAGCTTAATTCATAGATTCTAATCCAGATTTGTGCCACTGTGGTTTTTATCTTGTACGGATTGAAATATGGTATCCAGGTCATGAGGCAAAACGTACCAGGCTGAATGTTCCAAGAGGATTTTGAGAAAACGTGATTTATGATGATGGACAAATTATATAATGCATTTTCTAATAATTTAATGTATTATTTTTACTTGTAATTTTAGCTTTTTCTCCATTTTTCTGATTTTTTTCATGTCGACTTTAAATTATATATGTGTGTCGTGTCGGGTTACCCGTGTCATAAACGAATCGTGTATCTTGATACGAATAATTAAACGTGTTGTGGTCGTGTTCGTGTCAAACTTGTAATACCCGTGTCAGAACACGACCCGCGAATAAGAAACACGACACGATTGACACCCTCAACTCCAACCACCTCACTGTCATGGTTCACCACCATGCTGACCAATAGAGTTAGTCCACAGATAGACTCAACAGATAAATGGGCAACCAAAATTAAAGGTTTGTATGGTTATGTTTCCAGGTCTATCGGTCTGTTTCTAGTGTTGAGAAATAAATTTTCAAATTTTATTGGTTTTGATGCGAAATTAGAATTATGTTTGGATGAATGAATGAAATTTGATTTTATGTAGGTTTGGAAATGAGAATATGTTTGGTTAAGTAGTTTTGAAATGTTGATAGTGGTGGGTCAACTTTCAATATTTTAAATTGAATATGTAATATTATTTTTGTAAGATTGTAAGTGGTGGTTCCATTAGATAGATATAATTAATAATAGTAATATTATAAGTAAATGAAGTTGGAAATAGTGGGTCCCACATGTATAGGGTTGAAAATTAAAATATAGGTGTGAGATGTTATTTTGTGTGTAAAATTGAAAGTGAAAATAACGATTTCCAATCAAAAAAATTATAAACAAACATGATTTTATTTCCATGAATAGCTGAAAAATGAAAATTGTCACTTAAAAATATAACCAAGCAAGCCCTAAGTGTTTGCATGTATAGACGAAGCTATGTAGGGGCCAAGGGGGGCACTGGGCCCCCCTCAAATTTTGAAAAAAAAATAGAGATTTGGTCATTCCATATTTTAATCTTAAAAATAAATAAAAAATAGAAATATTGGAAAGAAATCTTCAATTATATTACATTCCTCTTTCCTATTTTGATTTGTGAATCTTGAAAAATATGAGTCTCGTCATTTTTTCTCTTTTCTTAAAATTTTGTACATTTTTCAAGCTCCGCCATAAACTTTAATTTGAATTTTCGCATTATTTTCTTGTGTCTTAATTTGTTCTTTTTGGTATATTGATGTAATTGTATTTTGTTATTTATTTTTTAATATTAAGATGTGACTGAATAATACAGTGAGTTAATCAGAACTTCTACTTATTTTAAATTTGATGTATTTTTTTTATGTGTTAATGGACAAATTGTCCACGTATGTTTTGTAAAATTGATAAATAGTCATAATTTTCGAAAACATATTTTTTAGCCATTTTGACACTGTTATACCCTTCTTGTGTTCTTTGATGAGGTACTTGATTATATTTCAAAAATTTGATGCGGTACGGTTCCAAAAAAAATGATGCAGTATATATTTTCAATACCATGGACCGGTCCACAGAAATGAAAAAATACAAGATGAATATTTCGACTCAAAAATGACTGAAAAACATGGTTATATTATAGAAAAGTGGCTAAAAATCCGACCAACTTTTTTTATATTAATATTAGTTGGGCTCCCCTACCCGAAATTCCTGACTTCATCACTGTTTGCACGTGTGTATGCACTATGCAATTTCTATAGCTAGTCAGTATAATAAGCAAATAAAAACAGCAGAAGCAAAGCAATAAATAAAGCAATAAATGGACATGGGATTATAGAGCTTCAAAGGTGGAGTAATCTCTCTCTTGCTCTCTTCTCCAAATCTTCGGATCCACTAGTCTAAATTATGTGTACAAACCAAACTAGTCCACAATAGCTTTGATCACAAGCCATTCTATTGTGCCCCTGCAATTCGATTATGAGCCGATCACCGATTGAACCCCGCCCCTCAACTGTGGCTTTGATCACAAAGCCCGTCTACATAGCAATCGACTGCCCAAGTTCATCGTGAACTGTACTCTTCAAAATCTCAGTCGTAAACCTCAAACATAAGTAATACTCTATTACTTTAATTTGTTTAGTCGTGAATCAATCATTTCTGTCGATGTTCTTAAAAGACAAAGTATGTTGACACTTATACGTGTAAATGGTCTGACAATACCACCCAAAATATATTTCTCAAAAATGAAAAGGGACAATTACAAAAAAAAAAAATAAAAATTGAGGTTCGGTCTAATTAGAAAAAAAAACCAAAGATTTTAAAAATCACAAAAAAGCCTTAAAGTTTGATTCAGACTTATATTTTCCCTTCAAAAGTAAAAAACAAATCCAACCCCCTAATATTTATAAAATATTATAGTTTACCCATCAAAATTTAAGATAAAACCAAACTTAAGAAATTTTTTTGTAATTAGCCCATTCTAGCTCATGGTCGTTTTTGTAATTACCCCAAATGAAAAACCACTCCCAAAATCCTAAATCATTCTAAACCAGACAGACTGAAAAGACGAGTGAAAGTAAACCATGACAATAACCAACACCAACACCAGCACCAACCCCCACGGCGAACTTATTCCCTCGTCCGCCGCCGGCCTCGGCACTCCGACGGCGTAGCGCCACCACCTGTGGCGGATCATCAACACGTTCACCACTAGAATCCCGACAAGTGGCAGCAGCAGGAGACCGAACCTAAACCTCATCTTGTTCCTCTCCATCCTTTGCGTGAACTCTGAATAAGTAGCAAAACACATCAACATTATAAACAGGACAAAAAACAGCACCAATGGCAACGGCGGCGCAGATATTGAGTCCAACGTTGTTTCTTTCCAGCTCACACCCCTTCTTTCTCTCACTAACCAACCCATTTTTTATTTTTTTTTTCAAATGACGATTGCTGAAAATATGAGCGTGGTATCATTATATAAGGGGGCAAATGTAAAATTAGTTCCGTATTTATATTGCAACATTAGTACTGTCATTATTGAATTGAGATTTTAGACCTGTATGTTTTGCTTTTTTCTGCAATTTTGATCCCGTAAATTTTAGATTTGTGCATATTTGGTCCTATAAGTTTAAGTTAGTGCAAATTTGGTCTTGAGAGCTATTTCAATATTTCAATTATTCCGGAAATGCCCCTAATAACCAAAATAATCAATATACCTAAGATCAAGTGTAAAATGGTATCAGAACCTATATTTTATCTACTTGAGTTGAATTTATTTTTCATTAGTACAATATACTATATGTTACCTAATGATAGAAGAAGTTTAGATTCATGGATCCGGATCAAAATCTGAGATACGAGTTCAATATGTATTATTTCCTAATTTTGAAAATACAATACAAGTAAAATTTGGTAAATTTGGTTAGTTTGAATAATAGGACCGAAATTACCATAAATAAAAGACTAAAATGATCAAATCCTGAAAATTACATTATTAAAATTATTATTTTTGCTAAGGGGCGGGACTAATATTGCGACTTCAAAAGTTACAGGGTGATATTGTGATACACTTATAGATAGGACCAACTTTGCAATTTTCCTATATAAGGTGGTGGGATAATGGTTTAGCATAAGTTCTGGATTATTAGAAGTTCTAATTAACCGATGTTCCTTATTGGATTTAACTTTTTAAACACACTTTCGAAGGGATCGATTCGAAAAGGGGGAGTTTTGTGTCGATGAAGATGGGGAAAGGCGAAAAGAATATATTCACACACCAATCAACGGTTGTTATCATGCAACGTAAACTCATGCTTATTAGAAAAGTTCATACTTTGTGGAGATGGAATATATATCTGTAATTTTCAATTCCACATACATTATACTGAAAATGTTAATGCTTAACTATTTTTTTCTCTTTCAAAGATTCAATAACATATATATTATAATAATTAAAAATTAATTATATAACTGTTTGACAAGCTGGAAATACAAATCCACGCGCCATCCGCAGGACAGAAAAACTGGTTGACGGCGTTGTGGTGGCGCTAGTGGAGAAATCCGTCTTTTTTCTTTTTTTTCCTCAAAGCAAGCAACAAGTTGTGCATCCATAAAAGTGTGTTTGCGCAGAGCCGGTCGAGCAATTGACTACTTATATGGGAGTGGACTGATGCACGTAAATAGGGTGGATCGGATAAAAAAAAAAACAAAAAATCATAAAAGTTATAACTATTTTTTTTTCTAAAAATTTTCTAAGTAATTTTTTTTTGTTTTTTAAATATTGGGGGGGGGGGGCAGGGCCCAGGTTGGCCCCCTCTCCCTCCGCCAATGCGGTCGAGTGGACTGGAGGGGATCGGAAAAAAGGCCCCTTGTATTTTCATTAAAAAAGAAAAATAAAAATAACAAAATCAATGATACAAATGTTATTTTATTAATTGAATATATGAAATAAGATATGTAATACCAAAATTATCATATTCCAACTTTAATTTTGGAGATTATGCGTTGTTTAAATGGGAGAATTTCATAATAGGGTCCGAATTTTAGAAAATCTATCATTATAAGACCCAAAATTTCAACCTTCTCAAATCAAGACCCAATTTTTAATTTTTTTTCTCAAATTGGACCCTCCCTCAAATTTTTGGTTCTCACTTCAGGATCCAAAATTTCAACATTCTTAAATCAAAACCCAATTTTTATTTTTTTCTCAAATCGGGCATTCCCCCAAATTTTGGGTTCTCACTCCAGGTTTTAGAATTTAGCAAAAAAAGAAATATTAGTGTAATTTATCATGCCAGCCACATAAAATATTTTTCTACCTCTTTTCATTTTTTTCGCTCATTTTTTTTTCCTACTTCATACTTAATCAATTTGTTTGTTTAAACGAATCTGAGATCGTACATTTAAATGTATGAAGCTAGCAAGATGAAAAACTTGATAAAATATTTGTCGGTTACTAAAAAAATAAGATATCCAAATTATGAATGAAAAAGTAGTAAAATATTTTTCGGTTACTAAAAAAATAAGATATCTAGATTATGATTGAATTTTAAAGTTTAAAACAAGTATCGATTAGGGAAAAAGGGATGGACGAAAATTGAAAGAGAAAGAAAAATATTTTTTGTGGCTGGCATGATAGATTACATTAAAAATTGGGTCTTGATTTAAGAAAGATAAAATTTTGGGTCTTGAAGTGATAGATTTCCTAAAATTTGGACCCTATTATGAAATTCTCCCTTGTTTAAATTGGATAAATTGGAGGATCAAAAATCAAAATAGGAGCTGTTTTTTATACTTGGGAAAATGACGATACGACATAAGGTAGGCCTTTGTTTTGCACAAAAAAAAATGAAAAAAAAATTAATTAGATATATAGGGAAAAAAATCTCTTGAATATTTTCTTCTACCTAGAATTAAAGTAGACCTCAAAGTGCAAGCATAATATTTGTACTTGTTTAAGACTGCATAATATAAAAACCAGTTAAAGGCACAAAAGTTCATATGCTTATTTTTCGCATCATGCTTAAATAGCCAATTTTTTCAGTCAATGCCAAACATGCAAAAGATATCTTCTCAACAATTTATCACATAATTCACCAAATACTTAGTTTCATAAAACCAAGTGCTCATAGTAAAATCATACAGAAGCTTTTTTATACTTTTTTAAATTTCTAATCCTAACTCGCACAAAAGCAATAAACGTGCTAAAATAAAAATAAAAAACAATTTTTTTAAAAAGTTTTATGCAAATTTTATGCTTCAACATGCAATCTAAATGCAAATGCAACAATACACCATTAATTATTCATGCATTCTTGAGTCTTGACAACCCCTCAAACTTAAATTATGTTTCGTTCCGAACATATGAGGAATTATCAAAAGAAAAAGGAATGCGTGAAAAGCACTTACAGAGCTCACTGTGGTGGAGGAGGTGGATGATAGTCGCCCTTCTTGAAATACCCTAGCCGCACTCACTACTCATCTGACCAATATAGTTCATGCGTTAAAGTTGTTTATATGCCACTTGCATTGATTTTGGTATTTGCATAATTTATTTATTTTAGATGGCATGGTTAATTTCATAAATTTAGAACTCTTATTATATGACTTCTCGAATTTCAAACTAACTGATTAAATAAGATGAATTAGATGTCGAACTATTAAATGTCAATAGGTGACGCGAGGTAAACTTAGAAATGAAAAGTGGCATTAAATAGAAGAATTAATAAAGTATTTAAAGAGAAGACTGATAAATTAGTTGGGAGTTTAAATATTATGTGAAATTAATAATAATAATAATAATAATAATAATAATAATAATAATAGTAATAATAATAAAAATAATTATCTATATATATAATAACAAACCCCTTTTTAAATCTGTTTTCCCGCCTAAACACCTATTGCTAAAAAAATTTCGGTTTTTGTTTAGAAAAGTTGAATAATTCATCAATTTTGGATATATTCAGCCCTCTTATTTTATTTTGTTAGGTTGACCATTTAAGTCATTTAGGGCATAATTAAAAGTTGGACATCAAAATCTGTTAAACTTAGCTTTTTAAAATTTTGCTGATTCAAAGAGAGTTGACTTTGTTTAATACGAACTAAGCAGTATCAAAAGGATTTACGGCAAATTCGCTAATATTTATTTTTTGGAAATTTTCGTTGGTTCATATATAATCCAAAAACACTTTTTAATGAAAGCTGACTTCTTAAAATATAAAAAACGCATATTTATATTTCTGGCAGGGTTCTATGCAAAAACAGAAAAAATTGATAGTCATATATTTTAATTCTGGAAAACGATTAATTACTGCTTGAATACGGAAATGTAGTGATGAATATGGTCTCTTTTTCGCCGAAATAATTTAATTTGATATCAGTTTACATAGAAACAATTTGATATCAATTTACATTGTTCTATTTTTGCAGTAAATTGTTGAACTTTGGTAAAAAAATCAACGAAAATAGTTTGTAGCTTAATAAACCCAAATCTCTGATGTATGAATTGGCATTCATAACAATATATGGTAAAAATCGTGCAAATAATAACAGTAACAGTATCTAACCACAAATATTTTGTTGCAATTTCCTTACAACTTCATCCATCACCAGTATAAATACCGAACCATAGCAGTAAAAAATTTACAGCAATTTAAAAATTCTCTTTGCAAAAGCTTGAGCATCTTTCTGAAAATTTTCGATCAACACAAAAAAGAGATGGCACCATTCGTTACACTAATTCGCGACCTCAATAATAGCCAAACATTGTGGGTTCAAACTAAGGCTTATTCGAGCATATGAGAAGCCATATTTTTTTCGGATAAAAATCAGATCCTCACACTAGAATGTGTTTTCCATGGTAGTGTAGTAAGTTATTTTTCATTCTTTATTGTCTTTTTATTTTCATTTTAATTGTTTAGAAATTTATTATTCTAATTTTTGTACTGAAATATACTACCGGGTGATCGAATTCATGGCACAATACGGAAATTTCAGATTGCAAACTTCAAAAAGATGCTGAAGGAGGGATATGTTTATGTGATCAAGGATTTTCTGGCCACAAAACAAACTGGCCCGTATAAGACCAATGCTACAAAACAAAAAAAATTGTTTTATGGTAAAACTCATGTTTTCGAAATGTTTGAGCAGACATTTCCCCGATTTATGTTTGATTTTAAGAATTTTCTTGATATAATGAATCCGGAGAAGGTGGACGATACAATGTTGTTAAGCATCATTTATTTTATTTTTTTTTTTTTTTGCTTTTAGTGTTTTTTCAAATTAGTTTGTTGAATGATATATGAATTGTATTGTTTCTGTTTTTTTTCCAGATGTCATTGGCAGAGTTATTTCAATGCACGTGCTCGAGAATAAAGACATTGATAGAAGGGTTACAAGATTCATCGAGATAACCTCGAAGATTTAGAGTAATTTTCTTATTATTTTATGTATTATTTATTATAATGTAAACTAACAATTAAATTTGTATAGGAATAGCGTCTGTCGTGTACTCTTTGGGAAGATTATATTGAACAAATACTCACTCATTTGGAGAATAACATTGTCGACCCTGTTGTCATGATTTTACAAATGGGACGTGCAAAAGTATTTAAAGGTATTTGTTTGTTAAATTAAATTTTTTAATAATATTTCATTTTCCATAATAATCTATTTAAAATTATTTTTAACATAATTTTTCTGAGAGCAAGTCAAGGTTTCCAATGACTTTTTGTTACAAAGTTGTATGTGAATGATCCCATTGAGGAAATTCAAGACTTTAAGAGAAGGTTTGTGTAACTAAATAGTTTAGATTATAATTAATCTTTTATTAAATTATTTATGATTATTATTTTTATAATTAATATTATATTAAAATTTTACTGATAATTATTTCATTATTTAGTTTTTGGAACAACAATAATCCGACATTTTCTATAAGCCATGTGTCAAATCCACGATCAACAATTGTATTGGAGGACCTAAAATTTCCAAATTTCTCAATCAAGCCTTTAGAATATTTGTATGCGAATGAAGCGGTAATATAAATATTTTTTACATTTTATTTTTTATTCTAAACTTTAAAATATATCTTCTGATGTTTTAATATTGTTACTTATATAGGCCGGGAGTTTTTGGGTTTGTGCGAGAATAGTGGATGTTTCTGATGAATGATGGTACATTTCATGCACACGATGTAGCAAAAAACTGCATTTAACTGTGGATCAGCTTTACTGCATAAAATGTGACCATTTGCAGGAAACAGGACGTATAAGGTAATTTGTTTTTATGTTTATTACAAGTGAGATAATTAAAAAAATTGCTCTGAATTGTTTTTCTGATTAATTTAATTTTTTTATATGAATAGATATATGATTCACTTCCAAGTGGTAGATGAATCTGCAAGTGCAACCCTCCTTTGTTGGGATAGTGAATGTGAGTTGTTGATTGGGAGACTTTGTGTGGATTTGAGGAATGAAACTGTTAAGGTATATTTTGTTTTTGAAAAGCTATGAATATATTATCTATATTAAATTATTATATAATATATAATTATGTATTGAAATTCTGGATTTATATAAAAAGAGGAAGGTGGCAGTAATTCGCCGGTAGAGTTGCCAGCTGAGTTGCAAGGCCTTATTGACAAGATGGTGCTTTTCAAGGTTCAGATTAAAGAGGAACAATTACGCAACTATGTTGAAGCTTTCTCGGTTGTAAAGCTTACTGCAGATCAGGATTTAGTGTGAAAATATGGGGCTACTTCTCTAGAGAGTCGGGTTATTTTTTAAAAAGATATCAATTATAGAATTATTTAATTTTTTTATATTTATTTATAAAATTAATTTTATATTCAGAAGGAATCGACTATTTATCAAAGCTTCAGGCAGAAAAACTTCGCCGTGAAAATGTAAGGATCTGATCTTTATTTTTTGTTTATATTCTTTTTATGAATTTTAAAACCTAAAATTTGTTATTTTGTTTTCTCAAAAAAAAAAATTGTTATTTTGTGTTCACATGAATTAGATGATAGTTCATCGGGGGATGAAGTTAGCACACCTAACAAGCTTCTTGGCAAACACAATCGGAATGATGTGTCGCCACTTGCTAAGAGGGCTTTGAATGAGCAATTTTCGTCGTCAGCATGAAGATGAAAAACGTTATTATAAAGGAAGAAAATTAGATAGGCAGTTAATAGTTTTTTTGTTCAACAATTAGTTTTTGGGTATTTAAACTCCCAAATTATAAGTTGTTTTTCTATTTTGAACATTGATTAAATTCAGTTTCTCATTTTTATTATTGCAGTTAAGGTTAATAAAATTTTCTATTCAGCTTATAATAATGTCATCTGTTTATTATGTCAATCTGCTTTCACTGTATTTTCATTAGTTTTTTTATTTTTCGTTATTGTTTGAATTATAATCTTCTTTTCAGATTATTTTGTAAGTGTATATTCAGCTTTTGATACAAGGGTTTATACATTTTTTTAATATTTAAATTAATAAATTAATATTTGATAAAAGAGTTTATTAATTAATTAAAATAATATTTAACTAAAAATAGATTATTTAAATTAATATTTTAATTAATATTTAAATAATCAAATTACTATTGGATAAAAGAGTTTATTAATTATTTAAATTAATATTTAAATTATATGGATTTATGTAATTTTATAAAAAGTTTTATTAATTCGAGAAAACAATTCTATTTTTATTGGTTCATTTTTTATCAGATACTAAATTATTTTTTCATTTGAATTAAAATTGCAAATAAAATATTTCACTTCTATTTAAGAATCAATGCAATCTAAAACTGTGATTACCCAACAGGATTCCACTGCTCTCTAGGAGTAAGGTCAAGTTGGTTTCAAGTTCAGAATACAATCTATTACTAAACTAAATTAGAATCATAAAAACAGTGTTACAAATAACCATGTAAACCATGCAAACATTGCTGAAATATGAAATTCCTAATTATCAAAATAACCATGTAAACTAAAAAATACACGATCATCCTTTGAGAGCCCTGCAAGATTCCACCACTAAGGAGCAGGGTCAAGAGGGTTTTATTCTCAAAGTTCAATATAGATAACAGTTCTAACATAAAACATAATCAGCAATTTAATTTGAGCCATTTAGATCACGGGTAATTCAAACAATAACTGACATGTAATAACTACAAAGTTAAATTAATATAAGATATATTCTATCCTATTCCAGTACAGTTATTAAGATATTTCAACTCTGAAGAAATATCCCAACACATTTGTTCCAAATTTAAACAAATCTATGACCAAATACATACAACTTGAAAATATCTTAATACCATATCTGTAATTTTTAATCGACTAATTGTATCAAAAGTACTTTCATTCAATCATCATTTTATGGAACATTTTAAACATATAAAAATATATCCATCATACACATGTCATGTATAGTTGTCATTAAATTTACCTAAATTGCAAGATACTATTTAACATATCACAGACATTCCATATTTAGTCATCCACAAGTCTATATAAACCATTTCAATCATGTCAAACGGATTTGCAGATAAAAAATCAAATATCACAACACATCTCATAGTTGAACACTGAAAACTGTAAATTCTTCAGAGTTGAAGATGAGAAAGCTTTGGGTGATCCAACAATGCACTACATTAACATAATTGATGCTAAAAGTTGAGTTCACATTATTGGTAATTAAATATGCTCTAACTAGACATGTTTGCTATCTTTGGATATACTAAACACATCTAATCAAGTATATTAATTACCCACGGTTATGTTCTTGATTATGAAAACAATTGATCAACCTTTGGGCGACCCATAAATATTCTATAATCAATGAACTTCAATATACCTACTACAAAACATCATCATGTCATTTCAATTAGTAGCATCACATAATCATGGGTAATTGAAAATTTATTTAATTTAACATCTATCAATACTTTCTAATTTGGCTACTTTGGTGACTAATAAATTATTCATAATATAAACATCAAATTAAAAATAAATACTAAACAATGAGATAAACTTTATGTTAGGCTGATTATCGACCAACCATCGTCACTTAAATTTCAAACACAAACATAAGTATTTGAATTGTAATAGATATAACAGATACATAGTAGCATGCAAGGAGTCAGATTATACATGATAAAAAGCCTCAAACCATCATTAGCAATCCTAAACAGATCTCATATCTAGTTCTTCATTAATATAATTGCACAGATCAATTGTAAAATGGATTTCAATATTTAAAGGCCCAAACATGTACAAATTCATACCCATATATAAATGAAAAGGATCAATATAATGCAGAAGTAAGAAACTAATATTATATAACATTAGTGGAGTTTATCAATTCAAACTTTTGCATATCCTCATCATTATAAAATTCAATCATGCATAACCATATGAGTTCAAGTTCAGTACTTTCACAGGCTAAATATATGAGAAATTTAAAGCATCTTAATCATGGTAAGAGAATTGTGGATAAAACAAAATCTTGAGAAGCCATAAATATTCATACGGAAATTTCATGTGGAAAATTGACTACTCAAATACTTCAGGCCCAAATCAAATTGAATTAGCATAATTGTCACCAAGTCCGTAACTTGCAGCGGAATCATTATACATATGAGAATAATCATGTACTTTTCATTAATTGGGATAACTCCAGCGGAATATTAATGATATTGAAATTCATAAATCAACATAGTTTGTAGCAGAAAACTTTTGACAGTCCGCAGCTTGATAATCTTAACTGAAAAATCACAAGTTCTTAAATCCAGGCTTTGATACCACATGAAAGCATAATTTTCAGATATAACATAAAACATAAATTTAATCCCGGATCTTGAACTTCATGATTTTCACAATTACTTGGCAATTAGGGTACTAACCTTGAGCAACCATGTCTTTCTTTGTTTGAAGATGGAAGAACCACTTTTCTCTCTTGGCCGCCCGTTAATTCTGAGCGATAATTTCTTTTGTGATAGATTTTTCGATTACGAATGGGTTCTATTATAGGCGAAGAGAGGACCGGTTTCTTGGCGATTATCGCAATAACTATTCGGCGTAAGCGTTCTCAAACACGTTCTATCAACGTGTATAGAGGTGGAACAAAAACCACCTCTTAACTGTCCAATTTGAAACATATCTGATAACTTATTTATTTAAATCTTAAAATAAGTATTTAAAATTCATTATTTAAATATGGCGAATTGTAGTTGATCTCTAGCAACTATGGCGAATTGTCTGCAACTTTTTCACACAGTAGTGCATTGAAGAAGACGGAGGAAGGATTTTCTCACATTAGTGCGCTGAAGAATAAGAAGGATGAGGATTTGTTCACGTTGAATTTGCTGTGAGATTTGGAGAGATTGCGTGATCACAATATAGTTAGCTGAATCCCGTAAATATTGGGTTATTTTGGAGGATGACTAATTTACCCCTTTGTTTAATTAATAGCATCTAATCTGCAATTTAAGCTCTAAAATCGCAGCCATTGAAAATCCAGATATGTGGCTAGGATTGGTCCCTATGGCCTCACCCTATGAGGTGGTCTCATATAACTCTCTCCATATATATATATATATATATATATATATATATGGAGAGAGTAAGCACTAAGTACTAAGTGCTACATGGTATTAGAAGCAACGACGGACGGAAGGGGGGCTACTGCACATCCAAAAAATTTCAATTTTTTTTAGTATTAAAATATTATTATATTTAATAAAGTCTTAAAGAGCCAGACCCTCCCCCACCAAATTGTTCAGTTTTCGTAAAAGTTTTTTAACATTAAAATATTAGTATATTAATTAAAGGAAAAAAAAGTCTAAAAGGTGTGGGCTTGACCACAGACTATTAAAACGAAAGGATAAAAAGATCCCACAAAATCAAAAAGAGGCTGACCCACATTACAATAATTGTTGCAGATGTTTCAACTTTCATATTTGGGGTTTCAACTTTCATATTTGGGGTTTCATTCTGGAATTGAAAATTGAAAGGAAAAAGGTAAAGATTCAATTCTTTTTCGTGGACGTCATTGCTAGTTGCATCACTTAGAGCTACTAATTCAGGTTGTGATTTTTTTTTCTACGATCTTCAGCTGTATTGATGAAGATAAAGATATCATGCTTACTGAGTTGCTGTTTTCTTATTTATATAATTTAATTGTTAGTAATCAATACCAAAGTTCCTCTACCAAAGAACTTCTACCTTGGAAAATAATATTGAATCTTCAACTCATGATAAAGAACAAGAACCTCTACCACAGTTCCTCGAATAGATATTCAAGAACTTGATGCTATGTGTATAGAACGAGATCCTGGAAAACGTCCACAAATATGTAGTTATAGTGTGGAACAACGAGATGAAATTCGAATAGCTTACGTAAAGTTTGGGCCATATCAACAAGAGATGCATGAGTATCCTTTAAATGAAAAAGGTCGGCGTTTTCACTTCTCCAGGTTCAGACTATTCCCAGAATGGTTGGAATATTCTCCAAGTAAAGATGCTATTTTCTGTTTGCCATATTATTTATTTTCTAAACCAAGTGGACGTGTTGGTTCTGGTGCATTTACAATTGAGGGATTTCGATCATGGAAAAAGGTTAATGATGGAGAAAATTGTGCTCTTTTATCTTATGTTGGAAAAGATCCTAATTCGCCACATAGAAGAGCTATCATGAGTTCGTGACTTAATAAATCAACCACAACACATTCAGAAAATCATTGAAAAACAAACATCTCAACAGGTGGCCAATAACCAATTGGTATTGAAGACCTAAATTGATGCAGTTGGATGGCTCACGTTCCGAGCATGTTCTCTTAGAGGACACAATGAATGCTTAGATTCAACAAATCCAGGTAATTTTGATTCAATGGAAAAATATTAGCATCTTACAATGAATGTGTGTCTTCAGTTGTGTTGGATAATGCTGCTCATAATGCATCTTATACATCACTCCGAGTTCAAAAAGAAATGCTACAAATTTTTGCAAAGAAAATTAGAGATGTTATTCGAGAAGAAGTTGGTGATGCAAAATTTTGCATTACAGTTGATGAATCAAGAGATGAATCCAAAAGAGAACAAATGGCGATAGTTTTAAGATTTGTTAATAATTTTGGTCATGTGAGGGACTGATTTTTTGATCTTGTTCATGTTTCTGACACCAGTTCATTGACTTTGAAGAAAGAAATATTTAATGTTCTTAGACGATATAATCTCAATGTTCGAGATATTCGTGGTCAAGGATATGATGGGGAAAGTAATATGTGTGGAGAATGGTCTGGATTACAAGCATTTGTCTCTAATGAGTGTCCATATGCTTATTATATACATTGTTTTGTCCATCGACTCCAATTGGTATTAGTAGTAGCTTCTAAAGAGGTTATTCCTATTCATCAATTTTTCTGTAAAGTTACTGCAGTTATCAATGTTGTTGATTCTTCTTGTAAGCGGCATGATCAATTACAACTTGCACAAGTTGAAGAAGAGATCAAAAGACTAATTTCTTTTGAAGAGTTGGAGACAGGAAAAGGTTTGAATCAAACTGGAACCTTAAAGAGAGTTGGTGAAACTAGATGGATCTCTCATTTGAGTTCTCTTCGAAGTTTGAAAATCATGTTTGAAGCCACATGTTCAGTTTTAAAGAATATAATTTCTGATGGAACTACTTATGCTCAACGAGCAGATATAGATGCAACTTATGATGGAATCACATCATTGAATTTATATTCATTTTGCACATTATGATTGATATTTTGGAAATCACATATGATCTTTGTCAAGCTTTGCAGTGCAAGTCTCAAGATATTATGAATGCTATGCATCTTGTCTCTACAACAAAGACATTAGTTCAAAAGTTAAGAGAAGATGGATAGGATCTTTTATTTCAGAAGGTGAAATCGTTTTGTGAGAAACACGGAGTAAATGTTCCCAGTTTGAGTGATCTTTACACTGCAAGCAGAGGTCGATCTCGTCATTGAAAGGATCCAGTTACCATTGAACATCATTTTCGAGTTGATATTTTTTTTTGCTACAATTGATTCTCAAGGCAAGAACTGAATGAGAGATTCAAAGTTGATATGGTAGAATTGCTTGTGCTTTGTTCATCTTTAGATCCTCGAGATGACTACAAGCATTTTAATATTGATGATATTTGCAAGCTTGCTGAAATGTCATATCTTGAAGATTTTTCTGAACAAGAGAAGTTGCATTTGAGATTTCAGTTAGAGCACTTTGAGGTTGATATTCGTCAACATCCCGTACTTCAAAGTTTGTCAACAATTTCAGAACTTTGTCAAGAGTTGGTGAATACAAGAAAGTTTCAAATTTATCCTCTTGTGGCACTACAAGAAAACAAGGAAATTCCAACAGGAAAAATCTATTGGAATTTGGCCAATTACCATTGGAATTATCGATTCCAATGGAAATTCCAACATAAAATGCATCGTTGGTAAAATGGCCATTAGAATGGCAAAATTCCAATGGAAATTCCAGTGGAAAAATATTCCAACGGAATTTCCAACATTATTTATCCATTGGAATATATAACCGTTGGAAAGAACTCCAACATTTTTTCCAACACTAATTCCAATATAGTTATACCATTGGAATATATTTAATCGTTGAATAAAACTCCAACGATTATTCCAACAAAATTATACTATTAGAATTTAGTCCAGTGGTATATATCAGTTGGAATATTTAATCAATTTATTTTATTATCTAATATCTTTAACTTCCCTAGGTCACTCATCATCAATTTGTCCCAAGTCAAACATATTTAACCATGTAGTTTCAATATGATTGACTCCAGAAGAGAAGATATATTTTATTGATATGGATTTCTATCAAATCATTCAACCCCTATTGAAATTTTCCAATGGTATTGGAATTTTCAATGGAATTTTCCAACATGTTGTACCGTTGGAATTTTCGTTGGAATTTTAAAAACTCCAACAGAAATTCCAACGATTAATTCCAACATTTGGTTTTACAGTTGGAATTATTATTGGAATTTTCCAATGGTATGTTTTCGCGATGGAATTTTTGTTGGAATTTTAAAATTCCAATAGTATTTTCAAATGGTTTATTATTACTGCTGGAATCACCGTTGGAATTTTCCAATGGTTAGTCGTGGTGTTGGAATTTTCGTTGGAATTTTAAATTCCAACATTTTATACCAACATTTTTGTTTCCCGTTGGAATTTTCATTGGAATTTTCCAACGGTATAATGTAGCATTGGAATGCCCGTTGAAATTTTAAAAATTCCAATAATTTTCTATTTCGTTGGAATTATTTTGTTGGAATTTGATTGTTTTCTTGTAGTGTGGATAGATTAGTTCGGCTCGTGCTAACTCTTTCTATTTCTAACGCTACTAGTGAACGTGTTTTTTCTGCTATGAAGCTTGTCAAAACTAGGCTCCGGAATAAGATGGAAGATGACTATTTAGGGAGTTATTTGATCACATATATCGAGAAAGAAACTGCACAAACTTTTGATGATGATCTATTATTGATGAGTTTCATGACATGAAAGAAAGGAGATTGCAATTCAAGTTCCCAAAGCAAATGACATGTAAGTAATCTATTTTCTTCTTCTTATTATTTTTCTTTCATAAGTTAATATATATATAATTGATTTGTTTTTATTTTTTGTATGCAGGAAGATAACATATTATTATACTAGAAGTTTGCAACTCAATGTCAACTGATATTGTGACATTGATATTTTGATTACCGATGGATTCAAGTTTGAAGTTCAACTAACCAAGTTAGTTTTAACTTTGTATCTTATTTCAAAATATACATTCCCAATTATAAACATTGATATATTTTTTGTATGTGTGAATATTGAGATGAAAAAATTAGGAAGAAATATATTTAACTTTATATGTAAATTTATGGTCAGTATATGAGGATTTTTTCTCCGTGTTTAATTTTTTTTAAACTCGTCGTTTTCTCGCCCCCTCCCCTCCAAAAAAAAAATTAGAATCATTCGTCTGCCACTGATTAGAAGTTTATGACTTTTATTGTAATTGATATTTTATTTTTTATTCCAGTATTATCACAGTGCATGTCAAGTATACTTGCATAAGAAAATGTGTATTAGTCACGATGGTAAGATCGCCGTAAATTGTGACAATATATTTTTAATATTGTTAATAGTTGGAAGTGATGAGAATTAGTGAAATTATGTTTGTCGTCAGCAAAATTTGTCACTAGACAACCCGACAATTTTTTTGGAGTTGTTGGGAAATAAAATTTGGGGAATATTTCATAATAGGGTCTAAATTTAAGAAAATCTATCACTATAAGACCTAAAATTTCAACATTCTCAAACAAGAGCCATTTTTTTTTCTCAAATTGGGTCCTCCCTCAAATTTTGGGTTCTCACTTCAAGATCCAAAATTTCAACATTCTCAAATCAAAACCTAATTTTTATTTTTTTTGTCAAGTCGGGCCCTCCCCTAAATTTTGGGTTCTCACTCTAGGTTTTAGAATTTAACAAAAAAGAGAGAAATATTAGTGTAATCTAACAAGTTAGTCACAAAAAATATTTGTCTTCCTCTTTTTGCTTTTTCTCATTCTTTTTTTTCTACTTCATACTTATTTTCAATTTTGTTTAACGTGCGTATACCGAGATCTGTACATCTAAATGTGTGCAGCTAACAAGATGAAAAATAGTAATTAAAATATTTGTCGGTTACTAAAAAAAATAAGATATCCAAATAATGAATGAAAAGTAGTAGTAAAATATTTTCGGTTACTAAAACAAATAAGATAGGCAAATTATGATTGAACTTTAAAGTTTAAAACAAGTATCGATTAGGGAAAAAAGAATGAGCGAAAAAATGAAAGAGAAAGAAAAATATTTTTTGTGGTTGGTGTGATAGATTACATTGACATTTCTCTTTTTATTAAATTTTAAAACCTGAAGTGAGAACCGAAAATTCTAGGGGAGGGCCAGATTTGAGAAAAAAATAAAAACCGGTTCTGGATTTGGGAAGATTGAAATTTTGGGTCTTGAAGTGAGAACCCAAAATTTGAGAGAAGACCTAATTTGAGAGCAAAATAAAAATTGGATCTTGATTTGAGAAGGTTAAAATTTTGAGTCTTGAAATGATAGATTTTCTTAAATTTGGGTCCTATTATGAAATTCTCCCATAAAATTTGTAACAAATCCTAGGGATAATTTCAGAACTAGTACCCCAACTTTACCTACTTTTTGCTTTTAGTACCGCATTATCCCAACTCATCACATATAGTACCCAACCTTACACTTTTTAATGAGCGTTACTACTTCACGTTAGTTGACCGTCTTTGACTAACGGATTGACCTGCAATTGTAGGTTTGGAGGTGAAAGAACCTAATCAACCAGTTACAACATTCATTTCAGTCCAAAAGCTATAATACACAAGTTTTGTTCCCCCAAATCGATCCCAAACGCTAATTCCTTAATTTGAAAGCCTAATTCAATCTTACCCGTAAATTGACCTAAATCTTTACTCCCAAATTGGTTCCTACCTGATTCGGGACCCCCAAATTTGTCAACCTAGTGAAGAGTTTAATGAAGTTTTATCTTTGGGAAGCAAATAAGGTGCCGAGATTTTGGGCGTGTTGTAGCTGCAATGAGAAATTTGTTGATGCATGTTTTTTATGCAGCATGTCGTGCATAAGCATATGAGAGCGGAGGGTCATATGAGAGCGGAGGGTCGGAACAACATTCGACAATTGAATATTAGCCGCAATTGAGGAGGCTAGAAAGTGTCGCCAAGGACGGTGGTGAAGTCTGGGGTGTTGTTGAGCGCGTGGATTGAACTCGAACTGTAGTAGGCTTTAAGTTTGTGGGATTACATTTATTTTTTGACTTTATGTTAAAGAGTAAAATTAATTAATTTCTTATAATATATCCATATTACTAAATAATTTCTGGCAATGTAATCATATAAAATATTAAATCAGTAATAACATATGCATGACTATATTAAAAATATTTGGAAATAAAATACATTTGGGTAGGGAGCAATTGAAAAAGGTTTTTGATTTAAGTTGAAGAACTGAAAAAAATGCAACTTTAAAGCATTTGTATATTGATGTTATTAGACAATTATATTATCTATGAATTTTGCCAATATGATTTTTTGTTATTACTTAGTTTACAATATTAAATTATTAAAAGATAAAATCCTTTTAGTCTCATGAAAATGTTATGAAAAATTAAACAAATATTTTTAATTAAATGGTAATTAAAATTGTATGTCCCTTGTTACAAAATATTATAGGTAAAAAAATTGACAGACACATGGTGGGCAGTTTTGTGAATGGATTTTCTGGGTTTTTGTTTGGGAAAATTAAGTTTATACCTTGTTTATGATTTTTGTTTTTTCGGTTGAGTTAAAAGTAACTTTTTTGATTTTTTTATCTGGTTAAAAATATTTTAAAAATGAGTAAATATTAAATTTTGAACTTTTTATTTGATAGTAATTTATCAATTAATCAAATTTTAATTTATAATGTATCATCATATTGATTAAAGTTGTCCAATTAAATTTCAAATGTATCTTTTTAAGAATTACAAAAAGTGTGTAGGTTTAAGCTATTGATTAAGATAAAATATTATTAAGATAAATCAATTAGAAATAAAAAATAATTTTATAACTAAAATATTATTTTAAATAAAATATAATTTATTATTATTAATAATTGCATAAGATAATTAGAGTTCAATTTGATTAATTTTCACTCATTTTTGCCCATATTAACTTATTGTAACAGGTCACCAAGTCTGAAATTATTCCAACAAGCTTTAAACAAAAGATTACCTATTGTAGCAAGTTTTCAGGTTGCACTTGACAACCAACTAATGGTAGGTAGTGAGGGTGATTAAAATATGTAACGTTAGGTACCAGACTTGATTAAGTTGGAATATGGGGTATCAAAAGTAAAAAGTAGGTAAATTTGGGGTACAATCATTAAATGCAAGAAAATTTTAACCAAAAATACATGTTTTCACTTTGCTTTGTGCTAGTCCTTTTGTTGCTTTTACTGCTCCTGCTTTTTTGAATGTTCAATTGAACAATTTTTGTAATTTATCTACCCATTAATGCAATTTCATTTCAAAATACAAACAAAAGAAAAAACAATTCAATTAGACTAGCTTTTCGGGTTTTTTTTCTTTTTTTGACAAGATTCGTTTATTTTCCTTATTTATCTTAAGTATTTTATCAACGAAAACCTACCACACATTTCTCTCTCTAGACTTATCTCTCTGTAAAACCCTCATTAGCGTCGTCTCCTCCCTCTCTCCCGCACCCCCTCCCCATCCCACCTGACCTCTCTCCCCTAACCATGGTCGGAAACCAATTGTGCTTTCCTCCATTCAACATGGTCCTCCATATCCGGTCAACTCCGTCTTCACGGGTTCGGGTGGTGGCGTGGGCGTTGGTTTATTGGAGGTGCTTTTGTGGTGGTAATGGGTCGCGATGGTGGATCGGGGGAGGGAGAGACCGATTCTTGATTTTGTATTTCTTATTTTGTTTATAATTTTAGTTGTATTTTTTGTTTTGTTTTGTTGTAATTTTTTCTTTCTGTTGGTGTCTTTGTTGTTCTCGGTTGAAGGGTGAAGCCCATAGGCGGGTCAGAAATAGTTGCCTTGCAGTACATGGGAGTAGCTCGTGCCTGGGGTGTATTTTTATGTATCTCATTTGGTAGTCTGCTTTGGGAAGTGCCTAGTCTTCTATTACGGGTGGCTTCTTAGTCTCCTCATGGGGTAGTTTTTAGTTTTTTTTTTCTTTTTCTTAGTTCTTAGTCATGTTTTTTCTGTAATTCCTAGTTCTATTTTCTCCTCTGGAGCGTGTTTGAGTGTTTCTGAAGAATTGTAGCAAAATGAAGAATAGAAAACAAGGCGGGAAACATGCTGAAAGTCTGTTATTCAATAATCTGGCAAAATGTGTACAGGTACTATTTATAGGGAAAAATAGAAAAAACGTGTTTGCAGAATATAACCAACAAACTATCAACTTTAATAGGAATAGAACCAAGTCTATTATCTCAACAGCCCCCCCTCAAGTTGGGCCATGTAAGACATCTTGCATGCCCAACTTGGACACAAAAAAATCGAACTGAGCAGCCCCCAAGGCCTTAGTGAAGATGTCTACAACCTGGTGAGAAGAAGCATTCTTCTGTGGTAGAACAAATCCCTCCTTAAATTTGTTGCGAACGAGGTGGCAATCAATCTCCAAATGCTTAGTGCGCTCATGGAAGACAGGGTTCTCAGCAATGTATATAACAGCTTGGTTATCACACATCAAAAGGATTGGAAGAGAAATAGGCAGAGTGAGATCAGCCAGCAAATAAGCAATGTATTGCAACTCACAAACTGTAGAACTAAGAGCCCTGTACTCGGATTCAGCAGAGGATTTAAAACAATATGTTGTTTCTTAGTCTTCCAAGAAATTAATGCATCCCCAAAGAAAATGCAAAAACCAGTCAAACACCTTCTAGTATCAGCACATGAGGCCCAATCTGCATCACTATATGCGTTAACTTCCCCATCGATGCAAATTTGGATAGAACATCCTTTAGAAGGACAACCCTTAAGATACCTCAAAAGATGCGAGCCATCTCCTAATGAGAAGAATAAGGGTCATTAACAAACTTACTAAGTTGTTGAACACAATAGGTGATATCTGGTCTGGTAAAATTCAAGTATAATAGACTACCAATCAGCCTTCTATATTGATCAGGCTCTGCCAATGGAGTCCCAGCTTTACCAATCAATTTTACACCAGTACGAAAAGGAGTAGTTGTTGGCTTACAAAGCAACAAACCAGTATCTTTGAGAATGTCTAGGACATACTTTCTCTGATTCAAGTATATCCCAGAGTGACTCCTTGCAATTTCAACACCTAGGAAATACTTGGCTTCTCCCAAGTCTTTGATAGTAAAAAGACCATCCAAGTATTTCTTAAGAGAGGTGATATCCTCCATACTGGAACCAGTTATAAGAACATCATCAACATAGATCAATAGAGCAAGAAAAGATCTTGCAGCAGTCTTCACAAACAAACATCAATCATGAGGGGATTGAACAACACCATAAGCCACTAATTTTCCACAAAATTCAGTGTTCCACTGCCTACTAGCCTGTTTGAGCCCATATAAACTCCTCTTGAGATGACATATTTCCCCTGCAACAGCCTTTGTATAACCCTCTGGAGGAAGCATATAAATGTCTTCATCCAAATAGCCATGGAGGAAGGCATTGTTGATGTCAATATGAGATAAGAACCAACCGCTGGATGTAGCCAAAGCAATCAAGAGTCTGACTGTCACTAACTATGCAAGAGGAGAAAAACTATCCATGTAGTCAATACCATAGACACGATCATAGCCCTTTGGCTACAACTGCTTTATGCCTCTCAACAGATCCATCAGGCTTTCTCTTGATTTTAAATACCCATTTACTACCAATGGGTTTCTTACCAGGAGGAAGAAGAGCAAGTAATCACCCAAGTGTTGTTTCTTTCTAAAGCATCTAACTCATGTTGCATGGAAGCAACCCAAAGAGGATCAAGCTTAGTCAGAAGCATAATTGTGAGGCTCTTGACTAGAGTCAATATTAGTCAAGAAGGAAGAATAAGCGGCGATAAAAGGAGAAGGGGAATAAGGAAAGGAACAAATAGGATAGAGGACATTAGGAGAACCGAGACCTTGGAAAGAAAGGGGGGAGCAAGTGTATGAGTAGTATTGACAATGAAATCGACATCCAAGCAGGCTTAGTAAGTTGTCTCTAGTACTTCTCCAGGTAAAAAGGAGATGTACGGCCGGATGGCATGGAATGAGGTGTATAGGAAGGAACAGGGGATATCCGAGGCATCGAATATGGAATGTAGGACCAATCAAATGAGTAATGGAAGAACCAGGATGGAGAAAGAGATGGAGAAGGAGACTCATTTGCAAAGGGAAACACATCTTCAACAAAAAACAACATCTCTGGACACCATTAACTCGATTGTTGTCCAAATCATAAAACCTATATCCTTTCTTCCCTTGTTCATACCCCAGAAAAACACATTTATTTACTCTAGAGTCAAACTTGGTTTTCTGAGGGTGGACATTGGTAGCATACACCAAACAACCAAAAGGCTTAAGAAGTGTGTAATCAGGAGAGTGGCTATAGAGAAGTTCATAAGGGGTTTTCCAATGAATCACAGAACTAGGAAGCCTGTTTATAATGTGTGTGGCTGTCAGTAAGGCAAAAGGCCAAAACCTTGAAGGAAGATTAGAATGAAACATAAGGGCTCTGGCCATATCCAATAGAATCCTATGTTTCCTCTCCACTACCCCATTCTGCTAAGGAGTATAAACACAAGTTCTCTGGTGTAAAATTACATGTGCATGGAACAACTGTGCACAATCCTTATTTACAAACTCCAGGCCATTATCACTATGCACCACCTTAATAACACCATTAAATTGTGTTTTAATCATGAGAATAAATCTCTCAAGCACCCTAGGTACTTCAGTTTTATGTTGAATCAAAAATATCCAAGTGGCTCTACTATGATCATCCACTATAGTCAACATAAAAAGAGTGTGAAGTAAAAGAGGTAATGAGAATAAGGTCCCCACAAATCAATATGTATCAAGTCAAAATTATGAGCAAAGACATAAGAATCACTCAAAGGAAAACCAGTTCAGTTGTTTGGATTTGTGACAAATTTCACATTTCAAGGAAAGTCGTTGTTTATCAAACTTACAAACATCGAAAGGAAAGGTAAATGACTCAAAACGTGGGAGGCATGTCCCAATCTATGATGCCACTCAAGTGTATTAACAGAAATGAAGAAGTAACAGGTACATTGTTACAATTGAACTTATTATTGAATAAGAAAGAACTGGAAGGGAAAATATAGAGCCTGCCATACACTTTGCCCCTGGCCACTACTTCCTCGGTCACCGGTCTGCAGAGACAATGATCGAAAAGAACAAGCACTTTAGAGAGGTAGTTTGGGTTAATTGAGCACGAAGAAAGAAGGTTGTCTTTGAAAGGAAGGTACATATAGAACATATGTGAGTGTAAGTTTGGAATTCAAACAAACATGACCAATGTGTGTAGCATGTTTAAAAGAACCATCTGGTAAATGAACTGTGATGTGAGTATGAACTGGCTGCACATGAGACATGCAATCTAGATTGACACACATGTGCCTACTAGCTCTGTATCAATGATCCAAACCTCCTTATCAACTTCTCCAAAGGATCATAGCATACCGATCAAGATCAATATTACTCATACCGCATAGTCCATGAAATTGGCGTGGAGTATGTGCCAAAGTAGTGGAACCAGATCCTGCTTGTGAGGCCATAAATTTTGCAATCTCCTTTTGAATAAGGTCAGCAATCTGTGGCATTTGCTGTCCTGTCATACTTTCTTCCTTTGGCTGAGAAACAACACGCTTGCTCGCGAGGTTTGTGTCTCATCTCCTTAAAGCGTTTATACCAATCGAGATAGCCTATAAGTTTAAAGCATTCAGCCTTTTTCATGACCAGTTATGTGACAATGCTCACATGTGAGTTTAGCTCTGTCCTCCTTACTTCTTCTGAAACTACCTCTTCATCTACCTCCATTCAAATTGCCTGATCCAACATTTCCTCGGAATGGTAAACCTCTACCAGATCCACTATTTGCTCGTCCATACATAGCCATATTTTCATGTGGCTCTGAAAAGATAGTTTGCACCTGCCTCTATTTTTCAACACTCAACACCATAGAGTAAGCCTTATTGACAGCAGGTAATGGCTCGATTAATAGTATTTGACTGCGAACATGTTCATAACTATCACTTAATCCCATCAAAAATTGCATCAGTTTTGTATTCAGATCTAAACTCATCGAAGCCTTACTTGCTCCACAAGTGCACTCAGGCACCATCACAATACTAGCATATTCATCCCAGAGACGTTTAAGTTCGGTAAAATAGGCTGCAACTGATAGATTACCTTGTCTACATGTAGTAATTTCCTTTTGTAGCTGAAATAACAGAGGACCATTACTATCACCAAACCTTTGAGCTATATCCTCCCATAATTCCTTAATTGAATTAGCATAGATGAATGCCTCGATAAATCCTTCGAGATTGAATTTAAAAAATCATTTCGTCACCATCCAATCAACCTTCTTCCACTTCGCATAAGCATCGGATCCTTCAACAGTAATTTTGTTTTGTCACTTATGAATCCTAACCGCCTTAGCTCCAAGAGCAATTAACATCGATCGTCGCCATGAGTGATAATTATTACCGATCAACACATTCAAACAAGGATCATGCCAGGATGATCGGGAAGTGTAATTGCGAAGGATCTTCCATCGCAATCGCTTGTTTGATTCGCGAACAAGTTACGCATATCTTCGCCTTTAAACGATGTTTTTTTTTGGATGAAATGTGAATTATATATATCATCGCAAATGTACAAAATAATCTGGGCATGCCCAGATAGTTACAACACAATGGGACTAAATGCCCCTAAAAGGCTAGTACAGCTTGATGGCTAATACATGCCATTTACACACAACAAACAAACCGAAAAAGCACTAGAGCTAATGCCCCAAAGCAAGGTGTTCATATTGAACCAAAAACATGAGGATACGAAGAAAACATGATCTTGTATACCCGTGTTTTGATTTCACGAGTAATGCCATCGGAAGTAACTACCGCCCCTTCGAATAGCCGCTATTACGTGCGGTCAAATATGATATACAGTGCATGCCACTGCGCTTTTCTTGGCACATGATTGCCACGAAGTCCCACGAGCTTCCTTCTTCATGTATTTCAGTGCACTTTTAATTGTAGTCATGGCTCTTGTGATGCAAAGCCATCTCTTGATCTGTAGCCAAACTTGATTGGTCATGTTGAAAAAATAGGTGATCCAATGTTTCCGGTGCGAGTCCCACATAAAGCACAATTTTGATCAATGTCCAAATAGTGGAGGCGATCCTTGGTTTGTAACCTTCCTCGATACCAAGCCAAAGGATAAATGAATGCTTGGGAGGAATGTAATGTCTCCAAACTTCATTTGCCCAAACTTCGGAATGCCCTCGATCGAAATATTCATATGCTTTCGAGCAAACCAGAATTTTCCTGCGAACCACCGATTAAGGTTGGCAATAGCAAGCTCGGTAGTCCCTTCTTTATCGACAATGATGTCCCGAATTTCAAAGATGCGCTTGAGGAGGGGAGAATCTCCTTTTCGCTGGTGTCCAATCCCAAACGGAAGCCCCATTAAGATACACTTGGTCCACCCATCCGATCCACAAAGAGTCCCTTTTATCGTGAATGTTCCAAAGGACCTTTGCAAGGAGGGCAAGGTTCCAAGTTTTGACGTCCCCGAAACCTAGTCCTCCGCCGGTCTTGGGGAGACAAATATCTTTCAAGCAACCGAGTGCCTTGCGCCGCCCCAAAGGAAAAGACGGCAAATGTTGGTTATTCTATCAACCACCGTCTTTGGGATTGGTAGAATTGATAACCAAAAGCACTCAACACCTTGCACAACCGATCCGATCAACTCGTTCGTCCGGCAAGATAAGTAAGAGTACAATTGGCCCAAGCATTAATATAACCTCGCAATTTTCTCAACAAGAGAAGCATAGTGAACCGCTTTCAATTTTTTCACAAGCTAGCGGTATTCCAAGGTATTTGAACGGCATAGATCCAATTGGCATATTCACAAGCTGTGGATATCAACTAATTTCGCCCATTGATACCCGATTAGCAGTACAGCCGGATTTATTCAAGTTCGCCCGTAATCCTGAACACCTGCTAAATTTATTCAAGCAATCCAACAATACACCGACGGAATTACAGTCTCCTTTAGAAAAGAGCATCAAGTCATCCGCAAAGGCCAAATGAGTGATATTCGATTTGGCACATTTGGGATGGTAAGCAAAACGGCCCCTATTGGCGAAGATTAATCAAACGAGAAAAATATTCAAGGCAAAGAACGAAAAGGAAAGGTGATAAAGGGTCTCCTTGCCTTAGTCCCTTCTTTCCAGCGAATTTCCCATACAAACTTCCATTCAGTGCAATGGAATAAGATGGAGAAGTCACACACTCCATGATCCAATGAGTGAATTTTGAGGGGAAGCCCAAACCTTCAAGCACAGCCCGTAAGAAATCCCAGCTAACAGAGTCATATGCCTTTCTCAGATCAATTTTGAGAAGGCATCTGGGAGAAATTCGTTTTCGGTTATATTGCCGGAGAAGTTCTTGTGCGAGATGAATATTCTCAGTCATAAGTCTTCCCCCAACAAAAGCCGCCTGAGCTTGATCCACAATATTCTCCAACAACGGTGCCATCCTCTTGGCCATGATTTTCGTAATCACCTTGTAAAACACATTGCAACATGAAATGGGCCTATAGTCCCCAACTGATTGAGCATCTTTCTCCGCCGGTACTAAAGCAATGATAGTGTGATTAATTTGCTTTAGTAAAGACCCATTAACAAAGAATTCTTCAATTGCTGCACAAAAATCATCCCCGACAATCTCCCATGACTTCTTGAAGAAGCATGAATTAAAACCGTCCGGACCAGGGGATTTGTCTTCACCAATGTCGAACAAGGCATCCCGGATTTCCTGTCTAGAGATGTCCCTCTCCAAATTGCAAGCATGTTCCAAAGAAATGGATGGACCAGCATTGATAATATCAGGATCAATCGGTTCACATGAGTCCGCTGTGCCAAGCAAACATTCATAGAACTTTGTGAACTCCTTAGCAACTTCATCCATAGAAGTGGTTGGGTGACCATCTTCTTTGCACACAGAGACAATCTGGTTGCGTTTCTTATTCCTTTTAACCAAGTCGTGGAAGAACTTGGTGCCCCGATCACTATGGTTTAAGTGCTTGCACTTAGCTTTTTGGTAATAAAAGCATCGTTCAGCTTCACTCAAACTCATGGATTGTTTCCTCATGGTAGCCACAAAAATCTGTAAATCCACATTCATTGGATCATCATGCACCGCAATGGGCCCGTTCTAAGTCCTCCTTTGCCTTTGCTGCTCGGCTTGAAATGTGTGAGAAATGCTTATTATTAAGCTCTTTGAGGGGACGTTTCAAATGCTTAAGCTTCTTACAAAGCATAAATTGCTTGGTGCCCCTGACGTACAAATTCCAATTTGTGGCGACTAGTTCATTGAAATCTGCATGACTAGCCCACATATTGAAAAATCGAAATGGCCTATTGGTGTTAGCAATCACATCTAACAAAGAGACAATACAAGGGGAATGGTCAGATAGACATCCCGAGGGCAAGAAATTCGCCATCCCATCAAGGCCTTGGTCAAACCAATGCTTGTTAACCATTGCCCGATCAAGTTTGCACCAGACCTCATTATTTGTCCAAGTAAAGTGACATCCCATTGATCTCAAGTCCGTGAGACCGGTGAGAACACAACACTCTTCAAAATGTTTGAGTTCATGGCTGGTAACATCTTTGCCATTACACTTCTCATTAGCATTGAGAACATTATTAAAGTCCCCAATAGCAATCCAAGGCAAGGAACAATTTTCACCAAAAGATATAAGATTGTCCCACAATGGTTTCCTACTACCAACAGTGTGAAATCCATAAATAAAACTTGCAAGGAGGGAAACAGAAGATACCTTGCAAGTAATAGCACAGTGAATTACTTGTGGAGAGATGTCCAGCTCCTCAAGAATGACAGTGGCCGGATTCCACAAGACTAAGATCCTACCATTAGGATGCGTGTGGAAGTTGCAAGTATACTTCCAACCAGCAAACCAAGTTCTCATTATTTTCGGTAAAGTTGCCTCAACCAACTTTGTTTCCAACACTCCAATTACATCAAGTTTGTGGTGTCTCAAGAAATTCATGACACCCTTTTGTTTCAGGGACTTGTTAAAGCCCCTGATGTTCCAACTAGCAATCTTCATGATGATTTAGGAAGGGTTGGATCCCTTCCCTTATCCTTCTTATTGTGGGTCTTGACGGTTCCTTTGGCTGGATTATCGCCCTTCTCAGTAGCAATTGACGGACCTGCTTGTCCCTCTGCATCTTCGGTAATAGGAACTGGAGTAATCCTTTTCCTTGGTCTACGCCCCCTCACCTCAGTGAATGGCTGGGATTCACTTTCAGTTTGGACTGGTTGCTTCTCCTTTGAAGGTTGCACTTGATCCTTTTCAATGATCTCAACAGGCTCCTTATCCTTGATAGCCGAGTTTGTCTTTGACATTATTAGCAACTCGTGCGTGCTCGTGGAGCCTTCAACGTTTGCTTTGTCGGTTGGTTTTTTGTGCAACAAAGCTTCCGAACCCGGCTTAAACGGTTGTCCTGGCCGCTTTATTTTCCTTGGTACATCCCCGAGCATCTGTGGCCAATTTCCTTGCACTTGGTGCAAAATTTTGGTTCGTGCTCATACAACACTTGTTGCATTCTTCTCTTACTGACGGCAAACGAATGCGAAGTTCCCTCTTAAGCTCCTTAGAGGCGTCAACTTCAACCAAAGATCCTTGAAATGAGATCGTTCCTTCAAAACTTGATAAGGGAATCCGTATGCAATGGCTTGCCAACCTTGGTGGCAACCATGCTTAGAGCAATTGGATTCGTAAATCCAGTAGAGATTCGGTAGTTGCACCCAAACAGCATAGTTTGGATTTCCATATCATCAAATTCAAAGTACTTGGGCATTTTCTTAAGCAACAAAGGCCTGCCAAACACATAGTAAGGTCCCCCAAGTAAGACCTTATCGCGGGCTGCCTCATCCGCAAACTTGAATATGAGCCATTTACTTGTGTGGGTAAAGTATTGAAATGGCACCTGCCATTTCTTACACATCTCCAACAATGCAATCTTCCCGGGAAACGCCTGAAAAAACAACCAACGAGACAGAAGCCCCATGAATCTTCAACATTATCAGCGTGTTTCTCCTCAAAAATGATATCATCAAGGTCATCGGAGTTGGGCTCGATGACCTTAAGCTGGTGGCCAGCCTCTGGTTTACGGTTGCCAGCAAACAACGAAGTCCATGGAGCTTGGGGGGACTTAGTTGTTTGCTCAGTTCCTAAGCCTGCCACTGGTTTAGGAATTTCAACAAACACTTGGTGTGCAGCAGAACTCACACCCTCCATGGATTTTCGGGATTCTTCCTCAGATTCCTCATCATACTCATAGGAGGAAGAATCATAGTTTTCCCCCGGTGAACTTGCATCACTTAGGGGATCAACAACATCTTTCCCCTTGGTAGCAGCAGATTTAGCAGATTTATCAGAAATTTCGCAGCCTTACCCATCAGAAGCGAGAACGACTTTTTTGATTCAAATTCATTCAATTTGGATTTTTGCCTTGTTGGCTTTCGTTCTTGACTTACCCATCCTCTAAGGATGTTGGGTAAGATCTGCGAACACCCAACCAGAAATTCGAAGTCCCAAATCAAAATTCGAAAAACCCAGCAAAAAGCTACAGTGAAATGGGTTTTTTGCGTTTTTTGCAGGCCCAAATCTGTGAAAACAAAGAAAATAATCGGTGCAAAGTCGAAATAAACAGCAGATCTGTAAGCAGAATGGAAGATTCAGAAGAAATCTATGAAAAATAAGGAAGAATCGATCAGCAGAGGGAGGAGCACTTGGCAGAGGTTGTTTCGCCCAGTTGAGAGCTTCTCTCTCTAACTCCTGACTGAGAGCTCTTTCTAGATTCTAAACCAGAAACGATGTTGCTCCAACGGAAAGGAGTATCCATAGCGTCTAGAGTAGAAGCTCAAAACCAGGCTCTAGATACCATGAAGAATTGCAGCAAAATGAAGAATAGAAAACAAGGCGGGAAACATGCTCAAAGTCTGTTATTCAATAATCTGGCAAAATGTGTACATGTACTATTTATAGGGAAAAACAGAAAAAATGTGTTTGCAGAATATAACCAACAAACTAACAACTTTAATAGGAATCGAACCAAATCTATTATCTCAACAGTTTCCCTTGACAAATGGTTATGCAAGGTGGCTCTTGTGCATGTGGACATGTTGTATGTATGTGTTTTGTTGCAATGATATACTATCGTTTTTGGTATAAAAAAAATATTTTATCAACGATGGGTATTAACAATAGTTAATTAGAAATTAATCCTTGATTAGGAGAGCTCATTTTCCTCAAACCATCCTTGAATTCAATTATAAAACCAAATAAAGCAAATTTTCTCAGCTATTTCACCCTCAAAATATTTTATCAGCTTTTTTATTAACCAAATTCTAAAACAATTAAGCCACTCTTAAATTTTCGGCCCAATTTGGATACAATTATTTAACCATTTTTCCTTCACTACTCAAGCCCAATTAAAACTTCAAATTTAATGCCCAAAACTAACCTATGTTCTTAATAAATTTAACTTATTTTAAGCCCAAGCCCAGCCCATTTTAAATAACCTATAAAAGCACTTGAGCATCCCATTCTCTCGTTTCTCACATTTCCTCACATTTCAATAAGTCATGGACAAGTGTTTTTGTTGTTAGAAAACTTGGTTTTAATGGTGATTTTTGGTGTAGGGGGGAACTTGGAGGTTTGATTGGAGCATTCTGTTGGTGGATTTTGGAAATTAGCAAAGGTGGGTGGTAAAACAATAAATTTGGTAAATAGGTCTGTGCAAATTGAGTGAAAAATCTCATGATGGTGATTAAATGTTGAAATTAGTGTGATTATGTGTAGATTGTGCAAATATTTGGTTGGGTCGGAGGATGTTTCGAAAAATTAAAAGCTATTGTGATATTCTTGAAATTGAGGCTATTTGTAATTGTCGAAAATTATGGGTCATTTTATAAATTTTAAAAAAAAATTGGGTAAACATATGACAACAGAAAGGATGAGGCTTGATTGAAATTTCAAAAAGAAAAAGGAAAGAAAAAAACATTTATTTGATGAGAATCGAGAGTTAGGGACCTAATTGAAATTTTGGAAAAGTTTTTGTAATTCTTTTAAAAAGGATTGAAAGATTTGAGCTTGAAAAGTCGTTTCAAAAAAGGTTTTGGGTTAAAATGACAAAAGTTATGAGGTTGTGGCCCAGTTGTACTATTTCCAAAACAATTGGGATACTTGGACCAAAATTCGCAAATTCTGAGAAAACTTGGATAAATCTACAAATTTTGAAAGATTTGGGCCTTTTTTTTTTACGAACCAGAGTATACTAGCTGAGGGCATATAACATACATTTTCTTCGGACTATTGGATCCTTCCCAGTGATGGTATAGCAAATCTCTGATTCGGGAATAGTTCGTTAGCCCTTAAAATTTGTATATCATGTATTATTTGGTATTATTGGGTAATTTGGGAATAATTCAATAAAATTTTATTTGTACGATAGAATTCGTCTAAATAATATGTTGGGAAATTAATTTTTAGATTTTGATGAATGCCATGTAAAACTTATAATAGAAAGTTGGCACCCCATTTTCCCTGTAATTTGCACTGTAATAGATAGGGTTGGTCGAGCTGAGTTAAGTCAGCTATGCCTGAACATGCAAGAAGTCAACTGGAGACTAGAAGGAAGACTCCGCTGTAAGGCAGCTGAGTGTAGCAAGGAAGAAAAGACAGGAACTCGACTGAAGGTGCAACTGAGCAAAAGATAGCCAAGTCTCAAGTTGATGTGACAGATGAGTCATCCAATAATTGGAAGCTGACTTGGAGTCATCTGGGAAAATCAAGGAAATGCAGTCAAGTCGAGACAACTGAAAGAGATCCGTTGCACAGAAGTCAAGAAAGTTACTTAAACAAGTAATACTCCCATACTGCCTTTCTTAAAGTGCTCAGTCCCAGAAGCTTGCAAAAGGAATAAACCAATGGGAAGCACTGCACCTGTGTCAGAACCCTGAAAAGCTGAAGACTCATTCAATACGAGAAAATGTAAATTCCGAGGACTGCAACAAGACAAGCCAACGACCAAGTGTCTTTTGAAAATTAACCCATCTCTTCAACGGACAAATTTTCAAAAGAACACTATAAAAGGCTGAGGAATCACCTTGAGAAAAGGGTTACCTTGATTACCTGAGAAAACCATTACAAGCAAGAAACCAATATCTGTAACCTGAAATATTCTCAAGTCATTCAAGCTTAATCCTCAAGCCTACATTAAGAAGGAAATCAATCCAACATTCATCTGTGAAGGAAAGACGACTTCAATCAGTTGAAGAGGAAACATTTGAAGAATCAAGGGGTCTACACTCCACAAAGGATTGTAGAAAGGTTCAAGGTCGAACAGGTCTCAAGTTTTTGGAGGGCTTCAGTAATCAAATCCAAGAAGCTTGAGCAAGTGGGTCTGTAGTAGCAAGGCAAATGCCCTATGAAGAAAGCGAGTCGCACGAGAAGCCACGGTGTGTGACCAAGGCATCTCCGCATCGAGTCCCAAATGATCAAGTCATTTGTGTGATCAAGACTTGCATCGGGTGATAACCACTTTGTACATTGATCAATACTTAGTGGATTACTCCAGGAGTTGGAGAAGAGAGGAGTAGAAGAATTACCGCATCTTGAACCTCTATAAAATTTATTGTGTCACTTACATTTCAAAGACTTTAATTATCGCATATTATTTTGATATCACGATAAATTTGTTGTCCATCGATAATTAACAAAGTGCTATAATCAAGTATTAAAACAACTTAAACCAAAATTCAAGGGTGTTAAGTCTTCCAATAAAAACATATCACAATCGAGTTAAGTTTTAGTCAAAACAATTTGAGTTATTCTATCAATGACTCACTCGAAGTCGTTGAGTGGCTAACTCTCACGATCAACTAACTTAGTTGTCCATCAAGGACTTAGCTGTGAAGTATTAACTCTGAACGTCTTAAAAGGACTAAATCGAAAAGTTTGTAAGATTTATTCAACCCCCCCTTCTAAACCTTACACTCACACCTCTTGGGACCTACATAATATGTGATTAATTTGGGATGTATCGATATATATATTTACTTATCTATAGAAAACTATACATTTTTGTGGGAAGATTCTAAATATATTATTCCTTTTTTTTAAAGAATAAATTATTCCTCGAAATTATATTATTTAATAAAGTTTATTTAAATAGGAAATAAATTAAAATAGTATAATTTTGTTAAAACTGAAAAATCGGGAATAAATCGCTTTATTAACGAAAAAGTTCGGGAAATTTTGTCGCATTATTACTTACGAAAGATATGTATGGGATTTCAACGTCGTATGAAAATGTCGTTTTTAATTCAAGTATTTTTGAAAATTTCAGAGAATTATGTTACTATGTTGGTAGCTAATTATCCTCTTTTATACTCTTAGGTGTGATTTAATGGACATCAAATTATTCACCAAATTACAAGAGCTTAATCTTTATTAAGGGACTCTTTTGTTCCTTATCTACCTATTTGCTTCCTCGCCACATTTCATAAGGTCCTACATATATTTTCTTTTAATTGTATCATTGTGTGTGTTTTTAAGGTTTATAAAATGTTAAAGTTTATAAGTGAAACATAAGAATTATTTTAATGAAATAAGCTCCACGAACTTATATTTTGGTAGTTTGTGGTATCAATTTTATAAACTCAGTATTTTAATTGGAAAAGTTATAAGCTCCTTACTTTTGTGAAATATTTTGAAATTAGCAGCAGAACTTATCAAATTAACGTTGAAAGAATCACGTTCTTGGAACATTCCGAATATTCACTACAATATTTCTACGGTTGATTAATTGGGGATTGCAAGAATAGTTGACACCAATACCAAATTGGAAATGGATTATCCAAACTCGGAAATCATTTACCTTTAGGCCTCTCTTGGATTTATTGATAGTGATAGGCTTGTTAGAGCATGACCAATAGACTTTAAATGAATAATTTTCTTTATTTTGAAGAGTCATCCACCAAAAATCATCTCCAACAAATACTTTATTTTAACATTTAGATTTAGAGAATGAGTTTTGACTTTCCAAATTTGAAGAGCCAAAAGCACTCTCTATAATTAATTACAATAGTTTTCTTGCAATTTGAATGACCTTTATATATGGCAGTTTCCAAAAACAACACAAATTTTGAAAAATATCTTAAATTACTTCCAATTATCCCATGTGTAATAAATTAATATTTAGAGAAGAGAAAACAAAGAGTTAAACATAAAGAGAGTGTTGGAATATGTAAAAAATATCACTCTTTAAATTTAAAGATGCTCTTTATTTTGCATTATAAGCTTTTTAAATTTGAAGAGTCTTTTGGGAATGCTCTTGAGGGATCTATATAACATGTGTGGTCAAATAACATGTTACAGTCTTATTGAGCAAGCTCGAATTTGAATCCTATCCTCTGTCTTACCCTTCCCCTAAAAAAAATTGAATACATAGAACAAAATTAGTAGGTTGAATATTTATGTTTGAACTGTGTGATTCGTATGAAACATTATGTAATATTCGCTATTTTCTATTTAGGAATATGAATTATTTAGGATAGTAGTTAAAAGTTCAAAATACCCGTTGACCATTAATCCAAATGTCATAATATATTAATAGCTACAATTTTATATGTAACTTTTCTTCATTAAAATTTTAGTAGATGATTATATATTACACTATCTATTTATAAATTCATTTAAGGGATAAATACAAAAATACTCCGAGTTTTGGGTTAATCTATAGATATGTGATTAATTTGGGATGTATCGATATATATATTTACTTATCTATTTTTGGGACCTACATAATATGTGATTAATTTGGGATGTATCGATATATATATTTACTTATCTATAGAAAACTATACATTTTTGTGGGAAGATTCTAAATATATTATTCCTTTTTTTTAAAGAATAAATTATTCCTCGAAATTATATTATTTAATAAAGTTTATTTAAATAGGAAATAAATTAAAATAGTATAATTTTGTTAAAACTGAAAAATCGGGAATAAATCGCTTTATTAACGAAAAAGTTCGGGAAATTTTGTCGCATTATTACTTACGAAAGATATGTATGGGATTTCAACGTCGTATGAAAATGTCGTTTTTAATTCAAGTATTTTTGAAAATTTCAGAGAATTATGTTACTATGTTGGTAGCTAATTATCCTCTTTTATACTCTTAGGTGTGATTTAATGGACATCAAATTATTCACCAAATTACAAGAGCTTAATCTTTATTAAGGGACTCTTTTGTTCCTTATCTACCTATTTGCTTCCTCGCCACATTTCATAAGGTCCTACATATATTTTCTTTTAATTGTATCATTGTGTGTGTTTTTAAGGTTTATAAAATGTTAAAGTTTATAAGTGAAACATAAGAATTATTTTAATGAAATAAGCTCCACGAACTTATATTTTGGTAGTTTGTGGTATCAATTTTATAAACTCAGTATTTTAATTGGAAAAGTTATAAGCTCCTTACTTTTGTGAAATATTTTGAAATTAGCAGCAGAACTTATCAAATTAACGTTGAAAGAATCACGTTCTTGGAACATTCCGAATATTCACTACAATATTTCTACGGTTGATTAATTGGGGATTGCAAGAATAGTTGACACCAATACCAAATTGGAAATGGATTATCCAAACTCGGAAATCATTTACCTTTAGGCCTCTCTTGGATTTATTGATAGTGATAGGCTTGTTAGAGCATGACCAATAGACTCTTTAAATGAATAATTTTCTTTATTTTGAAGAGTCATCCACCAAAAATCATCTCCAACAAATACTTTATTTTAACATTTAGATTTAGAGAATGAGTTTTGACTTTCCAAATTTGAAGAGCCAAAAGCACTCTCTATAATTAATTACAATAGTTTTCTTGCAATTTGAATGACCTTTATATATGGCAGTTTCCAAAAACAACACAAATTTTGAAAAATATCTTAAATTACTTCCAATTATCCCATGTGTAATAAATTAATATTTAGAGAAGAGAAAACAAAGAGTTAAACATAAAGAGAGTGTTGGAATATGTAAAAAATATCACTCTTTAAATTTAAAGATGCTCTTTATTTTGCATTATAAGCTTTTTAAATTTGAAGAGTCTTTTAACGCTTTCTTGAGGGATCTATATAACATGTGTGGTCAAATAACATGTTACAGTCTTATTGAGCAAGCTCGAATTTGAATCCTATCCTCTGTCTTACCCTTCCCCTAAAAAAAATTGAATACATAGAACAAAATTAGTAGGTTGAATATTTATGTTTGAACTGTGTGATTCGTATGAAACATTATGTAATATTCGCTATTTTCTATTTAGGAATATGAATTATTTAGGATAGTAGTTAAAAGTTCAAAATACCCGTTGACCATTAATCCAAATGTCATAATATATTAATAGCTACAATTTTATATGTAACTTTTCTTCATTAAAATTTTAGTAGATGATTATATATTACACTATCTATTTATAAATTCATTTAAGGGATAAATACAAAAATACTCCGAGTTTTGGGTTAATCACTATTGGAAATTGGTTTTGAAGAGTTTGGATCATAACTCAATTTTGATCAATTTTTTAGTGACTAGTTATTTATTTCTAGAACAACGAAATAATAAAATAATGATCTACATTTTGAGTAGATGCGTATTGTATATTTAACTTTTCAAAACCAATATGTAGTGAGTGAGAAATAAAATACACAAGTTAGTCACTTGAAAATGGAATAATGGATGTGGAGAGGTGAAAAACCACTAATCCCACGTAGAGATTTTATGTTGATTAAATTCAATATAACAGCAAGTGGGTGTGGAAGAGTGTGCAAGAAAATAAAATTGTACACATGTGATATGTAGTAGGCTGGTCCACGTGCGCGCATCCCGCCCGATGCCGTGGGCCGTGGCCCTAGCCTGTGCCTGGACTGAGCCTAGTTATGCACAAAAAATATTTAATTTTTATTTTGTGAAAATAAAAACAAAAATTAGTAACAGTTAGATGAAATAAGTTGAAACTCTCACCATTAACTTAGTGGTCTGCCCACTACTTTTAAGTTATAGCCTTAGTGGTCATTGATATTTGCCCACTACATGGAGGTTTCAGCCCACTATCCTATGGAGTTGCTACATTTGCGGATACATTGTAGTTGTTTAGGATACAAGCAATTTTCCGCTCATTTCTTCTTCTTGCATATTGCATAAGTGTACTAAGTTTTTACACAGTCCATTTCATTGGAGCCTTGAAATTTGCGGTGCTGCTATTCCAAGGACATTATTGTTGTATCTTGTGGATAACACGTCTGTTCCGCCAACACTATATGGGACGTAATTATCTTGCGGATAGAATCTAACTCACCTTAGCAAATCTATAATTTTTGTTTCAATTTCTTTGTAATAGATAGCTATTGTTCTATATTGTACTTCATTTCTTACATAAATACATAAAAATACAATAATTACAAATAAAAAAACTAGAGATTATTGAAAATTACAAGGAAATTTATGAGGTTCGCTTTTGTATTACACTTAATCCCTTCGTAAGCAAAAACATTTCAAACACCCATCATATATTTGTAAAAAGGAAAAATTATTTCTTTAGTCCTCTAAAAGGAACACTTTGGAGATTTAATCCTCATTTGTTTCAATTTTGACATTTAATCCTTTAAGTGAGTTTCTTTTTTCCAGTTCTTTAGTCCTGCGACCTGCTAAGTGCTAAGCAGATAAAACCGTAAAAATCACATGTTGGACTTATGTGAAATTTTAAACAAAAAATATTTTTTTCATTCATTTTTGACTAATTAGGAATCATATGTGGCATCACAGTCATAGGGGGTGAAAATGAAGAAAAATATGAAATATTTAAAAATTATATTTTTTACTTTCATTCCATTTCCTTTTAGTACATCTATTTGTAGTTTCATTAATTTTTTACTTCTTGATCCAACCAAATGATGAGCTTTTAGTGTACGGGTTTTTCGTTCTGCAATGCCATTTTGTTGAGGTGAATAAGATGTTGTTACTTTGTGTCTAATTCCGTGTTGAGCATAGAATTCAGCAAATGGTGATTCATATCCACCTCCACGATCACTTCTTAGAACCTTAATTTTCTTATTAAGTTGATTCTCAACTTCATTTTTATAGAGAATAAAATTGTCTATAGTTTCATCTTTACTTTTAAGAAGATACACATAACAAAACTTTGTGTTATCATCTATAAAAGCAGTGTTGTAAAAATCGGTCTAGGCGGCCGCTTAGGCGCCGACTAGGCGCTAGGCACCTCTAGGCCAATTCGATTTTCTTCAAATCGGCTGAAAAGGCCAAACATCTGGTCTAGGCGGGCATCTAGGCGGTCTAGTCGGAATAAATCGTCCCAAAATCGGCCAAAATACAAAAAAAATGAACAAAAAAAAAGAAAATCATGATGTTTCTAGGCGGCCGCCTAGGCGGTCTAGGCGCTCGGTTGCTGCCCGACTAGCGCCTAGCGATTTCTGCAACCTTGTATAAAAGTAATGTAGTACTTGTTGCCTCCACGTGTTTGTGTCGATTTTAAATCACATACATCAATGTGAATTAAATCAAGTGATTCATTATTTCTTTCAATATTTTTAAATGATGTCCTTGTTAACTTTGCCTCAACACAAGTTTCACACTTGTGCTTGGAATCAATTTGGAATATTGGTATATAATTCAAGTTAATTAATCTACGTAAAGTATCATAACTAATGTGTCCTAGTCTACCATGCCACAAATTGGAAGACTCAAGCAAGTAAACATAAGAGTTTTTCATTTCATTAGCTTTTGGTTTAACAACCATTACATTGAGCTTAAATAGCCCATCATAAGCATAACCATTGCCTACAAACATCCCATTTTCATCAAAGACTCAAAAATAATGTGAAAACCATGCTTATCTAAAAGTGAACCAGACACCAAATTCTTACGAATGTCTGGTACAAACAATATATTATTAAGAGTCAGTTTTTTCTCGGACGTCATCTTTAGAACCATTTTTCCTTTTCCTTTGACCTCAGAAGTAGCTGAATTTCCCATGTGCAGCTTCTCGCCGTCTTCAGTTGGCTCAATGGAACTAAATATTTCTTTGACAGAACACACATGCCTAATAGCACCAGTATCAATCCACCATTATTTCATGTTTGAACCTACCAGGTTTACCTTGGCGATCACCACAACCAGGTTCATATTTGACACCTCTTGAGAAATGTGATCAATCATGTTAGCCTCCCGATTCTTCTTCGGTTTCTTGCAATCAGAAGCCTTGTGACTCTTGCCGCCAAAATTAAAGCATTTTCCTTCGAACTTCTTCTGGAAATGCCTCATTTTGGTCCCCAATTATTGAACTCTTTACCAGTTTGCCCGGTTTTTTTTACCATGGAGCTTTCGCCATGCTCCACAATATTGGCTTTGGTAGCCACATGAATGTACAATTTCCTTTCGGAACCTTTGTTATCTTCTTCAATTTGAAGCCTAACAATCAGTTCTTCAACGTTCATCTCCTTTTATTTATGCTTCAGATAGTCCTTGAAGTCTTTCCAAGCTGGTGGTAATTTTTCAATTATTGTGTCCGCTTAGAAAATTTCACTCAAAACCATTACTTCAGCAAGAATATCATGTATAATTACCTGGAGTTCTTGCACTTGACTTATTACAGACTTGGAATAAATCATTTTAAAGTTTAGGAATCGGGCAACAATAAATGTTTTAGCCCCTGCATCCCCAGACTTATATTTGTAGTCAAGAGACTCCCACAATTCTTTAGCAGTTCGCTTAGAGCTATAAACATTATATAGCAGATCTGCTAATCCATTCATTTTATAATTCCTCCAAAGGAAATCAACATGATTCCAAGCATCAATCGCATGAGCGGCTTGAACATCTATTTCATCTTCACTCAACTAAGAGAGGATCTTCAGTTAAGAATCTTGCTAGGTTCAACGTAGTCAAGTAGAACAATATTTTTTGCTGCCAACGTTTAAAATACAAGCCATTGAATTTCTTTGGTTTTTCAGCATGATTCACCGGCAAATTAACTGTGAGGTTAGCCACCATCCGAGGCACAACTAGATTAGGCATAACTTGATTGGGCGTGGAAGTTGTCTCATTAGCGCCAATCGGAACTCCAGAGCTCAAATCAGAAGCCATTTCTGAAATATAAATCAAAATTTTGTACTTCGATTAATTGGAACAAATCCGTAAGAACAAAATAATTAAGATTGTTCAACTTTTTTATTTTTAAGGTCCAAATAACGATTTTATTCCACTCCAAAATAGCACATGTATTATTATCCGAGTCCAAAATAAAAATCGAACCAACTAACAACACAACACATAGAAGGTTAGAATACACAAATCAATATACATATATTTATATAACAACCTTCTAAATTCGAGTTCTGCAAATAATAAGTTAACTGATTTAAATAAATCAAATTCAATTGAAATTGTATGCAGATTGTAAAAAGAACTTTTATCAGTTTACCAAAAAGACTTCTGAAACAATTATCGAATTCAATTTATACAATACTACTGACTAACAAAAATTCCAACAATATGAATTAATAATGTATAACACTACAGAGGTAATTAAAAGATATCACCAAGGCTTGACTTGACTGGAATAGAACAATGAGCAATTACTCAAATCAAGGTAGCAAATGAATTCGAAGTTAAAATAAAACTGAAGGCAACAATCGATCTGTAATTGATTAACCAACCAAATAATCCTGAATTCTATTAAAAAAAAATTGGTTCAGTTTAAAGATTGTTGTTTTATGTTTTAAAAAGAACATCAGAAGACAAAGCAATTCCAGGCTTATAAATTGTACATAAAGTCCTAGAATATATTTTAAGTTTGTTAGCAAATTTTGCAAAGATCTGATTTATATAATCGAAAAATCCAAACTTAATTGCAATAAAATTACTGATTTATGTAGCTTATTGGAAATAAATTGAAATTACATAATACGTTTAAACAGAAATGGCCTGAATCGTATATTGAACACATTATCATTAAAACACATTCGACCCCTATTTTGGACGTCTATTTCCCAGGATAAGATGGGAAAATTGGATTACCTTTCTATCCGGCAAACTAAACTTACGTCTGGAAAATATCACTAAAAATATAGGAGGCCAAGAGAAGTTGCAGAGCAATATGCAGAGAATAAGAAGTGCATATATGTTGAGTGTGATTAGATTGCTGGAAAATTCAGCTATTTACAGAGCTGGAAAAAAATATCTGAGAAATTAAACCAGTTGCTATTACACATCAATCAAACCTGCTGTTACACAACAATTATAAATATTATTGTTACAGACATTAATCTGCAGATTATAGGAATTAATAATAAGCTGTTACATCTCTTATTTAAATCAAAAATAAAAAATCTATTATATTAAAAAAATTCAAATTCGAAATTAAAAATAAACCTGCAAAATATATTCTAGACTATATGGCTCAATTTCGGTGCGACATTCGTGTCTGTAGGTCGTACTCGCACACAAGTCAGTGATTCGGAGCTTGAACCAGACTGTGATTTGCACCTCCCTGTGGGCGCACGTGTTGAGAGAGCCTCTATGCAATATAATCTTACAACTTAATAAAAGGTGGCATTATATATACTAGTCAATCTAAAAAGTCTTTGTTTTCCTATGTGGGACAAACCCACCTTTCAAAGAAGGCAAACACATGTGTTTTCTTCTTTTAAATTAATTCCAATATTTCACTTTAAGCTTTAATTTCTCCTTCATCCAAACACCATTTCGGACAAACAAATATTCGATTTTAATGTTCTCCCGTAGTAGAACAAGATTCACTTTTATTTTTATCGTTAGATAATCGAATTTCCAAGAAAACACACCCCAAATGTGCAATTTCCTTCATTTTTGCAACACCTCCAAACAAAGCTAGGTTTGTTATCTAAACTAGCCTTTAAAAAATCCATATTATGGAAAATTTAGCTTTGCAAACCGTGAGACAAGAGTATTGGTATCGGAAATAAATTTCCACCCGCGTTTCCCCAGTAGAACGAGATTAAAGAATGAAAGGTCACTAAAACCCAAACCTCCATTATCTTACCTTGTACACATTCGATTCCACGAAAATCAGTGAATGCCTTGATGGCCTACCATATTTAAACCCCACCAAAAAGAATTAAACATTCTTTTTATTTCCTCTAAATGTGAACTAGGAAGGATGAAACAACTCATACAATATGCCATAATAGCTTGAGCTACGAATTTAATAACAACCTCTTATTCTCCTTTAGACAAGTTTTTTTCTCTCCAACCTTGCTCCTTTTTCCAGACTTTACTCTTGATGTAGCTAAATACAACACGTTTACTTCTCCCAACTAAAGAAGAAAAACCCAAATATCTTCCAGTGTTGAGAGGCTATGATACTTCAAGAATAGAAGATATATCGGCTCGAGTATTTGGAGGAACTTTAGAGCCAAAGAAATCTCAGACTTAGAAAAATTGACAGCTTGCTTAGATGTCTTTTCATATGTCAAATGTAACTCTTTCAAGAAACGACTTTCTTCCACAGTGGCGTGAAAAAATAAGAAATTGTCATCGGCGAATAATAGGTGTGAGATGGCTGGAACTTTAGTATATGTTTGAATCCCATGGACAAGACCTTGTAAGCATGTTATCCTCGACAAGAGAAGTTAAACCTTTAGCACATAAAATAAATAGATAAGGTGAAAGAAGATCACCCTGACTAAGACCTCTTTTAGGAATAATTGGATCCACAAATTGATCATTAACTTTACTGAATAACAAATGGTAGAAATGTTGAACATGATTAATTCGATCCAATTAGGAATAAAACCCATCTTAAGGAGAATTCCCTTGAGAAAACCCCAATCAAACCTATCATATGCTTTTGACATATCAATCTTAAGGGGCAACATCACCATTTCTCTTTTTCTTACTCCCTTTCAAATGATGATGTATCTCAAAAGCGATCAACGCATTGTCCATAATAGAATGTCCTTTCACAAAGACTGACTAAGTGTTTGAAATAATCGTAGGCAGACAAGGCTTCAAACAATTTAACAACACCTTCGCCATTATTTTGTAAAGGACATTACAGAGAGCAATTGGTCTCAAGTCCAGTAGAAATGTCGGATTTTCGCATTTTGGGACTAAAGTAATATTCGTCTTATTAACACAATCTACAAATCTCCCCAATAATAACCAAGGATTACAATTATGAAAAATATCATCACCGATCATGTCCCAAAACATTTGATAAAAACCTAGATTAAAACCATCGGGACCTGGTAATTTGTTGGAATGCATATGGAAAACAACTTTACGAAATTCCGACATATAAAATGGAGCAAGAAGAGCATCATTCGTAGCATTCGAAACTCTAGGATTAATGGTGTTAAGAACACGTTGATATACACCATTACTGCTTGCAAAAAGTTGAGTGAAATAATTCCTTACCGTAGTGGCAAGTCCCATATCACTTTCGTGCCAAGTACCCATATCATCTTGCAATCTATGAATCTTATTATGTTTCCTATGAGCTAATACCATAGTATGAAAAAATCGAGTGTTCATGTTGCTATTTTTTGAGCCAATGTGTTTTGTCCCTTTGACACCAAAATATTTCTTCTTGGACCATAAGTAAAGACAACTACAATCGAATGGAATTATAATTATTCATAGATTTGGCATCAACACAAAATCACAACTTTTCCAACTGAGAATTACATCATTTAGTCTTTCATGATTATGAAAATATTGTATACGTCCCCATAAGCTTAATTTTGAAGCACAGATAGAAAGTTTATCAAGAATATACGGAATGGAAGAAGACCATGATTCAGAGACCACATTCTCCAGGTTGGGATCCGATAACCATTTATTTTTTAAGTGAAATTTAGAAAGGGGACGAGGAAATCGAACCTGTCTTTCCAAAATGATAGGTGAATAGTTGGAAATCAACACAAAAAAGATTGAATAGCCTTGAATGCGGAAAAAAGTGGATCCAAGAGTTTGATACAAGTGCCCAATCCAATCTTTGTTCCACGACATGATCAATACCTTTGTCTCTATACCAAGTAAATGGATAACCATTAAGAGATAAATCATGAAGACCACAATCGTCAACAACCTCTCTAAAACCCCTGAGAAGCCAAGAAGGATGTTTTGATCGACCTTTCTTGTCCTTCGAAAATAATCCTTTTTTTAATAAGTTGGGAGTAGTAGTAGGAAGGGAGGGGATAAATTTTAAAGAACTGAAAGATACAGAGTTTGAACCCTGGTCAACACCCTTACAAGAGGTGAGCGATACCACTTGAGAGATAATAAATCATTAAAGTCTCAATACAACACCCAAGTAATGAATATAAATAATGCAATTTTCGAATGAGATTCCAAAAAGCTCTTCCATTATTCCTATTCAGAATGACATAAAAACATGTTAATCTCCACTTTCAAGTTGTATCATTAACAACTTTAAGAACAATATTATTTTTAGAAAATCTGGTAACAAAATATTGGTATCACGCCAAAGAACCCCAATACCTCCCCTTCGCCTTTCTTTATCAACAACAAAAACACTATCAAATCCCAGACGTCTAGAATTTTTCCAACTTTATTGAAATGAAATAAAGTTTCAAAAAGAAAAATAATATCAGGCCTGTGAGATGAAAGAACTTTATGAGTTTGGCCGAGATCCCGATAGTTCCAAGATCAAATGATCATTGTTTTCGGTAGACATGGGTGCTACCCATGCCCGCAATTCATCTTCTTCATTATTAGGTAGAGGACCCAACTCGTTTCCCATTTTTTTGGGAAGATTTTCAAATTTTGAACAAGAGGTTTGGATAGAGTTGTAACATCCATGTTAATGATTTTCCTACTTTTGAATCCCTGAATATTGGCATCTCCATTAATTCCGTCCAAATTTGTAACTGAAATTGATTGAACATGATTGCCCCTAGAAATATGCTTCCTCCAATGAGCAAGCCATTCTCTGACCGTAACCACTTTTCTCCACTATTGTCATATTCACTCCTGCGAATTAGCCCAGAGCTATGATCCCCATTCTCTAGGAATTTATCCATGAGCATCAGTGAAAGCTTGCCCACAGAATCTGTCGAAATGACCTAAAATTCCACAAATAAAACAAAAAACTCCAAGGCGTTCATATTTGAAGTTCAAGGTAGAAGATTCTCCATTTGACCGTCGAATTTTCTTATATCGCTTTAATGGTTTACGTACACCCAGTCTAACTCAAATTCGCATATAGTTGCACCAAAAGGAGAAATTGTTTGAATCATCATAATCCAAGAAAAAGCCAATAAAATTTCCAATTTTTGTGCTATTAGCCATAGACATAAAACCAATAGGAAGGTTATGAATTTGAACCCATAAGTCAACATGAAAGAGAGGAATTGATGTGGGAATTTCACCAACCTTCATCTGGTGTAAGATGATGAGATAATTATCTTACGTCCAAGACTATCCTTCCAAAACTTGTTTCATATATAGCTGATGAAAAACTGGAATAAATAGATTCGACCTGGTAGCTCCTTGATGAAGATTCCTTTGACAGGTCTCTAAAGATTTGCCATCCTATTTTGTATGATATCAAAATTGATTGCACGATTTGTAAGAAATGGCCCTACTAAGAATAACTCCAAATTCTGAGACTGCTTCTGAATATCTTCTTCTTCAGGAATAAACTCTATGTCTTCATTATAATAAGTGACGTTTGACATAAAGTAATCTTCTTCCAATTTGTTACACTTAGGTGCATTAAAAAAATGAATTTATGGTTAAGAACATTAGTCATTAAATGAAGGGATAATTAAAAAAATTTGGATCTGAGGTTGGAGTTAGTTACAAAAAAAACCCTTGAGGTTTCTGTGTTAAAGTAAATGTAAAAGGACAATTGTCATAACTTTACAAAGGCAAAATTATGTTTTAGTCCTCTAAGTGGACTATTTCAGAGAATTTAGTCTTCATTTGTTTCAATTTTGACATTTAGTACTTTAAGTGATTTTTTTGTAGCTTTTTAGTCACGTGACCTATTATATCATGTAAAAGTCTTCTGCTAGGCTTATATGGAATTTAAAAACCAAAAATGTTACTTTTTATTCATTTTTGGTTGAATAGACATCATATGTGATATTATAGTTGTAAGGGATGAAAATTACAAAGAAATATAAGTACCTAAAAATTTATATTTAAATGTAAAAATAATATTTTATGTACAAAATAAAATAAAATTGTTTACAATTCTAAAAATTTGGCACTTTTGAAAAACTGAATTATTTATGAAATTTGGGAATAATGTTTAAAAAAAATATTTAACTAGTGCCGAAATCATGATTTGAGACTTGGGGGGAATCTATTTTTGAAGACAATTAGAAGATTTTTCCTTGAAATTTTGGGAGGGGCAAATGTACTTATTCCCTTATTCTATACATAAATATAGAAAAATTTTCAAAAAAAAAAAATTAAAGAAGATAACAAACTTGGAAAATTTTGGGGGGCAACAGACCCCACTTGCTTCCATTAAAACCGCCACTGTTTATAACCAAATGTAACTTAAATTATTTTCGAAAAGAATAAATTATTAATATAATAATTTGGTAATTTTTTAATTCATAACCAGATTAATTCTTTTTTCTGGAAAAGAATTAACTATGTTCTTTTTTCAAGAAATAAAGTATGGGTGGGCGTTGCTTGAAGCTATATTTTTTTTAAAGTTTTATTTATTTGTTTAAATTATTTATATTTTATTTAGAATTTGTATGTTTCAATATTGAAATAATATTGTATTGATGTTATCTAAATTGATTATAAATAAAATATAATTTTTGAAAGTTAAAGATATTTATAATTTTATTCTTATGATAAATAGGTTTTCTATAAATAATTTATTATTTTCAAATCTAATTTAAGTTACATTTAATTATAAATATAATTTTTAACACTATGTTTCCAACTTTTAATAATAAACAAGTTTTTAGAAATTATCAAATCATTAAATTGTAAACGATTTATTTTTATTATACAATAAATATTTAGTGTTTTGTGTTTAAGTTTATTTTTAGGTGACATTCTAATGATGTCTACTTGCATTATTAATTTTAGATGTATGTTTATGAAACAATTGAAGTATATTTAACATATTAACAGTGTATATATAATGACATAGTTTTGTATATTTTCTTATTTTGTGTTTCAATTTTTTTTTGTAGTTTGTAATCTAGGTTTGTTTGTTAGTTTACATGTGATGCATGTATCAGATTCAAATATGTGTGTAGTTGTTTATGATAGTCAATCAGCGATTGGCAGGGCACAGAGCAATATGTATAATGGTAAGTCTAGACACATACGTCGTAGACACAATACCATAAGACAAATACTCTCAACTGGTGTTATCTCTATTGACTATGTGAAGTCAAAGGATAATTTAGCTGATCTGTTAACTAAATGGTTAAATCGAGAGGAAGTTGCAAAATCATCAAGAGGAATGGGACTTAAACATCTAGAAATATGAGTTGATACTATGAAAACCCAATCTAGTTGACTGGAGATCCCAAGATCTGGGTTCAATGGGACAACATAATTGTAAAAGACTCTAGGATCACTGTGGGGGAATTTTCCCTTACCCATGCCTTAACAGTGAAGCCCGTGGGAGAAAATGATAAACATTTGGCTTTTAATGATTCTTGTGTGTCGGTAAGCCGAGCTGGGTAGAGCGGGTTACTCCTAAAGAAGAATCACCTATGTCAGAGAGAAGTGAGGCCGCTTCGAAGATAATTGTGTGAGGCTCAATTCTTAGAACCTCTTACAGATGCAGTCGAATGTTCAGGGCCATGAATGAACATAACAATGAGAACTGGAGTATGTTAGGAAGAATCCTGTGTGATGTATATCATCGTTTATACAAAATGCAGAACAGTTCAAAGAGATCGTGTCTACTTATCAGCTAGTAAAGTAAATATATTTTCACAATGGAATATTTAAAGGGTAAAACCTACCTATCCTATGCAGGGTTCAACTATTGGAATTTGTCACCACATCTTTGTATCCTTGAAATTTCCTTCATATGGGGGATTGTTAGAAAAATGAAGGAAATTGCACATTTGGATGGGATTTTCTTGGAAACTCGACTGTCTACCGACAAAAGTAAAAGTGGATTCTTGTTCTACTCCGTGAGAACATTAAAATCAAATATTTGTTATCCAAAATGGTATTTGAATGAAGGAGAAATTAAATCTTAAAGTGGAGTATTAGAATTAATTTAAAAGAAAAAAAACATATGTGTTTGTCTTCTTTGAAAGGTGGGTTTGTCCCACATGGGAAAACAAAGGCTTTTGGGACTAGTATATACAATCCCACCTTTTATTAAAGTGTAAGATTATATTGCTTAAAGGCTCTCTCTACACGCGCGCCCGCATGGGAGTGCAAATCACGGTCCAGTTCAGGCTTCGAACCACTGACTTGTGTACGAGCACGACCTGCGGACACGAATATCGCACCGAAATCGAGTCACATAGTCTAGCCTATGTGTTGCAAATTTATTTTGAATTTTGAATTTTAAAATCTGTAATATAACATATTTTTATTTTGAATTTAAATAAGAATCTATAACAACTTATTACTAATTCGTATAACCTGCAGATTAATGTTTGTAACAGCAATATTTGTAAATGTTGTGTAACAGCAGGTTTAAATTATTGTGTAACAGCAATTAGTTTAATTTCTCATATATGTTTTTTTCAGCTCTATAAATAGCTGAGTTTTCCAGCAATCTAATCACACTCAACATATATGCACTTCTTATTCTCTGCATATTGCTCTGCAACTTCTGTTGGCCTCCTGCATTTTTGGTGATATTTTTCAAGGATAAGTTCAGTTCGCCGGATAGAAAGGTAATCCGGTTTTCCCATCTTATCCGGAAAAACAGACGTCCAGATAGGGGACAAATCTATTTTAAGGATAGTGTGTTTAATACACGATTCGGGCCATTTTTGTTTAAACGTATTATATAATTTCAATTTATTTCCAGTAAGCTATTGTAATTCTGTGATTTTATTGCAATTCAGTTTGGATTTTCCAGATTATATAAATTGTACTGCAAATTTTTCTAATAGGAGGAGTATTTGTTACTCCCATGCAGTGTTCCAAGATGGAATGTGGTGGAAAATTGGTTACGGATACAACATCAATGTTTGGACAGAACCATGGCTAAGAAATTCTAATAATTTCAGAGTTATCACTCCCCTAATCCAGGCTTCCCTTCTCTTCATTGGCGGATCTATTAAGGGGCTGTACTGGGCTGGAGCCCAGTGCAAATTTTGTAAAATCTCATTTAATAGCATTTTTTTAATTGTTTTTATTATATTAGCCCAACCCACAATTTATCATACCCACTTCTCTTTAATGTATAGAAATATTTAACAAATAAAAACTAATAATCCAAAATGATTTCACATGTGCTTTGTCCTAATTCCACCTCTCGATCATTTAATAGCATATTTAACATTGTGTTATGATATTGTTTTTGCCACACTAACTTTTTTTTTTTTTTTTTACCTATTTCTAATTTTTTTGTTTTTGTGTTATTTTTTATATTGTTTCGGGATTGTTTCTATTAATATTGTTCTATCGTTTCTTGGGTGTTTCTATGTGTTTTTGACATTTTTACTGAAATTCTTTACTAGATAAAACATGTTTGAAACATGTTCGAAACATCCTTGTAACAATAACGCAAAAATTCCAGAAAATTGGCGGAAGCATAAAAATATCAAAAAAAAGAGGCGGGAACATACAAATGTCCAAAAAAAGAGTCGGGAGTGTAAAAGTGTCTCTTTTTTGGAATGTTGAGCATTTTTGTTCTTATCCCCAATTTTTATTGTGGTGAAAATTTTACTTCGTAGCCCACCCTACTACTAATTTCTGGATCCGCCACTGCTTCTCTTATAGTGGCAGATTTAATTATTTCAGGAACAATATTATGGGATGTGGAACTACTTCAATAACTTTTTTGCTCCAGCGACGTTTCTGAAATCACTAGCATCCCTCTTACTTGTAGTGGATTTGAAGATTGTATAATCTGGACGCATTTAAATAATCGGATTATACAGTGTCAAGACTGGTTATCATATAGCCAAGATATTAAACTCTCATCATGACAAGTGCCTAGGTGATTGTAGAAAATATTGGAAAATTTTTGTACATCCAAAGATCAAACATTTTCTGTGGCGTGCTTGTAGAGAATGTCTTCCCACTAGACAGAATCTTTAGCGTGAGGGATTGGATATTTCTTCTTTGTGTGTTTTATGTGGTCAAAATTTGGAGAACACTTGGCATATATTTTTGTCATGCTATTTTGCCACTTGCTGTTGGGAGAAAGCGGAGTTGGCGCACATTTCTGAGATACCTTTTGTTGATCTTTGAAACATTTGCACAATGGTTTTTAAGAATTGTTTCGTGCCTAAAGATAAGGAAGTTGCGAGAATTTGAGTCATTATTTGGAGTGTTTGGAGGCAGAGAAATGAGGAATATTTGGAACCACTCACATCTTTCTCATGATTCTACTATTCATGTTGCTAAATCTCTTCTTTATGATTGGATTCAGATCAGAATGGAAGTTCCAAAATTCACTGAACGATGTATGTTCAACAAGATTGTCCATTATGGCATAAACATGTGGGCTTCGGGATGATTATTCGGAATGACCTTGCAGAATTTGTCGTTTGTCGCACTCTGATCCAAGGAATTCCTACCTTCAAGTAGGCTGAGGCGATGGGCTTAAATGAGGCGTTATACTGGGTGAAAATATTTACAACTTTCATCAGTTTCGTTTGAGGTGGATGCAAAAACTGTGGCAAACTCAGTTAATGGAGAAGAAATGAATTTCTGTGGATTTGGCTCACTTATCTTGGACTGTAAGAGGATTATTCATGAATCTCCTAGTTTTTATGTTAGTTTTGTTTGTCGAAATGCGAATATTGTAGCTCATAGGCTTGCTCATGTCTCTATTTTATAATTTCAGTCCCTCTGTTTGGAGCTCTCCTCCACCTTGTATTGGAGAGTTCCTCATGACCTTATGTCTTGTTCATTAATGAACTTTTCTTTTCCAAAAAATATAATGATTAATCTTATGCTTCAGGGGTAGAAATTTGTGCTATCAAGATGATTGGCTTGAGCTTGATTCTATACAAGTGTGTGATTCCTCCCCTACTATATATCTCTTGGTATGCTGTTAAAAAAAGTTTATGTATAGATAAATTCATTTCAACCTTTTTTTACGAAGAATCTAAAGGACCCAAGTGGTAGTTCGATTTATATGACCTATTAATACTTTTTAGTGAGACTACTATACTTTTTATTAGAAAAATTAATAATTTTCAGCAGAATTACTAAAAATCTTTCAGAGAAATAACTAATATTTTTAAAGAAAACTACTAATACGTTTCACATGAACGACTAATACTTTTGACAGAAAAAAAAGTACTACTTAATAGGGGACTATTAAAATTTTCAAGTGAACTACGTACTAATACTTTTCAGATAAACTACTATTACTTTTCAGATGAAAGCCTAATACTTTTCAACACTTTCATGATACTATATCACTATCCAATATTACAAAACTAATCAAGCAAACTATGTACTAATACTTTTTAGAGTGACTGATAATACTATCCGTTTAATGAATTTTGACCTATTAGACCGTCTGATAAGAGTTTTTATCTTGCATAATTGGTTTTGACCGACTTATTACTTCTAATTAGAGTTATATCTATGGTGTAATAATTACCTTTAATTTCACAATGTTTTTATGAGTTATATTTGGGGTGTGAGAAAAACATTATGACCACGAAAAAGCAGACAAGATCTTTTTAGGGAAAATTTTTTAACTAGCCACATAGGATAGGGAAACCTTTTTTTTACCCACCCATTTAAAATTCAAAATGACCAAAACACCCCCCAAAATGACCAAAATACCCCCCAAAATTCAAATTGAAAAAAAGAACCCAAAACACCCCCCACTTTCATTTGCAAAACAATCCCAAAAAAATAGCAAAAAAGACTTACCCATATCGTGAGAAGCCAAAGCGTGAGATGGATAGTGGAAATGCACCCTCTGCTGCCGCCGTACCTGCCGGTGTCGAAGACCGACCACCTATCGAAGACAACCCCTCCGTCGAAGATCCCCCAAGTTCTCCCCGCCGTGACGATGTCGCCGCCTCCGCCTCCACCGCCGTCGATGCCGCCCTTGAGGTTAGATTTTATTCTTATTGGCTTTTGTGTTAATTTTTTATTTAGGTAAAGGGTTTGAAGAATACATTGTTGATTTAGGGGATTATACGAGTTTTGATTTACGTTTTTTATATTGATTTAGGGATGATTGTGTTGATTTAGGGATGATACGAGTTTGATTTAGGTTAAATTAGATTTTTATTTTAGGGTTTTAGGGCTGACTGGTACTGTGGCGAGGGCGATTGGGGAAGACGAATGGACTTGGGGAAGACGAAGGAACAGTCGTTAACACGTTATATAAATAACGTGATATAGCATATCACGTTATATATATAACATGATATGGCATATATTTTTAAACGCACCGTTCTCACTAGCAATTTTGATGTTTGCAAGATATTTTTCATAGTCTTCCTGGCGGTAAGAATATGCTGCATTTTTGTACATTGCTACTACTACATCTTGGCCATCTTGAGCCAAATTCTTGCTCAAATGATAAGTGCAAAGACCCATCGCTTCCGGATACACCGCTTTTATTGCATTACTAATACTCTTATGTTGATGAGACAATCAAAAGATCACGGGCGAGGCATAAGCTTCTCGCAACTGCCTCAAAAACCATGTCCACGACTCGTCATTCTCAACGTCACCAATCCCAACTGCGAGGGGGAATATTTGTTCATTACCATCTTTTGTTACGGCAACAAACAATATTCCTCGATACTTGCCTTTAAGGTGTGTTCCATCAATAACAAAAATAGGCCATGGTTGGGGAATCCGATGTCGATGCATGCGAGCAAAGAATACATCTTTCGAAATCTATTAGCATGATCTACTTTCCACCTTGCTATAGATCCGGATTTGTCAAAGCCAACATGTGTGTATAAGATGAAGCATTTTGAATGTTTTGTTTTTATCTCCAAATATCATTCCAAAAGCATGATGTTTTGCACTTAATGCAACATTATAACTCACTTTTAGTCCATGTCGAGATTCCAACTCTGCCATCATATCTCTTGGAATGAGACTAGAATGCTCCACTAGCAATCTAGATGCAAAATAATAACCGATTACTTTAGAATGCACCTGTCTAGATGCATTTTCATTCACATTCACCCCACATCCCATGTGCTTGTCAAATTTTCCTACTCTCCACATATCATTTTTTCCATGTCCACACATTCTAAAAGGACAATGTTCATACCTGCAAATCACATTATAACGAGACCTATCTGAGCGTTCAACTTGGTACTCAACTTGATTTTCAAGGTGATACATGCCAACAGCCATCTCCAAATCAGCTTTGCTCATGTATGTTGCACCTTGCCGCAGTGTGCCACCTGACGCTTCCAATCTTCCAGGTTCATCACGCTGGGGTGACATGTGTAATGGTGCAACTGGGATTACCCAACCTTGTGATAAACGAGTTTCTTTGTTGTTTCCTATTGTATTCCCATTCAAGTATCCTCAAGCCGGACATTTGTGTGGATGTTTGGAATTTGACTTTGAGACTGTTGATACGGTGTTGTTTTGAACAACTCTTTCTTCAATTGGAGTCTCTGCAAAAATTTCTCTTCGTCTACGTCTCCACTCACAAAATTCTTCAAAATCAGCACGTTGGTGATCATCTTCAAAATGATTATTACCCTCATTATCATCACCACCATCGCCATCAGTGGCGACATTATCATCTGCAAGATGATTATTACCTTCATCATCTGTTTCTATAAATCTAGATCTATCTTCACCCCAATCACAACCGAAATCAGGATAACAATCCTCTATACCATTGGGGACTTGTTCAATATTAGGTTCTGGAGCGCTTGGGCCGGGATGTTCAACATTCGGTGTATGCGTAGAAGGGACACAATAGGGTTGGACCCCAATCTGATTCTGCATGACAAGGGTTGAGTATTGTATATTGTTGGAAGTTCCAACCGGTAACATTTGGCCACACATGATATTTTGTGAAGCCATTAGCTGCATAAAACCTCCAACTGCGCCTTGCTCATTCCCAACTTGATTACGCCGAAACTGACTACACACCACAGCGTGCGAGGTTGTCTCAAAAAATTTTCTTTTTAAGGTAACGAAAACAACGGGTAAATCGGTATTTGCAAAAGCACTATGTCACGATCATTTTTCAGCTTTAACTTTGCAATCTTATTTCCGGGAATATCCACAAAAGAGTACATTATACAGTCGTATATGGTCCTATCAGCTTCAACAATTCCATAGATCTCGTCTAATAAATCATCATGATGAATTTTACCCGGTTCAACACATATAGCCTCCTCTTCACCATTTTTATATTCCAAACCATCCCAATGTCCCCCAAATCGAACAAGAATATATCCAGAATTCATCTGTGGAAAATATCACGTTATTAAATTAAAATTTAAGGTTATAACACATTTTTATTACATATCACGTTATATAGTTTAATGTGTTATATATCATGGTATATAACATATAACATGATAAATATAACTCGTTATATAGCATATAACGTGATAAATATAACACGTTATATAGTATATAACGTGATATATTTATCATGTTATATGCTATATAACGAGTTAAGAATAACACGTTATATGCTATATAACGTGATATATATATATATCACGTTATATAGCACACGTTATGTGCTATATAACGTGTTATATATATCACGTTATATATATAACGTGTTATATATATATATATATAACATTGTTGGGAAATTATTTTGTGGATTTTGATGAATGCCATGTAAAACTTAGAATAGGAAGTTGGCACCCCATTTTTGTTGTAAATTACATTGTAATAGATAGGGTGGTCGAGTGAGTTAAGTCGGCCTATGCCCGAACATGCAAGAAGACAATCGGAGACTAGAAGGAAGACTCTTTGTGAGGCGGTGAGTATGGCAAAGAAGAGAAGATAGGAACTCGATGAAGGTGCGGTGAGATGCGGTGAGTGAAGTATCGGTCAAGTCAACTCAAGATAGCCAAGTCTCAAGTTTGAAGTGACAGAAGAGTCATCCAATGATTGGAAGTCGACTCAAGTCACCTGGGGGAAGGCAAGGAAATGCGGTGAAGTCGAGATAACTGAAAGAGATCCGTTGCAAAGAAATCAAGAGAATTACTTAAACAAGTAATACTTCTATACTACCTTTCTTAAAGTACACAGTCCCAGAAGCGTGCAAAAGGAATAAACCAATGGGAAGCACTGCACCTGTGTCAGATCTCTGAAAAGATGAAGGATCATGTATACGAGGAAATGTCAATTCCAAGAACTGCAACAAGACAAGCCAACGACCACAAGTGACTTTCAAAAACAAGCCTATCTCTTCAACGGGCAGATTTTTGAAAGACCACTATAAAAGGCTGGGGAGTTTATTTGAGAAAAGGTTACCTTGACCATCTGAGAATTGAATACAAGCAAGAAAGAAACATTTGTAACCTGAAATATTCTCAAGTTATTAAACGCTCAATCCTCAAGCCTACATTACGAAGGAAATCAATCCTACACTCACCTGTGAAGGAAAGACGACTTCAATCAGTTGAAGAGGAAATATATGAATAATCAAGGGGTCTACATTCCGCGAAGGATTGTAGAAAGGTTCAAGGTCGAATCAGGCTTAAGTTATTTGGAGGGCTTCGTGATCAAATCCAAGGAACTTGAGCAAGTGGGCTATAGTAGCAAAGGCAATTTGCCATGTGAAAGAAGCCGAGTCGTATGAGAAGCATTTGTGTGACCAAGGCATCTCGGACCGAGTCCCAAAGGATCAAATCAGTTTGTGTGATCAAGACTTGTATATGGACTGTTAACCACTCTGTATATTGATCAATACTTAGTGGATTCCTCCAGGAGTTGGAGAAGAGAGGAGTAGAAGAATTACCCCATATTCGAACCTCTATAAAAACTTATTGTGTCATTTACATTTAAAGACTTTAATTTCTCGCATATTACATTTACATCTCATTTGATAAATTTGTTATCCAATTGATAATCAAGAAAGTGTTAAAACCAAGTATTGAAACAAACTTAAACCAAAATCAAGGGTGTTAAGTCTTTTTTTGAAAACATATCACAGTCAAGTTAAGTCTTTAGTCAAAAGCAATTTGAGTTATTCTATCATCAACGGCTCGGTCGATTAACTAACTTAGCTGTCCATCAAGGACTTAGCTGTGTAGTATTAACTCTGAATATTTAAAATGACTAAATTTGAAAAGTTGGTAAGGTTTATTCAACCCCCCATGTTAAACCTTACACTCACACCCCTTGGGACCTACAAGTGGTATCAGAACGGTTGGTTCATTGAGCCTTCCGCACTGGTTACTGAACTAGATCTCCAAATCTTTCAAAGATTGTTTCAGTACTTGATCTTTCAAAACTCTTTTAATCAGCAAAGTTATTATCATGGAAGCAAATTTGGCACGCATCCCTATGTTCACTATTGAGGAATTTGATGATTGGAAAATTCGTATGCAGGCTCATCTATCATCATTACACGATGAAATGTGGATAGTGATAGAAGATGGGCCACTGCAAATTTTAAAAGTGAACACATTTGTAAGGAGAGGTGAATCAAGGTGAAGGTGAAGAGGATGTTGCTCCCGGACGAGTTATGGTTGAAAAACCGAGAGCTGAATGGACAAATGATGACAGGAAAAGATATAACTTGGACAATATGGCCAAGGATATTCTTTACAAAACTTTGGACAAAGCCATGTTCAATAAAGTCAAATCATGCAAAACGGCTAAAGAAATATGGGACAAGCTAACCTTGATTTGTGAAAGCTCGAGCAAATCAAGGAAAATAAACTATCTGTTCTTTGTACAAAAATTTGAAAATTTTAAAATGCTTGCGGGAGAGACCTTGGATCGGTGGATGCTCGGTTCTGAAATTACCAATGAGCTATCTCGCACTTGGAAAAGAATATACGAAGGAAATGTGTATGAAGATTCTAAGAAGTCTCGGTGAATGGGAAATGAAGGTCATGGCACCGAGGCATTCCATGGACCTATCCAAGACATCCAACCATGAGCTATTCTCGGATCTCAAGGCCTACGAATTTGATCCGAGGAGAAAAGACCAAGAGGAGACAGTTGTGCCCCAAACAGTGCTCTAATTGTTAAGGATGGCAAGAGAGTTGAGGTCAAAGAAGTCATTGACCAAGAGGAAATACGATGGTTAAAAGGTTTAACAAGTTCTTCAATAAGAACTACAAGAGAGGCAAGGGCGAATCCTCTCAGAAGACACTCGGCTCCTCCAAGTCGAGGAAGATAGGCTAACCAAGAGAGCGAGCATCAAAAATTGAATATCAAAGGTGACAATCCAAGAATGGAAAGAGTGATCAAAAGGTTGAAAAAATCTTTGGGCTGAGACAACCAGTCACTATGCCATTGATTGCCCATATCCTGTAGTCAACAAATACAGGAATGAAGAGGAAAGAAAGGTCTTGAGAGAAAGAAGAAAAGAAAAGAAAAATGCAATGTTGGCTGCAGAGCTCTTTGAGACAACCAAGTCAAAAGACACGATTGATTCGAGAGAGTAGTGAACCCGACTACTCAAGTGACTACGAAGAAGAAGCCTTGATCCGTTTAATGGCCAAGGAACAAGACCAACACGACCAAGAAGATGAAGTACACTCTAACTCATCACACTCGATTCTAGTGATAGTGGCTTGTGACACACACACACTTCATCACCCACTGATCTTTATGATTCATTAGGCAAAATGATGAAAGACTTTGAATACATTAAATCCTCACACACACTACTAAATGAGGAAAACAACCTACTTAAGAGCCAAAACTCTCAGCTAACTAAGGAGCCGAGTACTCTAAGTCAAATAGTGATGAGAATAAAAATCTAAAAATTTGAAAATCTTTAAGTTAATAGCGAAATAGATGCTATAGAAAAGAGGAGAATGACCTCAAAAATGTGATTGCCTCATTCACTAAGGCATCTAAATCCTTGGATGACATTATTATGAGTCAAAGAGAATGTGGAGACAAGACGGGGCTTAGGATTTAATTCCTCGTGCTATGTCGGGCTCCAAAAGTGATTTTGGAAAAAGGATCTTCAAGTAATGAAGTATCTCAAAAATCCAAAACTCCAAATGGTGCACACACATTTATTCCAAAGCACAATCACAAGCAATGGCCTTGGTTATAAAGGAAAATGAAATTTGCCAGTTGAGTGTGTTAAGAGGGCAGTGAGAAGAAATCCAGTAGAGTTCCTCACAAACTCAAATAGGAAATACTACTGTAAAGAAGAAAGCAGAGCTACCAAAAGTCCAGAAATTCTATAAAAGAAATATATATGATGGGAATGGTAGAAACTACCAAGCCAAGTGATTGGAATAATGTGAACTATCAGCAAAGATCTATGGAATATAAGCCTAAATGGCAAAGGCCTAAAACTCAACAAAGGCCATTCCAAAGGCATAAGAGCTATCATCAGCACACTTATGCACCTAGGCACTACACTCAGAAATATCACAACTACCCAAATACAGCAATTGCTAAAACACATTCACAGGCATACAGACAAAAGAGACAGCTGTATGAACCTAGAACCCCCAAGCAATTTGCTAAAATTAATTATGATTATGGCACTGATAGATGGCAACCTCTTAGAGTCAAATCATTTGGCTATAGGCTGGTTGGATCATCTTATAATACTAACCCCTCAGGACCCAGGCAAGTATGGGTACCTAAAATCTAATTTCCTTGATTGCAGGTTCAAGGAACAGCTGAGTGCCAAGGAACCTGGTACATGGATAGTGGCTATTCCAGACATATGACAGGAAACAAGAAAAATCTGTCAAAATTCAAGGAAGTCAGAGGTGCAAAAGTCATATTTGAAGGAAATGAAGCTCTAGGAGAAATAAGGGGCACTGGATCCATCAAGAAAAATGGATTAGAAATCACAGATGTTGCATATGTTGAAGGACTTAACTTCAACTTGCTAAGCATCAGCCAACTTTGTGACAAGGGTTATAATGTTGGTTTCAACATGGGTATTGTAAGTCCAAGCGGCTACGATAATCTAGAGGGGGGTGAATAGATTATCTCCATCTTTTCGATTTTACCCTCTTTTTCGAACCGAATGCTCAAAGACAATAATAAAGGTGTGGAATGTAAACAACACACGTCGATTTAGAGGTTCAACCCACCTAGGGCCTAATCTCTACCACCCAAAGATATATCAGGGATGGATTTCAAAAGAGAAAAATATTTTATTAATTTACCAAAAATTAATACAACACCAACTTATAACAACACCTTGAAGAGCACCACACTCTTCTTCAACACCACCTTTGAGATTACCACAATCTCACTTGAAGATTACCACAATCTCCAACGGCACTTTGTGAAGATTACCACAATCTTCAACCTTGAAGAATACCAAATTCTTCAACATCTCAACAAGAAGATTACCACAATCTTCTTACACCTAACACCTAGATCACCCAAGTATGTTCTTACCACAAGAACACTCACAAGGATATTTTGTGTTGAATGATTACCCAAATTCAAGATTACAACTCGATAATTGATAATACAATAGAGTGCAAGTGTAATCAAGAAAAGCCTAGACCTCAAGAATGTGAAAGTGAATAGCTAGGCAAATTACAACAAGAAATAAGACAATGTAAGAACAAGTGTATTCTTGAGTGTATCTTATTGTGTTGTAGTTTTCTCTCTTGTTATGTTGCTTCAATTCTTCCTCTATTTATAGAAGATGTCTTGTACATGATAGGCTCCTCTTGGGGACATGAATTCTGTAAAAAATTGCAAGACAATTGAAGAAAAGAGCTGTTAGAAATCCATCCCACAAATTAAGGGAAAGTTGTCTGCTCTCAAACGGTCAGATTTTTGCTGTCAAACCATAGGGCGACCGGTCGCGCACAAATAGAAGTTTGAAACATAACGCAACAATTTTACATAGGGCGACTGGTCGACGTAGGCTTCAACCGGTCACCCCATTGCTCAGTCGGTCGAGGGAGACAAAAATGAAAAACAGAAGTTTCTGCTCTACGAGGGGGCGCCTAGGCACCGGTCGCCCTAGGGTCAACCGGTCGCCCTCACCGGTTGACCTCCGGGTCGACCGCTCGCCCCCCTCAGTTTTGTTCCCGTCCCTTTTTCTGTTCCAAAACTCAACATAGGTACACGTTGCCCTATAGGGCGACCGATCGAGCCTGAAACATAAGTGTTGTCCAATTTTATATCAAAAATAAACTTCAAGAAATACTCCGAAAAATAGTAAAAACATTTTATATCGATCGGGAGTATTAGGACAACATTCAGGGACATAGTTTTGATGTAAAAACTTTTTGACATAAAATCATTAAAAGCGTTGTCCATTTTAGTCAAAAACAAACTTGAAGAAATACTCCGGAAAGTATTAAAACCATTTTAAATCATTTAGGAGTATTTGGACAACCTTTAAAAACATTGCTTTGGTATAAAAACAAATTCATCAAAATCATGATAAAACCATTTATCAAACAATCTCCCCCTTTTTGATGATTACAAACCAAAACAATTCAACAAGACCGATTTTGAAAACAAAACAATTTTGAGAGGCGATTTTGAAAACAAAAACAAGTTTTCCGGTAAAAAATAAATTTCGTTGAGAGCGACAACATTCCGCGCACTATAAACGCAAGGATGGGAGTAGAGATATTCAAACACATATAGCAAATGCTCCCCCTATCAATATGCACAACAAAAGTAATATAGAAGCAACTTCAACATAAGCTAAAACCTTAGCTTTTCGATATTGAGCTTAAGTATCAAAAACTTAAAAGCCCCCCTGTCAAAGAGACATCAATAGAACCGTATATAAGTCCATACTACAACCAATGGACCAAGAATCATACACAACCATAAAACACCAAGTGGACTAAATATGATCCATAACTTATGGCTTTATGAAGCCATAGCTTATAGCTTCTTTTTGTTAAGCTTATCGTAGCTTCTTTGAGCTAAAGAGCTTATAACCTATTTCTCCCCCTTTTGAATCATCAAAAAGAATGTTAGCACGATAAATACATCATATATTCATATCAAAGTGCGCAACAAAACCGATGTATCGAGCTATTTGAACATTGAAGCTAATAAACCAAATAAGGAGGTAAAAGTCGAATCATACGACTTGAAGAAGCTTATGAAAACTCATTTGATAAGCAAAACATGATCTCTATAAATATATAAGACTTTTGAAAACAAGAGAATCATGTAAGTGATGAATTTTTCATTGAAACATTTAATCGAACACTTGGCGGGCGTCAAAATTAGAAAATGATATATATAGCCCTTGTAAATGTAATCAAGCCAAGTTTTTCATCACCAAATGCAATTTAACAAATATCATTCATCAACAATCAATAAGCTCATCACAAAAATATATGAATTGCATCAAGAAAAATACATATAAGCCACAAACACAAGGGTTCAACCCAATTGAGCTAAAAAGAGTGAAATTCTTACCATTCGATCGGTAAAGACGATCAATGATGATGATAACCGAGCTAGATAATCCCCAAAGTATAAAATGTATGCAATAAAACAAATTTGGAGTGAAATTTGTGTGCAATTTGCGAAGGGGACGAAAAATGGACAAAATAAGCCATAATGGCTAAGTCTGGAAACAGAACCATTTTAAGCCAAACAATAGCCAAGGCGACGGTCGAGGGCAGGGCAACCGGTCGGCGGCTTAGGCGGCCGGTCGGCCTTGCCCGATCGGCCAGTGGTTCTTTTGTTTTGAAAATCGAAATTTGATCAAAAATCCGATTTTCGCCCCTAAGTTTTAAAACGTGCAAAATGCAAATGTAGACCTCATTCAATATACATTATGTCATAATCAAGCTCGAAATGAGGTAAAATACTCGGCGGTGAGTGATTAGAAAGTCCGCGAGTTATCCTTGAGACGGAATTAAACACATCTCAAGTTTTTGTTAAAACATGCAATCCCTTAACAATTATATCGAATCTCAATATGTTTAGTTCGATTATGACGAACCATAGTTTGAATAATTTTGACCGGACTTGTTATCCCGAAAAATAAGAACGTTTTAAAGCTTTGGATACAACAAGTCATAAGAAGAAGTGTCTTTCAAATATTGAAAATTTCTTTTAACGGCACTTTAATGAGATTCGTTGGGATAGTTTTTGAAGTCGAGCATATAGACATAAGGCATATGGAATGTCGAGTCTATAGAAATAATACAAGAAAACATGCCTCGAATTTGTTTGTCGGCCGATATGCCTTTCTCAACCTTTGTCAATCTTTAGCCATAGAGGTTGAGATAGTTCTTCTTTCTTCAATGCTTAACTCCTTCAAGAGTTCTTTTGAAATATAACCATCTTCTTGGCATTGAGTAATTTGAATTCCAATGATCAAATTTGAGTTTCCCTCATCATGATCATCTTAGGTTCACCTTGCATTGACTTGGAAAAATATCTTGCACAAATATTTATTAGTAGCACCATAAATATTATCAACATAAATTTGCACAAGTAAACAACCTTGCCCTTTTTCAAAACAAGAAGTGTAGTATCAACTTTACCTTTTGTAAAGTCATTTTGCAAAAATAGCTAAGTCTATCAACCGTCTGAGGCCTTTTATAAAAATTATTTGGCCTAAAAATTTAAACTCCGATAGACTTATATTTGAATAAAACCATTTAGAAAGTTGGATTTAACATCCATTTGGTAAAAGCTTGAAATTTTCTTAAAACAAGAATGGGCAAGTAAAATGCAAATAGCTACTAAATGTGCTATGAGTGCAAATGTTACATCAAAATCGATTACCTTCTTCTTGAAAATACCTTCGAGCTACTAACCTCGCCTTAGTTCGACCAATGTTGCCTTGGTCATCGAGTTTGTTCCGGAATACCCTTTTTGTCTTCTTCATCACTATCGTCATGGGGCATCGATTGATCTAAGGTGTTCATAATAGAACATTTACATCCAAATATTTTGAGGTAACTAATATTTGGAGTACTTCATTCTCATCTACACAACTTAATAAACTCATTAATGGCATCGCTTATATAAGCAAGAAAAAAATAGCCCAAGTGTAAAAACATGCCTCAATCATCAATCACAAAATATCTTGCATAAGAGCATAGTAGAAATAGACACTATATATATGAAGCAAGAAACACAAACTATGCATTTAGAAGATCATCAAGAGTCTAATAAATCATGCAAGTTCAAATAAGCTTAAGAGAGCTACAAAAGGTCTCTTTTGAATTTTGAAAATCCGATAGCATATAGTTGAGACCTCATTTAAAAAAAGTATTTGAACAAGAGTTGACAAAGCAAATATGTGCAATCAAATATCGAATAGTGCCTTTCAAAGAATCTAAAAATCCTCTTAATGGCACTTGTATGAAATACTATGAAAAACAAGCACATAGGCACATTGCAATACATATATCGAGTCTATAAGAGTAAAAATAACACACGTAAACGTACCTCGATAATTAATGCCTTTCTTGACAAATAATGACGTAAATGGCCATTTATGAAAATATGTAAATCCTACACAATTCTTAAAACAAACGTAGGCTTCGACCGGTCACCCCATTGCTCAGACGGTCGAGGGAGACAAAAATGAGAAACAGAAGTTTATGCTTTACGAGGGGGCGCCCAGGCACCGGTCGCCCTAGGGTCGACCGGTCGCCCTCCGGTCGACCTCGGTCGACGATCGCCCCCGCCGGTTTTGTTCCGTACCTTTTTTGTTCCAAAATTCAAACAGTGCGGATTGCCTATAGGGTGACGGTCGAGCTGAAACATAAGTGTTGTCCAATTTTATATCGAAAATAAACTTCAAGAAATACTCCGAAAAATAGTAAAAATATTTTATACCGATCAGGAGTATTAGGTTTCAGGGACATAGTTTTGATGTAAAAACATTTTGACATAAAATCATTAAAAGCGTTGTCCATTTTAGTTGAAAACACACTTGAAGAAATACTCGAGAAAGTATTAAAACCATTTTAAATCATTTAGGAGTATTTGGACAACCTTTAAAAACATTGTTTTGGTATAAAAACAAAACCATCAAAATAATGATAAAACCATTTATCAAAGCGGTATATGCCAAATCAAGGACAAGAATCCAATGAAGTTGTCTTTGCGAGGATGCGGAACAAAAAGAACATGTATGTGGTAGATTGGTCATTGCAACACCAAGCACTTGTCGCTAGCAAAAACCTGTTAGAATCTAGTTGGTACGTGGCACAAGAAGCTAAGTCACCTGAATTTCAAAACAATTAACAAGCTTGCCAGGAGCAATCTTGAAGAAGGACTTCAGGATTTCGAGTGTACAAGAAGGAAAGTGTATGTGATGCATGCGGATGGGAAAGCAAATCAAATCATCATTCAAAGAAAAGACATGTCCATCTTGATTAGAATATTGCACCTGCTACATATGGATCTATTTGGTCATGTTGAACCGGCTAGCATAAGTGGGAAGAAATACACCTTGGTGGTAGTAGATGACAACTCAGAAGATATACATGGACAATATTCATGTGTAAGAAGAAAGAAACTTCTGAGAAACTACCACGGTGATGAAAAGAATCCAAAATGAGGCGAGTCAAACCATTATCAAAATAAGATCGGCGAGAACCTGAGTTTGTCAATGGTATAATCACTCGATCTTGTATTGAAAATGGTATTGGTCATGAATTATCTGCTGACAAGGACTCCACAACAAAATTGAGTTGCGAGAAAGAAGGAGCAGAACTCTTAAAAAGCGACAAGGACCATGTTAGGTCAAGCGGGCTACCTAAAAGATTTTGGTGTGCATGATAAACACTGACATGCTATACTCAAAATAGATGCATGATAAGCAGACGGTGACAAAGACTCCCTATGAGATTTGGGCAGGAGAAAGCAAATGTTATATATTTTAGAATATTTGGATGCAAATGCTTCATCCATAACAATGGCAAAGATAATTTAAAGGCTTTTGAAGCTAAAGGCGATGAAGGTATCTTCTTGGGATACTTAGTGAAAGCAAAGCCTCTGAGTACTCAACAAGAGGACTATGGTTACGAGAAGAATCCATCCATGTGGTGTTCGATGAGCCGATGTAAGTGGAGAAGACATTGAAGAGTCGGTGATAATTTGAATCAACCAACCATGCGAGAAGAGTCTCTATGTTGAAGTAGAAAATTTGGAATTATAAACCTAGAAAGAAGATGAGATAGGTTGAGTCTCAAAAGCAATTTGGAAAATTTGCGGCTAAGTGATGATGAGAAGCTGATCAAAATAACACAGTTGCAAGGCATTTGAATCAGCTAACTTACTCCAACTTTGATGTAAGATGGTGAGAGACCATCCACGAACTAGTCATTGGAGATGTAAGAGAAGGTGTCAAAACGAGATCGAACTCAACAAGAAGCAATGTTCACATGCTTCATCTCACAAATAGAACCAAAAGATGTGTCTCAAGCATTGGGTGACACACATTGGATTCAAGCTATCAAGAAAAGAGTGAATCGAGTTTGAAAGAAATAAAGTGTGGGAATTGGTTCAAAGACCTACCCATCAAAATGTTATTGGCACTAAATGGGTGTTCGAAACAAGATGAATGAGGAAGGTTACGTGGTAAGAAACAAAGCAAGATTGGTAGCCAAAGGATATTGCCAAGAAGAAGGGATAGATTTTGATAAAACATTTGCTCTGTGGCAAGATTGGAAGCATAAGGATGTTTCTTGCCTATGCGAAGCTCACAAGAACTTTATTGTATATCAAATGGATGTAAAGAGTGCATTTCTTAATGGTTTATTGGAAGAAGAAGTGTATGTTGAACAACCTCCATGATATGAGCGAGGAAGACTCTTGGAGATAAAGTATACAAACTCAAAGAAAGCTCTATATGGGTTGAAAGCAGGCACCCCGAGCATGGTATGATACATTGTCACAATTCTTGGCGAGAACGGATTCACAAAAAGCAAAGTGGATGAGAACACTCTTGAGAATTCAAGATAGGAAGAGTATCTTTGCTTGTTCAAATATATGTGGATGACATCATCTTTGGATCCACAAACAAAGAGTTGTGTGATAAATTTTCAAATCTCATGCAAAAGCAAATTCGAAATGAGCATGATGGGAGAGTGACATTCTTCCTTGGACTTCAAGTGAAAGCAGTGAAGGATGAAACCTTCATAAGTCGGACAAAATACACGGAGATTTAATGAAGAAATTCGGTATGGAAGAGATGTCTTACGTGAAAATACCAATGAATACATCGATCAGAAAATGGATATGGATGCGGATGGCAAGCACGTAGATCAAACAAGATACAAAGCACTTATTGGATCATTGCTCTATCTCACGACAAGCGGGCGGACATCACCTTTCTTTGTAGGTGTATGTGCAAGATTTCAATCGCTCCAAAAGAAAGCCACATATTCTTGACGAGAAGAATTTTGAGATATTTGAAAGGAATCAAGAAGTTGGCTTATGGTATCCAAAGGAAGGTGGATTCAAGCTAATTGGTTATTAGGACCACGACTATCTTTGGATGTAGAGTTGACAGGGAAGAGCACCTCGAGGCACATGTCAAATGCTTGGAAATAGGCTAATTTCTGTTTTAGCAAGCAAAATTCAATAGCCACATCAGTGACGAATACATAGGCTGCGGGACATTTATTTTGTGCCCAAGTCTTATGGATGAGGCAAGTGAGAGACAATGAGGTTAAGGAAAAAGAAATTCAATTATGTGTGATAACACAAGTGCAATGCAATCACTTAAAATCTGTGTTGCATTCAAGAACAAAGCACATTGATGTCGGATATCACTTCACAAGAGATCATGTTGAAAAGAAGGACATCACCTTGGAATATATTTCAAGCGATAAGCAGGTTGGGTGACATTTTCACAAAACCATTATGTGAGTCAAGATTTGAAGAACTCAAGCATGAACTAGGGTTAATTGAGTGAGTTGACACTCGGAAGACTCAAAGAAAGAGATGAAAACATGAAAAGAGGAAAAAAATTTGAACTCGTAATTGACTAAGTGAATTAGCCGTATCGGAAAAGTCAATTTTGATGGAGTTAGGTGACAAGTGAGTCACAAGGAGAATAGCGAGAAGAAGGATTGAATCGGCTAAGGAGTAAGCTGAGTCATTTATGAGCAAAGTGACAAAAACGCGGTCGTTTTTACTAAGCGGGAATGTTTTTTTAAGAATAGCGTCGGCATAATTATGGCGTGTGCTGGTCGAAAAAGCTGCACACAAGCTTATGATTGGATATAAATGCTGCCGCATTAAATGCGAGAACTTAAATGCTAATCGGCGTGCAAGATCTAAGCCGTTGATCTTGATCAAATTTCAAAAACCACCCATACGTCCTTTCATAAAAGCATACTTAAACCATTTTCATCCGTTTCTCACTCACTTTACCCAAAAGCTGTTCATCTCTCTCTCGAAAGAAAAAGCAAAAATTTTCTCTCAAAACCCTATCAATCCTCGATTCGTTTTTTTCAAGTTTCGTTCGGTAAAACATCTCGAAATGGCATCTACTCATGATTTTGTCAAGCTAGGAAAGCAAATCCACACGGATCTCTTGTGGACTTGATGGTATGGTTAAACAAGGTTAAAAGCGACATCCTCGTGAAGAAGATTCGAGAAAGCTGGGAAAAATCTGGATTAAGACCATTTTTGACGATGGAGTTCCCAATGACCTACGTAGAAGAGGTCATGCGAGTTCTACGTGAGCGGGAGTTCACGATGGGGCATCAAGTCCTCTGTTCATGGAAAGGAGTTCACCATTGCGCGAGGATGCAGCGGGAACACTACTTGTTATTCTGCGGTGGAAGGAGTCATAGGAAATTTATGAAGGCGATGTCGACACTGGCTGCTACTTGGAAGAAGTAGCCAAGTCCGATTGTCTTTGCGAAAGTAGTCTATCTGACTAATAAGAGGCAGCTTGAAGGAGGACTACCACAAATTCTTTGGACATCGTTGCCAAATGCATAGACATCAAATTTGGGAGCTTTGACCGGTTGTCCAAGCAAAGTTGATCGTGATGGGCTGCGATCATTGAAGAGAAAGAAAGTGGCTGGGCGAGTTTGTATCTGAGACTCTGCGGAGAATGTTGGAATAAATCCTTCAAGGAAGATGGTACATTTAGAGGTTCCAGGATACGGCCTGGTGATTGGTCGAATGATGGAAGTAAAGGAAGTCCCTTCGACATGGAAAGGCATTCCATGTAAACAAAGAGGATGTTTCGATCAAACCTCTGCAGGCGCCTGAAGAGAGCCTACTCTAAGAGGTGATACAAGTGAGGGGAATCGGTGACCACATTGATCTGTTTGTCTCCCCTCCTAAAAAGAAAGCTGCTCCTTTTGCCAGAAAAGATCGATGCCCTGCTGACAAAAGAAAAAGAAATGCACTCCTGCCCCTGCGACCAAGTCACTGCTCCGCGGCCGTGTCTCTGCCCCCATGACGCGTGGAGAAGGAATCTCAAATACCTTCTCCGGTCGTCAAGAAAATGAGAACTAATAAGCCCACGGCGGTGACTCACCGAGAAAAAGGCGGCACCAGCCCCCCACCGCCAGGACTCGGAAAAACATTATCCGAACCGAGGAAGTCCCTCGGTACAAACAAAGAGAAGAAGAATCTTCAAGCATTCCGAGCTTGAGAAACCGGTTAGTCAGCTACTCGGCTGAAGAATCTGCAGGAGGCTATTTGGAGAAGTAGAGTCTCGAGAAATTGTTGATGAAAAGCTTGACCAAGTCTGCTTGAAGGCAATCAACGAGAGGCAAGCGAAGACCACGTTTGTAGTTCGAGCAGTGAGACATAGAAGTGGCGAGAAAGCAAACTACTTTGTTGGGGTTATATCCCTCACCTTGAGCAGACGGGTGCGGTATGGAGCACAAAGCTTGCTACATTCTATCCCGAGAAGCGAGGGACGGCAAAGGAGAATATGATAGAGATGATGATGATGTGATGATCCTATCCCCACCTTATCCGGACTTCCAAAATCGTCTGCTGAGAGTGGAGGAAGTGGAAGTTAGTCGATCGAGGGGAAGCGAGTTCCAAAGATCGAATTCATTAAAGAAGAAGGCGATGAACTTCCGCCGGATTGACGCGCGTGGTCCCAAAATTTGGATGAAGAAAAGCGCACGGATATCTTGCGGATCTTCAAGGACAAGGAGAAGGAGAAGCGGTAGAAGAAGCTAAAGGCACGTGAAAGGCCGGCATACGCCTCTCCGGCACCACAGGAACTATACACATCCTCACCTCGAAATTCTATCGAGAAAGTGATGAGGATCGGACCTGTTCTTTGCCATAGGCGAGTTACAAATGCACGGCAAGCAATGCAAGAATCGAGAATCTTACATGAGCAAAGAATGACGGAGGGACCAGGAGTCATCAAATCACAGGGAAGATAGATCCTATGGGAGTGGTGCAGCATATTACCCCATTTGTTGTCGCTTGCCACCACTTCCCACTCATTCGAGGAGGAAGGTGTTAAAGGAAGCGGCGATGAAAGCGGGATTGTGGGGACCCGGTCGATCAACCCCTAATGAAGGTGACTTACCACCCGCCCCAGCGGCTGAATACTCAATGGGAACAACCAAGGTCCGGAGGCGAGTGACCCGATTCAAGTCACTCGGTGGTGTGCGGTGGGAAACTCCATCCGGCTGCGGCAAGGTCGGAGGATCTGCCGGTGACTCCACAATGAATCTCGGAGGTGAAGTGGAAAAGGAACAACCACAAAATACCAGCAAGTTGTCATCAACGGGCTCGAGGCGATTGAGGCTATCCGGAGGTGCCAAGCTGGCTCTGCGAATGATGTGGCTGGCGATGCGATCGAGGCACGGAAGAAGCGCCACGGGAGTTAACACTGCAGGCAGCGAAAGTGCAATCCATGGAGTTGAGACTCGGTGGATGCCACCACGAGAAGACCCCAAGACGGTGACATGTGGAAGGGGATGTCGAGCCTCGCTGCTTGAGTTAAGGCTGCGGGAGGTAATGAAGGCCAACGGGAGGTTGAGACTTCCGGGAGTAAAGGCGAGGCCGCAGAGAACATCCCTCTGCCATCATTGATCCATAAGAAAAGGAGATAAGTGCTCTTCACGATTCCCAGGATAATCGATGTAACTTTTACCGGGATCCAGAAGGTGAAGATGAAGGGAGTCATCCCCTATTGCGGATCAAAAGACTGGTGAGGATGTTCCAACCACGAGTAAGTCGACCTCAAGACTACTCGCCAAACATTCAACTTTGATGATGAGCCACCCATGGCAATCTGCGTCATCGTCCGGTGACGCTCGCTAAGGCCGAGGACGATCCCGACTCATTTGGAAAAACCGGTGAGGTAGGCAAGGCTGTTGAGGCAGCTGAGCACAAGCAGGTCGACTTCACAACAGACCCGCTAAAAGCGAGTCCAGCTGCACAGCTCCCCAGCACGAGTAGGTTCGACTCCCAGGGGACTTCCACGAGCACCATTTATCATTGAGCGATTCCGGTTGCCCGTGATGATCCTTTTGTAGAATCATTTTCTTTCTCTGCTGGAGGTACCCGGCCTCCGAAGAATCGGCCCCGGAGATCGCGGCGCTTCCACGAGACTGCCCCTGTTATTCCATCGGACACTATTGTTCGGTGACTATGATAGCTGTTTACAAAAGTGTATTAGAGCTTGAATCAAAAGAAAATGTATGTGAAGCTTAAATGGACCTTAAAGTAACCATCTTGTTCTATATCTCCACAAGTATAGAAATTGTACAATTTTATTCAATGAGAAGACTTACATAAAAATGTATTTACATACTAAAATACGAAGGGGTGGACAACAACACTTCATCTCCTTCGTTTGCCTCCTTCTTTCATCTTCTTGACTGTCATCTTGACCTTCTTCTCTTTTCTCATCTTGGCCCGCCTTCTTTTCATACGCCTTACGGCGACTTCATCTCTTCTCGGTCTTTCTTGTCTTTCCTCCCATAGCTGAGTTTGTCTTTTATTTTCCTCTTCAATGCTTTTCACATACTCGGCATTGTTCTTGCCACTGCGGGTTGGCTCTTCGTCAAATCTGCCCAATAGATCCTCATTTCTTGTGCGGATCTATATATCAATATTTTTGGGCGGAGGTCTAGGTCGGAAACCTCTTCCTCCACCTCTTCTTCTTCCTCTTCCTCGGGCGTGTCTTGTCAGGGTCTTCTTTTTCCCGGTGAGTGACAAGCGAGTAACCCGTGCAGAAGCGCGATGGTCCGTTGCTGTCGGCTTTCTTCACATAGTGTGAGACTTTTTCCCAGTACAAATCCCCAGGCTTGAGCGTGGACATATTCTTAGTAACCTTGAGATGAGCGTCTTGAATTCATCAATGGATCTTGGCTCGGTTCGGTTGATTGAAATAGCATATGTGTCTCATGCATTTGGAATGCCTCCATGTTGTTTCGGAATATCCATAACCCGAGCATCCGTCCTTCGCTTCCACTTCCTTCATCCCTCGCTTTCATTGTCTTTCTCTTTTGACCATAGGTACAACCAGTGTTGGAGCAAGCGAGTCAGGAGTTTTGATAATATCAGTGTGACAAGACCTTGTTGAGGTTTTAGCAATCATCAAGGTCACATTTTGAACGCCCCTCCAGCGGACTTCTCTTTCTTCTCTCTTATTACTTCATCATTTGTCTTTCCCTTCACATTGTTTTCTCCTTCTCGACTTGATCCTTGGCGCGCCTTTAGGTATTCATCTTCCCCCTTTTTGGCATCATCAAAGGAGAGGAACCCCTGAAAACAAGCTAGCAAGCAAGAAGTCAATCTGCTGATAGCCGGGTTACGCCCGAGTCTCTTTGCGGAATATGTTGCACGAAACTTAGTGCGGGTGGCGTTAGATTCATTTGCTACCAACTTCATCTCAGCCATGAGAAGACCCGAATTTTCGATCCATATTCTCTCCCTTGTGACTCGTTCTTATTGTGTTCGCAGCTGACTTTATCTCGTGGTGTGAGATTCATGCATTTGTTCGATGTGCTCTTGCAATTTTGTCTTTGCATCGGCATTCTCGGCCGGAGACTAGCAACTTGTTGAACAATGTCCTAAAATATCGAGCTTGTTCCACACGCATTGTCTCTTCTTCATTGCCACCACTCCGGATCGACTATTATGCCGTAAATCGGCGATAAGGTTGGCGTCTCACCATTTATCCGGCCTCGTATACGGTGAGGCATGGTGCCTCTCCATCTTTTCAATCTCGAGAAAATAAGGCTTTGAAAACTTCCCGAATTTGTCTCATCTGTTTTGGTGACGGCGTAGCGTCAACAAGAATGTTATGATCAATAAAAGATCGATTCTAATCATACGTCTGTGATTCCACATTTACTGTATGTATCTTTCTTTGTTTAATTATTGATGTATGTTTTAAGTTTTGGCATCATCAAGGGGGAAATTGTTGGGAAATTATTTTGTGGATTTTGATGAATGCCATGTAAAACTTAGAATGGGAAGTTGGCACCCCATTTTGTTGTAAATTGCATTGTAATAGATAGGGCTGAGTCAGTGAGTTAAGTCGCTATGCTGAACATGCGAGAAGACAATGGAGACTAGAAGGAAGACTCATTGTGAGGCAGTGAGTATGGCAAACAGAAGATAGGAACTCATTGAAGGTGCGGTGAGATGCGGTGAGTGAAGTATCGGTCAAGTCAACTCAAGATAGCCAAGTCTCAAGTTGAAGTGACGGAGAAGAGTCATCCAATGATTGAAATGACTCGAAGTCACCTGGGGGAAGAAAGGAAATGCGGTCAAGTCGAGATAAGCGAAAGAGATTCGTTTACGTAAATCAAGAAAATTATTTAAACAAGTAATACTTCCATACTAACTTCTTAAAGTGCGCGATCCCGAGCGTGCAAAGGAATAAACGACGGGAAGCACTTTTTTGTGTCAAATCTACGAAAAGGTGAAAGATCATGTATACGAGGAAATGTCAATTCCAAGAAGCGCAACAAGACAAGCCCTTGACGACCACAAGTGACTTTCAAAAACAAGCCTATCTCTTCAGCGGGCAGATTTTTGAAAGACCACTATATAAAAGGCTGAGGAGTTTATTTGAGAAAAGGTTACCTTGACCATCGAGAATTGAATACAAGCAAGAAAGAAACATTTGTAACTGAAATATTCTCAAGTTATTAAACGCTCGATCCTCAAGCCAACTGACATTAAAATCAATCCTACACTCACTGTGAAGGAAAGACGACTTCAATCGGTTGAAGAGGAAACATACGAAGAATCAAGGGGTCTACATTCCCGAAGGAATGTAGAAATGTTCAAAGTCGAACCGTGAGGCTTAAGTTATTTGGAGGGCTTCGTGATCGAATCGAGACTTGAGCAAGTGGTACGCAGTAATGAGCAATTTGCCTGTGAGAAGAAGATTTGAGTCGTATGAAGCCGGTGTGTGACCAAAGGCATCTTCCGGAGTCCCAAAGGATCAAGTCATTTGTGTGATCAAGGCATGTATAATTTGTCTAACCACTCGTATATTGATCAATACTTAGTGGATTCCTCCGGGGAGTTGGAGAAGAGAGGAGTAGAAGAATTACCCCATCTTCAAACCTCTATAAAAACTTATTGTGTCATTTACATTTCAGCACTTTAATTTGCATATTACATTTATATCTTTGATAAATTTGCTATCAATTGATAATCAACAAAAGTGTTAAAACCAAGTATTGAAACAAACTTAAGCCAAAATCAAGGGTGTTAAGTCTTATTTGAAAACATATCACGGTCAAGTTAAGTCTTTAGTCAAAAGCAGTGAGTTATTCTATCAGCTCGATCAGTCACATTGGTGGCTAACTCTGATTAACTAACTTAGTTGTCCATCAGGACTTTTGTGTAGTATTGTAGGTCCCAAGGGGTGTAAGTGTAAGGTTTAGAAGGGGGTTGAATAAACCTTACCAAATTTTTTGATTTAGTCCTTTTAAAAGTTGAGAGTTGATACTACAATTTGTGTCCTTGGTGGACACCAATTTAGTTAATCGGTAGAGTTAGTCTCTCCGGGACTCAACTAAGATGTTGATGGAATAACTTTCATTTATTGAAGTCAAAATTAACTCAATTGTGGTTTGTTTTTATTGAAGACTTAACACCCTTAAGTTTAGTTAAGTAGAGATTTAGAGCTTGATTTAGTACTTAGAGATTATCTAATGGATAGCAAATATGTCGTGAGAATTAAACAAATATGATGCAGAATTAAAGTCTTGAAATGTAAATGACACATGATAAGATTTTTATAGAGGTTCGAAGATGGGGTAATTCTTTACTCCTCTCTTCTCCAACTCTGGAGGAATCCACTAGGTATTGATCGTGTATACAAAGTGGTAGCAGTCCGGATACAAGTCTTGATCACACAGTGACTTGATCCTTTGGGACTCGATGCGGAGACGCCTTGATCACTCGGTGAAGCCTGCGCGACTCGAACCTTCTTCCGCGAAGCGTTGCGCTCTACTACAACCCACTTCTCGAAGCTCTTTGGATTTGATCACGAAGCCCTCAAAAGCTCAAGACTTGGTTCGACTTGAACTTCCTACAATCCTTCGTGGAATGTAGACCCTTGATTCTTGAATTTCCTCTTCAAGCGATTGAAGTTATCTTTCCTTCACGAGGTGAGTGTTGGATTGATGTTCCGTAGTGTAAGCTTTGAGGATTGAGCGTTTAATCACTTGAGAATATTTGAGGTTACAATTCTAATAATTGCTAGAATGTTTGTGGTTTAGGTAACTGCGTAATCTCTGTCTTTTTTTTCTCGAGTTATTCCTCGGCCTTTTATAGTGAGCTTTTTAAAAATCTGCCGTTGAAGAGATAGGCTTATTTTTGAAAGTCATCAGGTCGTTGGCTTGTCTTGTTGCAGTCCTTGAATTGCCATTTCCTCGTATGAATTATTCTCCACCTTTTCGGAGTTACGCGTGTAGTGCTTCCCATTGGTTTATTCCTTTGCACGCTTCTCGGGGTGAGCACTTCGAGAAAGGTAGCATGGAGATATTACTTGTTTAAGTAATTCTCTTGATTTACGTGCAACGGATCTTTTTCGATTATCTCGACTTAAGCTGCATTTCCTTGCTTTCCCAGGTGACTTAAGTCGCCTTCCAATCATTGGATGACTCTTAACTTTCACTTTAACTTGAGACTTGGCTTTTCTTAAGTTGACTTGGTGATACTCACTCGTGCATCTCGGTTTGCTCTTTAGTAGAGTTCCGTCTTCTCTTCTTTGCCATACTCAATTTGTCTTGCGGTAGGAGTCTTCCTTCTAGTCTCCGGTTGTCTTGCATGTTTGGGCATAGGTGACTTAACTCACTTGACCATCCTATTTATTACAATGGTTTACAACAAAATTGGGGTGCCAACTTCCCTATTCTAAGTTTTACATGGCATTCATCAAAATCTAAACAATAAATTTCCCAACAATTTCCCACTTTTTGATGATGCCAAAACTTAAAACATTCAAAATGTAAATAGCAAAGATACATACGAGATAGTGCATTCACATAGAATGTATGCATAGAATCAATCCTTTTATTGATCATAACATTATTGTTCTTCTACACACAATTTTTACAAGGTGTATCAGAGCAAACATTTGTCTACACAAAAATAAAGAATTTGACTTTATTGCGGAAGACTTACATAGTATGTATTTACATAGTAAAATACATGAAGGGTGGACAACAACACTTCATCTCCTTCTGTCTCTTCTCTTCATCTTCTCAAACATCTTACGCTCTTCTTCTCTTTTTCTCATCGTCATCCCGCCTTAGCCTTCTTTTCATATGCCTTAGCAGCGACTTCATCTCTTAATCTCTCTTGTCTTTCCTCCCATACTGAGTTTGTCTCTTATTTTCTTCTTCTATTCTTTTCGCATACTCAACATTGCTTTTAGCCACTTGAAAATTGGCTACTTGGTCAACCGACCCAGGTAGATCCCTCATTTCTTGCACGGATCTCGTGCTCAATGTTTTGGGCGGGAGCTGGGTGCGAAACCTCTTATCCACGGCTGCTTCTTCCTCTTCCTACGGGCGTGTATTGTCTTGGGGGTCTTCTTCTTTCGGTGAGTGACCCGAGTGGTATCGGTGAGTCTGCTTGCTGTCTAACTTCTTCACATAACGTGAGATCCTTTTCCCGATGAGGTCCTGAGCTTGAGCCATAGACATATTTGCAAAGTATCCTTGGATGCGGCGTTTTAAATTCATCAGCGACGTGGCTCGGTCCCGGCATCCGAGATGGCATAAGTGTCTCTGTCTCTTTGGAATGTCTCCATGTTGTTTCAAGATGTTCATAACAGGGCATCCATTCTTCCTTCCCTTCCTCCATCACTCGCTTCAATTGTCTTTCTCTTTTGCCATAGATATAGCGAGTGTTGGAGTGGCGAGTCATAGGGAGTTTCTTTCGATAATATCATTTGTGTGGAGGACCTTGTTGGGGGTTTGTGCAATCATCAAGGTCACATCTTTTGATTATTCCCCCTCAGCGGACTTTCCTTTCTTTTGTTTTGACAACTTCCTTTGTCTTTCCTTTCTGGTTTGTTTCCTCCTTTTCGACTTGAGATCTCTTTAAGCGCTTTAAAGTATTCCTCTTCCCCTTTTTGGCATCATCAAAGGAAGAGGAACACTGAAACATCTTGTGGCGGGGAAGTCTTTCGAGCCTGCGATACCCAAGTTCTGCCTCAGTCTGCTGCGGTGTATGCGGCACGAAAATTCAGAGCGAGTAGCGTTGGACTCTGCGAAATTAGCTTCATTTCAGCCATGAGAAGGCTGAATTTTCTATCCATATTTTCTTCCAGACGCAGGAGATCACTCTAATTTTGCTCACGCAGTAGCTTTATCTCAGCAGTGTGAGCTTCATGCATGTGCTCAATGTGTTCTCTCAATTTCGTCTTTGCATCAGCATTCTCACAGCTTGCCATACCAACGACTTGTTGAACAATGTCTGAAGTATCTAACTTGTTTCACGCATTGTTTCTTTGTTGTTGCCACCATTCCCTGATCTGGTTATGCCTCTCAAGTCGGTAGTAAAGGTTGGCATCTCATCTGTTGTCGGTCGCATGTCCATGAGGCACTGGTGCCTCTCCATCCGTTCAATTTCAGCAAATAATGCCTTGAACACCTCCCGAACTTGTTTGTTTCTTCCGTTGCAGGTGATGGCCATGCGATGTCAAAGTCATAGTCGGCTAGAACGATGGTACACGGACGGAATGAGCGGAGGAGGTGAGTGCGTAGGCGTGCGAGCTCGTTTCTCGACTCTTGGGGAGGTCGGGTACTATCGGGGAGAAAGGAAATGATTCTACAAAGGAATCATCACGGCCAACAGGATTTGTTCAATGATGAGAGGTGCGGCGTGAAGTTCCTTTTGGAGTCGAACCTGCTGTGACTTGAGGAGCTGTGCGGTGGACTGTACATTTCAGGTGGGACTTTTGTGAAGTGGACCCGACTTGCTTGAGCCTCATTGTCTCAACGACCGTTGGTCTGTTTGGTTTTCTCAATTGAGTGGGTGGTCTCGGCCTTACGAGCGTCATCGGATGATGATGAGATTTCCATTGGTGGCTCATCATCAAAATTGAAAGTTTGTGAGTAGTCTTGAGATCGGACTTGCTCGTCTTTGGGAACATCCCATGGTGAGTCTTTTGGATCTGTCATGGGGATGACTCGGAACCCCGTGTACTGATCCCGAAAAAGATTACATCGGGATTATCCGGGGAATCATGAGCGCGCTTATCTCCTTTGGATGGATCGATGATAGCGGGAGGGATGTTCTCTACTTGACTTCTTTGCAAGGGAAGTCTCAACCTCCCGTGGGCCTTCATTACCTCCTACAGTCTCAAGCTGCGGTGAGGCCTTGGACCCCTCCTTTCCCGTGTGTCAGCTGTCTTAGGAGTCTTTTGTGGTGGCATGGAGTCTCAACCCCATGGATTGCACTTTCATCGCCCAGTGTTAACTCCCGGGGTTGTTCCTTCCTACGCCTTGCATCGTGCGTCATTAACTATGAAGCGAGTTGGCACCTGTTTGAGGCAGTCCCAAGCTGTCGAGCGTTGATGACAACTTGCTTTGTACTTTGTGGTTATTCCTTTTCCACTTTGCCTCCCCAGATACGTCGTGGAGTCATCTGCGGCGATTCCGAGGCCTTTAGCTGCGGTGGGAGTTTCCCCTCGGTGGCGCACAAGGTGAGTGACTTGGAATGGGGTCACTCGTCTCCAAACTCTGGCTGTTTCTCTTGAGTGTTCGACCATTGGGGCAGGTGGTAAGACACCTTCATTAGGGGTTGGCTCAATTGGGGTCCCCACCAACCCGTTCATCACGGTTCCCTTAATTCCTTCTTAGAGTGGTGTGGAAGTGGTGGAAGCAACAACGGTGGCGATTTCTTTGAACGGCTCCCATTGGATCAATTTCCAGTTTGTGTTTTGGAGGACTCTCTGGTCCCTCCATCAATCTTTTCTCGTGAAGGATTACGGATTCGTGCATTGCTTGCTGCATTTGCAACTTTTATGTGGCGGCGTGAGTCGGTTCTCATCAGCATCGGATAAGACATCAAGGAGATGATGTGTGTGTTACGTAGTGCGGTGATAGGGCGGATCTTGGCCTTCTCACGTGCCTCTCGGCTTCTACTCACTTTGTCTTTCCTTCTCCTTGTCCTTGAAGATCGCAAGATATACATGCGATTTCTTCATCCAGTCTTGGAACATTAAGTGGTCACTCGAGGAAGTTCGACGATTCCTCTTCCTCTTCTATAAATTCGAGGCGTTGGGTATTCCCTTGATCGACTCAATTTCCACTTCCTCGCTCTGCATAAGCGATTTTGGATGATGCGGGTAAAGTGGGGATAGGATCATCACATTACTATCGGCTCTGTCGACAACTTCTTGTGTCTCGATTTGCGCGGACTACTTTGTGTCTTGATTTTGTCTCTTTGGTCGCCTTATCGCCTGAGACTTAGGCTAACATGCATCAATTATATCTGAGGACTCTACTTCTCAGTGGTCTCGATATCTGCTCGGTGAGTGGCGACTCATCCGGTTTCTCAAGCTCGGAGTGTGATGATTCTTCTTCGTCGCCCTAGTTTGTACGAGGAGAGGATTTACGGTTCGAGAAAGATTTCTTGAGTCTTGGCGGCGGGGCGTCTTGGTGTTTTTCTTCGAAGAGCTGGCCCGTCTTGCTTCTCGATTCTTTTTTGTGATCGGAGAAAGGTATTTGAAGTCCTTCTCGACCGCTCTTTCTGTGAGAAACAGCGGCTGAGGCGGTGACTATTTTCACTGCGGCGGGAAGCGAGTTTGTTTTCTTTCTTTGCGGGAAGCGTGATCTTATAGCTTGGTGAAGCGACTTTTTCTTTGGTGGAGAGAAGCGATTTATCTTGAGGTGGTGATTCCCCCTCACTGCGTGTTAGCTCTCTTGGCGTAGGCTCTCTTGTGCGCCGAGAGGTTTGATTTTGAACATTCTTTTGTTTACATGGATCGCCTTTCCATGCAGAGGACTCGCTTTCACCTCCATTGATAGGCCAATCACCGAGGCCATATCACAGGGATCCTCAAATGCACCATCTTCCTTGAAGGATTTGTTCCCTACATTACAGCGATGCTGCTTTGTGGAAGTGAGCTTCGGCCCAGAGTTTATTTTGCTTTCTTGATGATCGCG